>LPNX010561816.1:30033-93895 GCA_001517045.1 Pseudotsuga menziesii | reverse complement strand
ATCTCCATGATGAAGATATACAAAGGACCATGATCTCCACAAAGGCTGAAGATATACAATAGATCAAGATCTCCATAGTGGCTGAAAATGTCTGACATATACTGGAACAAGTCACGAGAGCTGAAATCTCATGAACACTGGCACAATCAAGGAGGTAGCATATAATGGATGCCACCAATATGGAAGGTCTTCTACACACACTGCTACGAGTACATGTCCTACTATGCGAATAGAGGTGTCGAGGTCGAACATAGTAGTCCATCGTCTAATTACCAGTCATTAATGTATACCGTTAACAGATGCGAGATCACCCACCAATAATGAAAATGGGAATCAAGGTACTAGAGTGCAAACTAACAAGTGTGAATAAATGTGTTGAGGTCGAACACTTGAGAGAATCCATCGATCAAAGGACATTGATGTATTCCCAAAACTGTCGATGGTGAGAGAACCTGCCATTGATGACTGCAAGTCTCAAGGAACTCAAAATGACTCTAGACTCCAATCCCAGAATAAATGATATGAATTCGATGGGATGAAATACGCTAGAAGGAGGGAATTAGGGCATCCCCCATCATCCAACACGAGGTACTCAGTAAGGCTGTATAATGTGGAAGGACTCGATCATAAGGTGCACGAACCAGTAACTGTACCGGAAATGGCTGACATGCAAAGTCAAGATAATTGAGGAATGGTTGACTCAGGTTTCAACTTCCTACGAACAAGAGCATAACAGCGTATGGTGACTGAATGAAGGCAACATAAACTCGATATACAAACTGGGACATCTCTATGATGTAGGAGGCATCAATAGAGGCTCCATGGGGACTAGAAGCTTAACCAGTCGGTGGAGATAAACTTAGATAAATGAGTACAGATCCTAAGTCAAACTATAACCCAACCAATGGATGTGATATACAGTGCTCTGTTCGAAGGCGACACGACTCGAAAACAGCCAAAGATAATATCTTTTCTTGTCCGGCTTTTTGGTTTTTTGATTTTTTTGGTCTTTTTCAGTTATTTGAAAAGCTTGAAAAAATAATAAACTAGCTTTATAGTTACAAACTAGGAGGAGACGAGTGTCATTAGGGCAAACAAACTAGTTCCAAGCAATGGAACATACCTATGCTCAATGCAAGGATACATGTGTAGGATATCGACACTCAGGGGAAAATCCCCTCCCGGTAAAAAGGGAATCAAGCTGCGAAGGATATAAAGAAAGTATCTACAGGGCTAGACATGACACAAGCTCGGGCTATATGGCTGAAACGCAATGTCAAGGGAGCCGGCATAAAGCTCAATAAGACAAGAAAAGCTCATGATAATGCATTCACAACTTGACATGAGGGAGTCCTGAGGGAAATAGGCCAGCATAAGATCAAGAGGAGTATGAGGCTCTTGCGAAATGTCATGGCAATACTATACAACGGACTCCTGGACCTAAGAGAGGACTCACAGCATGGGTACCAAATGCAAAAGGGATCTAACTAGGACACCCATGTATAGGAAAGCTCTACCATTCACATAGTATCACTTCTAATAGCAGCATGAAGGTTCCGTGATACCATGGAATGGGTTTGTACCTAAGGTTAAGATGGAATGGTCATAAGGCAATGCATAAGTGCAAGCGGATGTGAAATCCTAACCTATATGCCAGTTCAGACATAATACCTGTGATAGGCATGAATGGGTCGAAACCTCGGAGAGATTGTATAAAAAGTGGATCCTACATGACAACCATATTAGACCAAAACAACCCAAAATAGTCAATAAAGAATCCAAACTATAGGATATAGGGAGGAATGATCATGACAATAGCACCCAAAGGAAACAATGCGGTGAACGATGGGACATAAAAAGGAAAATAAGGTGCAGACCCAACGTTCACGCATCCACTACCACCCCCCATGAGGGTGACCACTGGTGTAAAGACCGAGCAAAGGGAATAAAAGGCCTCCACAAATGAAGTAGAGGATGGAATATGACCATTCCCAAATCAACGAGCACGGTAAGGGGTTGTGATGCCCCCAAGTCTAACACCAGTGTCCATACTAGGACCAAGGACGGGTGATAGGATACTAGGCATGCCGAAAATAAAAGGACCCAAACTCAAGAGAGCATAAATATACTCAAATAACCACGATCCCAAAGGCCAACTAGCGCACAAAGAGCACACTCCTAAGAAAATCTACAGCCAAAATACAAGCAAACCACGGGGAGGATATGTGAGCTCTCGAATGCAGTAGGTATGTCTCACCTGGGAGAGGCTTGAAACTCCCATACACTACAAGCGGAGGTACGTATCCAATTATAGTGGCCCTCAACTTCAACGCATATAGCGACTATGCTGTCCGACCTCTACCTGGCCGAGACACCTGTAGAATAACCTCTACAAGTACCCCCTCGATATCCTAGGTAAGGTCACTAAGGTCACCTCAATATAATCAAAGCTCAGGCGGATAGTCGCAGGTGGGATTGACCATATGGGTAGGGTAGCAAAGCCTGAAACTCTCGAAAGAGCCCCCAGATACGAATACAATCCTGGAAATATCTCCGGTGCTACTCAGTTATGACTAGGGGTCATCCCAATCAATAACCGCTCACACTGCCTTGTGCTTAACTCCCTTTAAAGAGGAGGATCCTGAGAACGATGGTTATACCAAGGATTTCACACACTCCCTGGATAGACACCTAGTTGTTGTTGTTTAGTGATCTTGGAGAATTGACTTACAATGAACTATTCCAAGATCCTAAAACCTAAGCTTGTTGGTGCACCCTAGAAAATAAAAGAGTGTAATTCATTTTAATTTAGCGTTGATTTTAATTGGCTATAATTACTCAAAGGGAGATGGCTGTGCAACTAGTGATATGAAGACTCAGTAGTGAAATAAAAGTGCACACCATAACAAACAATGCTAAGTACAATCTTTGTCAAATGAAAAATAGGGTATGCCACTACATGAGATGCATAAATATATATTCCTTTTCGAATGCCAATGCAATCCTTCCTATATGAAAGCCTAAATACAACTCTCATCCAAGCAATCCAATGCAAGTACCTCCTCAAATCCATATCTAAGATGCAACTAAGAGTGCAACTACTTTGTATTTTTCAATATAAAAGAATGAAAAATGTAATAAAAGTCATCTAAAACTCTCAGTCTCTGCAGCAAGTATAAAAGACAAGCCTAGCAAGACACCGAGACAAAAAGAGTAATGCACTAATGGCAAAACAAAAAGGAAAAATGACTAAAACTACTTTCAAAGAAAAATCAATGAAAGAGCGGTCTCTGGTCACAAAAGAAGCATCCAACAGACAACATCAGACCCAAGGAAGACCCAACCACACTCACAACCCACCCAGTAACTTCCCACGACATCAGACTCACCAAAAGGGAGGATGTACGTGACTGTATAAAGAACAGTTGCGTATGTACGCGACTTCTGGCCAAAAATCCGCGTATGTACGTGACTTTTAACCAAAAATCCTTGTATACAGAGAAGGCAGTGGTAAAAAGCAGGTCAAGGCCAAACCAATAAAGGGGAGTGTCAATGGACAAACATACTATAAAATGCAACACAGAAACAGAGAGAAATCAAAAGCAAGTCAATAATATCAAGCCCATTGTGCCGATAAAAACCCCCAAAGGCAAAGTGACTAGGAATATCCCCAGCGGAGTCGCCAATTCTATTACGGAGAGAAATTCCTATGGCTTGGGGTACCACAACAGACAGCTAGACTCCAGAAATCAATATTTCCCAATATGCAATAGAAATAAGATGTCTAACACTAAAGGATCGAACCTCGTACCTTATTCTAGACGGTTGAAGTAGATCCCCGTTGAGCTTTCCAATCTTCAGCTTGAATTGATAGAATACTTCCTCAACAACAAGTAAACAATACAAGCATACTATATATCATGGTGTTAGATCTATTCTAGCATATATAATCAATAATGTAAAAGCATTTGACATATTGCAATGGATACAATATTCATTCAAATACACATTATTGGACAGGAAAAGATATTTCTATTAATATAAATCAGAGATTACAAGTGACAACATCTGACGGCACGTCTGCGAACCGGAGAAACTGAATTCCCCACTTGGGCCTCCACCACCTCGATCCTCCATCACTCAGATAGCAAGCTCACTAGCAAAAGGCAAGCTTGGGAAGAACACAACAGTGCTCCAAGGGACAAAGGGATGCAGACTCAAGCATAAGTTCTGGCAGCAATAGACTATAGTTTCGTTACTCTCAATTCTCTCTTATGCTTTCAATGTCTCAAGGGGTTCCTTATATAGATTTTCAAAGGGATACTGAAAGGTAGAATCCGTGCGATCTCAAGGCATATGGAAGGCTAGGAGTCATATGAGTCAGATACAAGTCAAGGAACGCTCCAAAAGGATTTGGATTATGCACACAGGTGTCCCTAGCGGAGTCTCCAATTCTGTTACGGAGAAAAATTCCTATGGGTTGGGGTACCACAACAGACAACTAGACTCCAAAAATCAATCTTTCCCAATATTCAATAGAAATAAGATGTCTAACACTAAAGGATCGAACCTCGTACCTTATTCTGGACGATTGAAATAGATCCCCGTTGAGCTTTCCAATATTCAGCTTGAATTGATAGAATACTTCCTCAACAACAAGTAAACAATACAAGCATACTATATATCATGGTGTTAGATCTATTCTAGCATATATAATCAATAATGTAAAAGCATTTGACATATTCCAATGGATACAATATTCATTCAAATACACATTACTGGACAGGAAAAGATATTTCTATTAATATAAATCAGAGATTACAAGTGACAACCTCTGACGGTACGTCTGCGAATCGGAGAAACTGAATCCCCCACTTGGGCCTCCACCACCTCAATCCTCCATCACTCAGATAGCAAGCTCACTAGCAAAAGGCAAGCTTGGGAAGAACACAACAATGCTCCAAGGGACAAAGGGATGTAGACTCAAGCATAAGTTCTGGCAACAATGGACTATAGTTTTGTTACTCTCAATTCTCTCTTATGCTTTCAATGTCTCAAGGGGTTCCTTATATAGCTTTTCAAAGGGATACTGAAAGGTCGAATCCGTGCGATCTCAAGGCATATGGAAGGTCAAGACTCATATGAGTCGGATCCAAGTCAAGGAACGCTCCAAAAGGATTTGGATTATGCACACATCCCGATGTACGCGACTATAGGGGGAATATCCACGTATGTACGCGGTTATCAGGGTAAAATCCGCGTATATCACTTTTCTTATGTTTTTAGGGATGATCAAGGACACATCAAAAGACAAAAATTAGTCCATAGGGGCTAATGAGTCTACAGCGAGACAGGGGAAGGCCATACAATGTGTGATTCACCTAGTGTGGTGAAATCCACTATAACAATCGATTTTAATCGCCGAAACATAAAACACTAAATCCATGGTGGGGCCTTTTCCTCGAGCTCCACATCACGATTTAATACAATACTTACATCATATGCAATTTAATACGATGAGGTCAAAACGAGGGTGCTACAATATATGTGGAAATGTCATCATGTGCATGATTCTAGACCTTGAAGTGTCATTATTTCTTTGGTCAAGTAAATATAGAGGTTACAAGAGATAATTCCCACTATTGTAGTGTCTCTCATTACACCTAAACAGGAAAATAAGGTAATCTCCCAAATAGGTAAATTCGTCCTCTTTATGATTCATTCTAGAGGGGACTGAAATATCACAGCAACAACCATCACCTCTACATAGGGTCCCTCCACACAACTGAATCATGTGGACAAGATAGTAGAAGAATATAAATATATCTTCACCGCACCTACTAGGGTGCCATTACATTTCCAGGTCAAGAATGCAATTAATTTGGTCCCCACGGCATCTTTACCAATGGGATCGTATACAGGTGTTCCCTCATAGATAATGAAGAAATCAAGCATGAGATTTAAGAATTAATGCAAACGAATCACATTCAATCCAACTCCTCATCTTGTGGGAACCTGATTGTGTTGGTACAGAAGAGATATGGGAGATGTTGACTCTACATTTACTACTAAGATCTAAATTAGATCACATACTAGAATCAGTATCTCATTCCTCATATTGACAACCTTCTTGACCAACTCAAGAGTGCCAAATATTTCAACAAAATTGATCTGATGTCCGGCTATCATCAGGTGTCAATTGAGCAATATAATGTTTGGAAGACTACCTTCAAATATTGAGAAGGCCTTTTTGAGTGGTTGCTAATGCCTTTCGGTTTGACAAATGCTCCATCAACCTTCACGGGGATGATGGATGATATTCTCCATCCATTCACCAATTCTTCTGTGGTTGTATATGTAAATATTATCCTCATCTACAGTAGAGCATGGGAAGAGAATTTGTAGCATATCCATCGGGGGCCTCGGCACTCTACGACAACACAAGATATATGCCAATATCGAGAAGAGCTCATATGGCATGGAGAGAGTTCAATATCTAGGATACATAGTGGACAAACATGGTGTGTATTAGTCCCAAAGTTGAACTATGTTGAAAGTAGCATAAGACCAAGCATGATGAGGCTCAACTTTATCGATATTAGAGATATATCAAAGTGTAAATTACGGCTTGAGTCATTATCTTGAATGCTCTTAATTTTTAACAACTTATGTGAATAAAAAAATTGTGAATGCAAACGAAAATTTACAGAGAAGGAGTTAGGAAGGAAAAATAGGAAAATGGGAAGATATGAAATGATGAAAACAAATCTTTAACATTAGGAAGTACCGACAGGTGAATTTCTTAAAGGAAGATATGATTCAATCATACTGAGCTATAATGAACATAATTCAGTTATTCTTTACACTATGAAAGGGATAACATGAGATCTTTATATTCCTTTAGTATTAAGATGTTTCATAAAAGAAATATATACAAAAATATTCCATATACATAGCAACTATAAGATGCATTAAATTTCATAATAGAACCAAAGAACTTTGAACTTCTACAACAACTTCCAAAATTTAATCATGAATAGAGTATCAACGATTCTCAATACATATAAAATAATATTGCACTCATTGTATCCACATTCTCATGAATCCTCTTAGAAAGATAATGGAGACATAAAATGAAAACATAACAGGGACAATCTGCAAGACTTCATTTCATTAATCCCTGTCCAAAATATTTACATGGAAAAAATATACACCCAACTAAACAAAATAGAAAGAATACTTCTAATTCTAAATTTGTTATCCTTTTGCTCATATCTTGAGATACATTATTTAGGCCTTTGAGGCGTCTGAAATCATATTTTCTATGATTAGAATTGTAACATAAATCTAATATGTTTTCAATATTTAATTTTTATATTGAAATATTACATCTAACATAAAGCTAAATTTCAGTTTTTCTTTATGCCTTCACCTCTTTTATTTCCTTGAGTAAGTGATTTTTCTCCACACATTGTCTGTTGAGATGGAACTGGTGAATATCCAAGTGGAATACCAATTTGACTCATTATCTGTAACATTTTGGTGTATTTTGTACTTTGAGTATGTAGTGGATACACAAGTGGCATGAATGCCAATGAAGTAGTTTGTCTTGCATATTGTTGTGATATAGGAGGTACTTGTGCAAATTCTTGAGTCTAAGGAGGAGTTTTTTGTTGTTGAGAAGATGATCTAGGTGTTTGTTGAGCTGACTCTGATGGAGGTGGCACACCTATCTTGTGGTATTTGATGACCAACTACTACTCCTTTCCCATTGGGATGTTATGACTTTTAATATTTTCTAATTCCATTTCTAATTCAGAATGCCTTTCGTATGCCAATGACCCTATCTCCTCAAAAATTATTTTTAGCCTTGTCCAAATCTGAAAGGTAATCCTAAGTCTATCAAAATATTGATTTCCACTTATCACCCCTTTTATCTCTTCTTCGGTTCTTCATTTCTCTTTTCCTTTAAATTGCTTTAATACTCCTATTTTGAGTAGAACCATGCATTCACATCCCATAAAAGAGGAAATCCAAGTTTGGTCACTCTATTGAACATGGTCTTGAAAGATGAGATATCATATTTTAGACTTTTTGTACTATTTTGCAATACTTTGTACAAATACTGCTTCAAGATCATTCTTTTAGAAATTTTAATTACCTATGTCCTATTGGTTAATTGCAACTCTCCCAACTGCTTGTTACTCCTGCTATTGAGATAGTCAATTGTCTCTCTAGCTTGGGTGGTATTATCTCCCAATGTAGCATCCACTTTTAGCAGTCATTTTTTAGCAGGAATAACTTGTTTCATGTCATTATTTATGTTTTCCACATTGTCTTTTCTTATTTCCCTATAGATAGAATTTAAATTAGTGTGGATTAGGACAGGTCCTATTGGAGTCAGGGCCTTTAATTTCTGGGGTACAATAAATTCCAGAGAAGGATAAGGAATAAACCTAGCTGGTGGTTTTCCTTGGACTATTTCTTGTTTATTCACTTCACCAACCTCTTTAGATACCTCTACTTCTATCTCTTTTTCTACCAATGATTTGGATATCTCCGTTGGATCTGTTCTTACCTTCTTAGGTTGAATGGCTTTCTCACCCTGTTCTATTTTCATGGTCTATTTCCATGTCTTCTACTCCTCTTTTTTACCTTGATACTTACTTGGAATAATTTGACTCTGTTGCAACCTTCATAATATTTTCAACTTCCTTCCAGATATCTTTATTGAAAATCATTTCTAATTTTGTCCTGGGAACACAATTATAGGATGAAATTTTGTTTTCTAATCTCTACTTTGATATCACTCTATGTATCTTATGCCACTGGTTCAACCTGCTCAAAATGTCATTTTTCTAGGAATAATTCCATATATTGTAGCGTACTCGGAGATTTTATTTGGAATGGACCCACATATTTGGAAATGTGGAAATATCTATGTTGTCTAAAGCCTCTAAAATACATCATCTGATAAGAAAAGTTCTCTAACATATTCCATGGCTAAAATTCTTACTGTCAGAAAGGTAGTTAGCTTGTATGGTTTTTCTTCAAAACCATAAACTCCGATAACTGTATCATCTTCAAAAAGAAACCAGTCATCCACTCTAGTTTCTGGGGTGAATTGAAACCACTCTCTTCCTTCCTTAGGAATTCTTGGAAATTCAAATCCATGGATGATGATATAGGAAAACTTCATCACTTCATTTGTAAAATCTATGAAATTAGAGTTGCTTGATTTCCTAACAAACAAAAGATTCCATTAATGTATTGGGAGATCTTTGTCCAAGGAATCATTAGTCATTCTTAATCCCAGGTTTCATTGTTCATTCTTAATCCCAAGGATTCAAAATGTTTGTAGTTTTGGTATAAGACAATCAAGAAAAGGAATCATGGGTATCTAAAGATTTCTAAGGAAGAGAATTCAGTCAATGGTTGATTTGGCAATTGAGCTAGGAAAGCAGAAATGTCCCATTTGGGTCTTTCTTTGGAAGCAGCATGCAAGTGTGCCAGGAAACATAATATAGTTTCATCTACTTCCTCACCGTTTTTGTAACACATTATGATGGATATAAGTGATATAGATTTTATGGGTTCAAGTTTGAAGAATATGGTTTTGAATGGAGGCTTTGAGCTCTATGTAATTATACCTAGTTCCATATGTTGGGTTAGGACCATCGTTTTATCATTAGGGATTAGCGTATGATACTTTAGGGCCATTCATATTTCCTCTATAGGAAGGAGACATTCTTCTTCTTGTATAGCAAACATTTTTCTAATGTTCTAGGCATCTACTTGGAAGACTCTCTTAGATATATCTAAGGGCATGATTATCTTTTGACTCTCGGAGTAACAGGATGAGCACTAGGAGGTGAATTATGGGAAACAAACAATTGGGGGAGCATACAACATGTATTAGACCTAAATCCCATAGATGGTAAGGATCATGATAAGAAAAATATCAAAATTGGGCTTTGCTTAATTATGAATTAAGATTTGTCTTTGATTCAGAGGTTGACTGAGACATTTTAATGGTGAAATCACCAGTTTGGGGTTGAATTCTCTTAATTTACAAGTTAGGATAAAATTAAGCTTGTAGTGGTAAATGGTGAACACAGTTGGGTAAAAGGATAAATTACCAGGTTAACTGACGTGGAGGATGATTGGTTGTCTAGATCATCCATTTAATTGTCTACTAGGAGTATGTGCGAATAAGGGGTCTGATTAGATAGTGCTATGAGCGAATTGGATGGCAATGAATCAACAAACAGGAAAACATATATTTTTAACGGCTATGCACATTCAAATTTTGACATTTGGTGATATATTAATGGTTGATAGGGGTGTGACATCATCTATCACATTGGTACCACTGACTGAATTCTGTGACTAGATGGGGTGACTGGGACTGACTAGGGACAAAACAAATTTATCTTGAGCGAAAACCAACCTAGTTTCCCAAGGAGGTAACGCTCATTCACTGAGCAGTTTACCAAAATGTTAGTGAGGAAATGGAGACAATGAAAACATTGCACACATATAGGGAAATTTATTCCATTGCGTGTTCTCAGGCCCCTCCATAGAACATGCAAGTTAGGGGCACGCTATTCATTTCGACTTCCATATTAGATCTGACTTTCCCGAACATGATCATTGGATTTCTTCCCTCTCCATGTCCCTGGACCCAGGTTTAGTATCTTTTGCTCAGCACACAAATCCCAAGATATCGTCCCAACGGAGTAGAGCTCATTTGGCAGCACCTGTGACACATATTTCGTATCACCCAAGATATCTCAGTTTTATAGGTAACTTCCAGAACCACGTTTCTGCAGTTTGTGTGGGAAGGTTCTTTAGTACCTTGGTTCTGCGCCAAGGTTTCCAATGAAGACCGGGAAGGTGGGTTACTTGTATGCACAATATCTCAATACCATGATATGATCCCACCCTTCTTTATGTGACTTAAGTGAACTAACAATGAATAAACATCATAAGCATATTCATTAATATAATGCAACAGTCATACATTTATCCAGTTGCAACACAATAATCAACCAGTCATTCAACGCAGCATTTACGCATATAACTAAGCTACTCAACATTCACACATATACATAGCACATAACATGGAAACCCATCTGGAAAAAAAACACAAGGTTCTCTTCATCTGGCATGAGGAAATAGATGAACCTTTTGTCTGCACACAAAGATGCAAACTCTGTTCAAGATCTTATCTTCTATATTTACATACTTTTCCTCCCTCTCATGCTCTCTGATCTTCTCTCTTCTCTTTCTAATATACTCCTACTAGTGATCTGCACACATCCTGGATCGACTCAACCTTCTCTACTTGTCTTTGCACTCAGCTACATAACCACTAATCTAATGCACTCAACGATCCAGAGTCATTAACCAAAATTGTGTATCTCTAGTCTAACTCGACTGTCTTTTCCAAGAGTATAGAGGTTACTTAAAATGTTGTATCAATTGATCATCTAAAACTGACTAACCCATATACAGCTTGGGTTCCTCCTTTTATATCCCCATTACAGAATCGATGTCGATCCCATGCATTATTGTTACAAACTCAATACAGACTCTAACCAACTCATTACAAACTCCTCTTCAGTCGCTATCCCATTCAACTTACTATATTCATCCAACAGGCTGTCTTTCCTATTCTAGTAATGCATAGCAAAAGGCACTATCAGACTGACTTACAAATATTCCTTGATGTGTGTGGTTTCTGCTGGCTCTAGCCGAGATCGTACCTATGATTGCTAAGGACTGTCTCTTTCTCAGCATTATGGTTTACTTTCATTTTCTAACCATTACACTATCTACACACCTGCTTCTACGGATATTCTACCATGTCATCTTGTATCTTGTTCTTTCCTTCTATCATGGCTTACTCATTTGGCATAGCTTCCTCATCCCGCGCCTTCTCTTTGTCTTCTTCTTCTCTTTCCTTCTTCTGTACCAAAATTTGTCCCTTTTCCTTGATCCTACTTCCTCTATCATAGCTCCTTCCTCTTACTTAGGTAGAATTCCACACGAATTATGCCCTACTTTCCTGAGGTCCAGGGCCCCCAACACTCACCAGTGGCTCATCTTGAGCCACGCGAACTATTCCTCCATTGTCTGACTTGCGTTGGCTTTGGTAGGAAAATACTCCACAATTTTTAGCAACTTCTCTTTCTCCACATGCACTTCTTCTTATGTTTTTTGCATGTCCTCCACCAAGTCGAAACTGATGTGTTCTGACATCACTCTTTCTATAGATTCCACCACCTCGCGCACCTTTTGGTGTACATGCTGAATTAAACCTGTAACTCTTTCTTCTTTTGCTTGCAATTCCTCTACCTTTTCTTCATGTTGTTGCTGTTGGGTGTGCAACACAGTCATTTGTTGCTGTAATATCCACATCTCAGATTTCTTGACCTTTTTCTGCTCTAAGGGTAGTTGTTTCATCTCATTTATTTGCATTATATTTGCTTCAAATGGAGTGAGCTCACTTGCAATCCTTTTTTATTTCCCGTCATCTATTAGAGCTTCCCAAGTCTGGGAGACTTGGTCCACATCCTTAGCACAAGTATGCTCAGCTTCTTCTATTCATGTCATAGCCTTAGTGGCTGCACCTCTTCTACGTGGCAGCACCTCTATGGGTGTGTTGGGTCTCCTTTGCTATTCTAACTGAATTACTTTTTTCTTAAGGTCAGTCATTATCTTAGCTAACTGTGATACTTTGGTAGCCAGAGAAATTTCTCCTGCTATTCCTTCTTCTTCAAAGTTCTTGCAGGAAAGGGTGGCTACTTCACTGATTATCTAACGATTTTCGTCTGACTCCAACTTCTTGAATTTCAAGTTTCATTTTTCTAATGTCTTAATGTGTAGTATTTACTTTTGTTTACAGGTTGCGCTCGCACAATTTTATCTATGCATTGACAACACTATGGACCGCATAGACTTCGTTCATGTGCATAGATGAAAAATCTATAATAATTTGGTCAGTATCTTGAGAACCAAGATTAGATTCTGGGGTGATAAACTTAACAACAGTTTTAGATACATGTATCATGATTGGTAGGACTGGCACAAAGGGCACAGTTTTCTCCATTAGGGATGTTTCTAATGGGGCTTGTGACTCAGTTGTTGCACTCTGACAATCAAGATCAATTTTATCCTCTTCAACTTCTTTGCACAAAACCTTGAGGAGGTTAGTGACTTTACCTCTAAGTTCCTCTTATCATTCTTCTATAGATTTGAAACTAGTCTGTGTTGCTTCAGTTATTGCCTCAGTCATTAGTTGCACATCCTCGTTGTCCAAGCTAATGGAGTTTGTAGTTCTGTCGACCTTCATTTTCTTCTTCCTGTTTAGCAGTACTTATTCCTCTTGGGGTTCCCCCCCGCTTCATTTTTTTATTCTGGGTCTATTGGTATCGAGGGGGTGTGACTTTGTTCAAAATCTAAATCCTCCAAGGGGTCTTCTTCCTCATTTTCCTCATTTGATTTATATTATTGTGATTGGTCATCTTATTGTTGAATCTGTTCTTCATATACTAGAACACTCCATTCCTTTGTCCATTGATTAATAATTTCCTAGATTTCTGTAACAACTTGTTGCAGCTACAACAAATTCCAAAAATTCCAAAAAAAATTAGGACCCTCCTTTGCTTCGATTAGTTCTTTGTCTTTGAGTTAATTCTAAATGCTTGGATTGAGCTACCAATTGTTTTTTATTCCTCCTCGGATGCTTGAAGTAATCCGCTGTTGGATCAAGCTTATCGCTGCCTTTGAATGCATTTGAAGCACGCCTGAACCGGAAGTTATTTTGGTCAGTGCCTTGCCGTTACGGGTGGATCTTTGTTTTGGTCTTCCGCCATTGTGGAAAGAAATACACTTTCGTCTTTCAATCCGTTGGTTTTCACATCGGCCGATCTTTTGGTTTATGTCAGAAGGATTTGTCATTTCTTTCTCCGTCGTTGCGGACGGAAAACCACTTCCTCTCCCGATCATTGCTTAAATATTTCGTTTCCCGCCGTTGCGGATGGACGTTCGGTTTTGACTTAAAATTTTCTCCCGATTCGATCGGTTTAATCAGCTGCTTTTTTATTTTGAATCGGAACTATTATGACTTCTTCTTCCACCATTGCGGATGGCAAACCGCATTCTCTCTCGATTATAGCTTGTTGTTTTAGTCGAGCCCGTAAATCTTAGGCTGTCGCCGTTGCAGCTGCGGGAAGTTTTCTCCTTCCGACCGTTTGAGTCATTTTACCTTCGACGTTGCGGAAGGTCGCGCCTTTTGTAACTCCACCGCTGCGGCTGCCGAATGCTTTTCCTTGCCGATCTCTTAGTGCTGTTACTTCCAACTTAAGTCTCGACATTGCGGATGGTAGTACGCTTTACGGTTCCACCGTTGCGGATGAAGAAACACTAGCCCTTCCGATGTGTAGTCGTTTTGCTTCTGACTCAGACTTTGCCCATATCGGATCGATTTACCCTTCGCGGCTCCGCCGTTGTGGCTCCCGTTTCACTATTGGCCCGATGATTTTTCGAGGTTTCACCGCATATATCTCTGCGGATGGCCTAGTGCTTTGGCCATCCGCCGTTGTGGAAGGAAGTTTACTTTCATCTTCTGATCCAAATGTCTCCGACATCTGATTTTAACTTTTTCCCACCGCAAGAGTTTGACCATATGTATATATATGAGGTCGGGGGCGCATTGGATTATTCTATTGTTATTGGTCAACTGCCGTGCTCTGTCGCTATCGTGCTGTCGATCGCTTGAGCTTGTTCGAACCCTACTGCCGGTACCTGCATCCATGTGGCAACCGTGGAAGCCCGACTGTCTTCGTCCCGCCATATACACCGGTTACACATCAGTGCTAGGTAGGCTTCTATTGCCTTTCCACGTTCCGTTGAGCATCTGGTGGTTGTTTTCCACGGTTAGGTTTTGTGGCTGTTTCTTTCCCCATAGTTGTGTGTATATATTTTGGTTCTTGGTGACAATGCTTTCCGTGGGGAGGGGCATTATGACCGGCATAGTATTTTTTCCCCACCACCATTGTCGTGCAACCCTGCGCATAGAGGATGAGGGGGTTTGGTGCAGACGGTCGTTACGCTGTCTGCGCCAAACCACCCTGTATGATAATATGGTGGGTTGGAATAGGTTCGCTGTGACCTTTTCCTTAAGGTTTGGGCTGTTTGTCCCGCTTGGTGCTCCCTGTATCTTTAACCCCCAATCATTTTTCCTTCGCGGTCTCACGCAACCAAATTTGTGTTCAGTTTCAAACCCGGGCCGGGGAGGAGGGTGTGCCGTGACACATAGTTATTTACCATAGTTTTGCACAGGCGTTTTTTCTTTGATCAAGTGCACCATAGAAACTCGGATAGTGTTTCTGTTTTCCCCGCACAGTGATTTGATAATGGCACCCGCAGAGAGCGGAAGTTTTAGTCATGTTAATGTAGATGTTTTCCGCTCAATTATATTGTTTTTCATCTTGCTAGATATAGACAAAGTCATTGAATAATGCGCATTGGGTTTAATAGTTCTGTTAGTTAGGCCATTTCAGCCTATACATGCGTATACTTGCTTCATTGACTGATTGCTAGTATGTTAAACATAGAAGAAATGGCACACTGCACATTGATGTATACCAGTTTGTCACTCAGCCAAAAGGGCTTAATGTTATAATTTTATTGTAGGAAGAGCTCACAATATCAAAGAGGCAAAAGAAGAAGGCCCCGGTGGTGGAGGAAGAGCCCGAAGTAGAAGTTGTCACTAAAACTGAATACATATACGAAGACACTAAGTGCATTTCTAGTATTGAACCTGAATACCAGTGGGGGGAAGTATATAGATTGATCACCCGCAAAGAGGTTCCTGACATGGGCTTAGAAGAAGAGTCCATATATGCCAACATAGAAAGATCTTCACTGATGAAGATCGCCACCAGACCAGAGTTGTTCCCGTGCTCTGAAGTAATCGGATGCATTCTGCCCCGGGCAAATGTCACAACAATGATTTTGTAAAATGTTGAAAGACAGGGCTATGCTGCATATAGCCCTGGATATGTAGCGTTGGATTACCACCTGCCAGAAGCCCAAGTATTTTTATCTGATGATTGGCTGAACAACATTAGAATGGACCTGGTAGAGACTCTTAAAAGGACATTGTTGCTAGGAAAACATTACAAATATAGACCGACGGGTGATTATGATACGACAAGCTTAAGGGCTCCTTATAGGTTCATAGCTTTAATGCTGAATAGGATTTTTGGCAGACCACATGGTAGGTTCTTCAAGTTAGAGTGGATACCCATCATTTTTCATGTCGCAACCCAGGGGACAATTTCCAACTAGGCCATCCTTGTATCAAATAGTCTTTCAGCTTGTTTGGCCTCAGCTTTGGGAGGAGTGGCCCAAAAGAGGTCGAAATTCTATATGAGTTCCATACTCATCGATTGCATATTGTGTAATCAGCCTTTCCCTGGACAAAGGTGCATCTGGGATAGGGAAAGAATGCATGTCTATGCTGCCTATAAACTGTTGTGCACACACAAATATCACAGCTATTATTGAGAAGTATGTGACCACTTTAGCATGCCCTTACACACACTCAGTTTCCTAAAGGAGTGTGATTGTATGTCAGAAGAGGCACTGCAAGTAATAGCAGAGTATGCAGACTACTATTTGACTGAAAATGGCCTGTACTTCAGGATGTTTGGAGGTTCGAGAGCACCTTCCTTGCTGCCCAAATACGTAACTGATTACCTTATTCACAAGGAGGCAGTCAAACAAGTGTTCCTGGATGGAATAGGTAGCTTTCTATTTGAGCACAAGAAGACCGCCTATCCCCCTTTTCCCTTCAAGTTAGGAAGCTACAAGTTCACCAAAGTGAAGAAAGCCGATGAATTTGTAGAATAACTGGAAATATTTCATTTTGGCAAAATGCCCTTCCGTAGAAATGATACTCAAGGCAAAGTGGCTAAACAATGTAAAGAGCACAACATGCACTTTGAGTATGCCCACCATTGGGATCGAGAGGAGTCCATCTTTCGAAATGCAGTAAACATGACAGCCTTGCGAAGAAGGTTTAAGAAGAAGATTACCACAAAAGGTGGGAAGGGAGATGAACAAGCCAAGGCTGATGAAGAGGTCAGGAAGAGAAATGAGGAAGCCCAAAGGTTGGCGCAAGAAGCTGCAGGGTGGCTACACATAGAAGAAGAAGAGAAAAGAAATGCTACTTAGGAAGCAGTTGAGAAAGAAGAAGAAGTAGCTAAGAAAGAAGAAGAAGAAAAGAAAAGGAAGCTCGATGAGGAGCTTCAAAAGCAAGAAGCTGAAAAGCTAAAGTTGACACAGATAGAGCAGTCAGCTTCTGAAACAGCTGCAAGGCAGACCCAGGACATGGAGAACCCCAAGGTTTAGGACCCACAAGTACCTGTTGCCAGCACACCCATGGTCCCCACACTGAAGCTGGTCCCCTTTGTGCAGAAAAAGGGAGAAAAAATCCCTGATTTTAACACTGTGTTTTATGACAGGGCTACAAAGAGGATAGTAAAGAGAATAGAAAAGAGGGTTGAAACAAGAGATATGCCTGGTAAAATGATAATGGATACGGCTGTTATGTTGGGAACAGACCAAGATCCAAGATTCACCCTGAGAGCCGAGACTGCACTAATCCACGCCTCAGAAGATAACATGGACAAGGTAGTAACTGACTTGGAGCAGTCCAAGAAGTCCTCTGCTCAGTTGAAAGATACATTGAGACGAGAAAGAGAGGAAGGCAATAGGATGAAGCAGAAGTATGAAGACATGCAGAGGGAGATAAAGGATTCTAAGGCTGAATTGCAGGCCCTCCAAGTAGAAAGACAGGTTACGGAAACTACACAGAAGACTCTGGAGAAAGTGCAGAAATAATGTCAAGAGCTAAGGAGTGAAAAGGAAAAGTAGAAGAGCTAGAAGAGTAGCAAAAGATTATCTTACAGGCCAGTGAGATACACTCCCAAGAGTAGAAAGAGAAACATCAAGAGCAAATTTCTTCTCTGACAACTGCTCTGGAGGAAGCAAGGGAGCAGCAGGTTAACCTCCAGCCATTCAAAGAGCATATCTTAACCCAGAAGGCTAAGATGCTATAGCTACAGACTGCTATAGAAGGAGAAAGGTGTAAGGTGCTGCAGGTAGATAGCATATTGGAGGAAATCCAGGAGACTTCCTCTTACTTTGTAGATCAATCTCAGGACGTCCTTGAAGTCCTGACTGCAAGAATGGTAAGGCTGGAAAACAAGGAAGAAACTCCAGCAGAACTGCCATCAAAGGATATACAGGCCCTCAAGCGGGATTATGACTTGCTGGAACTTTCTATAAATACCGAGGAGGATTTCAAAAAATTAGCTAAGAAGGCGAAAGGAGCATGCACCGAGTTTTTCAGAAGGCTTTTCATTACCTATAACCGGTGCCAGATAGAAGCCAAGCAGAAGCTTGAGGTTTTCCCGGATCACAACGCCTTTGTAGAGCTGTTGTAGAAGAGATACCAGGAGGAGGAGGCCAAAGTACAGCAGATTAAAGCACTGAATGATCAGATCCTGAGGAGCGAAGTAGATCATTTAGCTATCAGTGTCCAACTTCTGGAGGATCAGCTTCGATTGAGTGCAGCCAGGATTGAGGCTATAAAGAACCAGGCTGCTAATATTGAGATTAATATTTATTTTTTAGAGCCTTGTGCATTTGAAGGCATTGCCGCTGAAGCTTCGGCATGGAATAAATTTCTAGATGCCCAAGTGGGACCCTCCTCATAAAGGAGTGGTCAATTTTTGTAATATGTAACATTTTGTAAAAAACCTTTGAGAAAAGTCAAGCGTTGGGAAACGAAGAGTTGGGAATCCCAAAGGTTACTTTGGGCATCCCAACCGTCTCACCTTTTTGTATAAATGTAATAGACTAAGAGGGAAGAAGGGATTTTTCCCAATTAGACATGAAAAGCTATATTGTAAGAAGAACTATTTCTCTTTGCAATAGAGAAGTATTGTTTTCCTGTGTTGGAGACATTTACCTTCATACTCACTCCTTCGGTCAAATTGGCCTAGTTAAACCACTATCCTAAGTTTAATTGACATCAGTGGAGCATTAATTACCATCATCCCAGTCACTCCCACGCCTACCTATAGTCAAGGAGGCTAACTTAGCCTTCTCCTACAGTCAAGGAGGCTAACTGGAGCACTCCAGGGGTGATCTGTGTGACATTCATGCACCTAATTGCTAACTGGTGGTTACTTTCAATTCAACCAATCAGTTACGGTCAGTTAAGGCACCTCCATTCATTAAATATATTATTTAATGATTATTTATTATTATTTTAATGAACTGGAGTGAACAAGGTGCCTTCACCAACTTATGATGGTCAGTTCAGCTTCAGTTAACCTCATCAGGGTTTATTGGAGTCATGCAGGACTAGCACTTGATGGTTGGATTGCTAGGACATGTGTTTGATCTCCTTCAGTTGAGATTTAGTCATTTATTGCACTCTGACTTCAGTTAGGGTTTGGTGAGTCAATTAGGGTTTTAGTCAAGTGGTTAACTGAGTGAGATTGCATGGCAAAGAGTCAGTTAAGCTAGACTCACTCACTGAATTCGAATTGTCCCTTAGGTATTCGAATTCTTCATGGATTTAAGCTATTGCTATGCATGGAAATTGTAATCCTTTATTGTTTATATAATATACAGAGAGGAAACCTATTTTGTATTCCAGTTATTTCCAATTCATGAGTATTTGTTAATAATTCTTTGATGATTTTGATTCCTAGTTCCTAGATCATGTGCAAGAATTAATATGGTATCAGAGCATGCGGCGAGACGAAGAACAATCTCTCAAAAACAAGCTTTTTGACAGATTTCTCCATGAAATTTGAGCAATAGCTCAAAAATTCGGCACTGCACCAGAAGCCAAGGCTTACCACTCAATATCCCAAGTAAAGAACTTATTGATCAAGCTTGCTTGATTGACTATGTTGGGTGTGATGAAATCCTAGAATGTGCAGTCTGTCCGACCTTACAGTGCCCCTTTTGTTTTGATTTGCAGGTCTTAACAGGTACAACTTCGAATGGACTCATCAATCCCTCCTCTCACCCCATTCACAAGCTATTCGGAATGGAAGTTGAAGATGATTGCATATCTCAAGAGACGAGGTCTCTATGAGGTGTCTATTGGAATTGGAAGAGAGACTTATGAGAATGAGAATGACTGGCTAAATGACATTGACAGAGCTTTTGGATCAATAGCTCTGGCCCTTGATGATGACTTGTACTTTGTTTTTGATTCTGCTTAATACCCAAAGGATCTCTGGACAAGATTGGACAAAACCTTTGGCAAGCACAATGAGGATCATAATAGTACTTTGGAGATTACAGCCAGCACCACAAGAGTTCTTCACTCAAAACTCTCAACCTCTACTCTCTCTGATGAATTTGTTCAAGATGAAGATGAAGCAGAATCTTCTACACATTCAATTCGAATTGAAGAAAATCTCCATGAAGTGACTCCTTCTTTTGATGCTCCAGAAGTTCATGAGATCTCTGATATCTCATATTGCTGAAATAGAAGAAGACATTTGAATCTATGATATTGAAGAAAAACACTGCTGCACTTCCATGGAAACATTCACCGGTGATTTTCCTTTGAATTCTGTGCAAAATTTACCAATAATTGCTCCCGAAAGTGAGGAGAAATTTGAATTTTCTTCCTCTAATGTTGCTGCTGGTGTGCAAATATGTAATACCTTGGATATTTTGGAAAAAATATCAGATTATAAGAGTGACACATTCTCTCCCCATGATCTAGATCTTCCAGCAAATTCCTGCAGGATTGCATGCACCAAAATTCAGAATTTTGAAGAAGAAGAAAACTGTGCATCTACCGTCTTGGTTGACCATAATTTTGGATCTGATATGAACCTTATTGGATCTGATATGATCTTATTTGGATCTGATATGATATTGATTGGTTCAAAATTTCAGGTTTATAAACCTTCAGTACTGCTTGTAGTTGTTCTCATCAACGGTGTGAAGAAACAAGTACCGCAAGTCTCCTACAAAACTGCTGCTGGGGATTTGATTTCATTTCACAGTTTTGGATCTGTTGTGAACTTATTTAGATCTGATTTACATTCTGATCTGATATTATTTTGTTCATATTTTAAAATTCAAGAGATTTCAGCCATGCTTGTAGCTGCTCTCACCAATTCCGGTGTGAAAAATCAAGTACCGCAATTCTTCTTCAAATTTACTGATGGGGATTTGGTGTTAGTTTCCTCTTATGAGGTTGCTGATATTTTATTTTGTGATTCATTATATATTTCAGAATCTATATCAGATTATGGAGCTCAAGCATTCGCTCTCCAGAGTCCCAGGGATTCTCTACCTTTGGTCACAAGCTCATCTCCTCACAGAACTAGTAAAGAGGAAGACATTTTGCATCCGCTTGGACACTTGCTCCTAAACATTGGGGCTGATTTTGCCACCCATGGTTTGCTGTTCAAGGCTACAATATATCAGTTTCTTGAGTGTTCCACACATGGTTTGAATCCTCAAGAACCTTTGCTCTCTCTTCAGATGATTTCAGTTGCTCTACATGGGTCCAGTTTCCACCGTGCAGCTGTTTATATTTCTGATTCAGTTGAGTGCATTGTTCTTCTTCCAAAGTGGAAGATTCCTCCAGACATATTCATTTAGTTTGGATTCAAAGGTTCACATGCACAGTCTCAGGATGCTGCTGCATAGAAGAACCAATTCTTGATTTACTGCTTAGTTTGAGGGGGGGTATTTTTCCCATGAGGTTTTTCCCGTTTCCTTGGTTATATTAAGCAGTTACTTTATTGTACAGGGTGACCTATGGCCTTTGTTGCTAGGGACCTAGCATTTTATGCATCTATGTTTTCTAACTCTTCCTGAGTATAGCTTAAGGGGGGGTGTTGGAGACATTTACCTTCATACTCACTCCCTCGGTCAAATTGGCCTAGTTAAACCACTATACTAAGTTTAATTGACATTAGTGGAGCATTAATTACCATCATCCCAGTCACTCCCACGCCTACCTACAGTCAAGGAGGCTAACTTAGCCTTCTCCTACAGTCAAGGAGGCTAATTGGAGCACTCCAAGGGTGATCTGTGTGACATTCATGCACCTAATTGCTAACTGGTGGTTACTTTCAGTTCAACCAATCAGTTACAGTCAGTTAAGGCGCCTCCATTCATTAAATATATTATTTTATGATTATTTTATGATTATTTATTATTATTTTAATGAACTGGAGTGAACAAGGTGCCTTCACCAATTTCTGATGGTCAGTTCAACTTCAGTTAACCTCATCAGGGTTTATTGGAGTCATGCAGGACTAGCACTTGATGGTTGGATTGCTATGACATGTGTTTGATCTCCTTCAGTTGAGATTTAGTCATTTATTGCACTCCGACTTCAGTTAGGGTTTGGTGAGTCAATTAGGGTTTTAGTCAAGTGGTTAACTGAGTGAGATTGCATGGCAAAGAGTCAGTTAAGCTAGACTCACTCACTGAATTCGAATTCTCCCTTAGGTATTCGAATTCTTCATGGAGTTAAGCTATTGCTATGCATGGAAATTGTAATCCTTTATTGTTTATATAATATACAGAGAGGAAACCTATTTTGTATTCCAGTTATTTCCAATTCATGAGTATTTGTTAATAATTCTTTGATGATTTTGATTCCTAGTTCCTAGATCATGTGCAAGAATTAATATCCTGTTGGAGGAATATTGGTGGCACTTTCAAATGTTATGCTGTGGATGGCTGAAAGATGAACTATTTTGTTTTTCCAGCTTTTGTCCATTAACCATGAGATCGTTCTAACTCTCAGAACCTATGTTCTTGTTTAAATGATTTCTGGTTTATTTTGTGGAATTATCACCATGAGTAATGTATGTTGTTCATAAAGCAATTAGCTATCTGATTGTTGAAATATCTTTAATCATTCATGTGTTGTAGGAAGAAATATCAGCTATCTGTAATTTCTCTTTATGATACATGCACAATTCACATTACTCACAAATAAGTTAAAGTTTGCTCCCCAGGGATAGATAGATAGATATATAGATAGATAGTTAGTTTTATTTCTGCACATGTGATTTAGATGCTTGTGAGTCTAAGACGAGAGGTAAGAACCTGCGCATCACATTGTGAATACTCCTTGCATCCTTATCACCCTGCATGGTTAATTAGGCATATGCATATCATACTTAAGTCAAAAAATACAAAAATATACACAGTGGACCGAGCCGCAACCGGTAAAACCTTTGTTTTTGTTACTTTGACCTACGGTAGCCGGACCGCAAACTGGACGGATTCCCCATACCAAATAGTCACGAGCTAGTTGGGAACGTTGACTGGGCAGAATCCCTTTCTGTTGTTTCCTGCAAATTTCCAGGCCTCAACAGTTTTGGCGCTAGAAGAAGGGCCGCCAGTGCATGGCTGGTCGTGTAACATATTTCCCAAGATTACCTTACCAGCAGATGTTTTGAAGTTTTCGACTCAACCCAAGCACTTACAGGTCTCGGTTATGCCTTTGAAGTAAGAAAGCATGTTCTCACCCTACGTTGCTCTTTACTCAAACTTTGTTCTTTTACCTGTGCTCATGGCTGGTGTAATTGTGAATCAGCGCAACCCATTACTTGCTTGGAGAGCTAGATCCCCTTTGAACCTCACACCTCCATTGCATAACCTACCTCAGGATTTTGATAAGCTACTGCCTAAGTTTGACCCTAAGGAAAAGAATACTGTAGATGACCACTTACAAAGTTTCTATTTGGCGGTAGAAGGGTTAAGGGCTGGGGAGTACGAAGATGTTGTTTGTAGATTATTCCCTCATACCTTGAAAGGGGCAGCTGCTTCATGGTATTTTTCTCTGCCTACAAACTCGATCCCAGACTGGAATAATTTTGAAAGAATATTCAGAAATAAATATGCAGCTCAGAGAACTCATGCCTCACTAATGAAAGGTCTTGGTTTGTTAAGAAAAGAAAAGAATGAGAAGGTACATAGTTTCACTCAAAGATTTTCAATATACCTAAAGAACTTTTCTGAAGCTGACAGACCATCTGACAAAGTCTTAATTGAATATTATACCTCAGCCTTAGGACCTGAGCTGGCCATGTTTTCCAAGATGAAAGTGAAACCTACGCTGGTAGATACTTATGAAGAGGCAGAAAGGGTAGAAGCTGAAAGGGAAAGTGTAGAAGATTATGCTGATTTACCCGGAGAGAAAACTACAAATAGAAGAGCTTTATTGTTGTCTAAACCTAAAGAGGAGAAAGCACATGATTATCAGGGTATGCTGAAGATGATGCAGAAACTATCCAACCGAATAATAGATCTGGAAAAAGAAAGGGAAATGCGGAAAACTTACAAACCATACTATCCAAAAAAAGAGGATAGCAACCAATGGAAAACACCTCCACCCAATTTAGCCTCAATAAATATAACAGAAGTGGGAGGAGACAACTTCTTCACTTTTCACCAACAGCCTCATTCTGAAAAGAAGTGTCCTCAATGGTTGAATTCAATGACATTGGTTATGAATCAGTTGCTAGATTCTAAATTGACCAAGGACAGTGGCAAAGAGGAAAAGAAAAACCAGACTATGGAGAAACAAGATAATGACACCATGTTTTCATGGGATGGTGTCTCGCTGTTTGACACTGAAGAGAGCGCTCTCAAAACTGAATGCACACCTACAGCAACAAAGGACATGGATTTAACTATTTCAAAGATCAAAAGACTGCAAAAGAATGTCAAAAGACAGGTAGATGTCAGTAATGAAGATAAACCACCTAAAGTCACTACTTTCAACCAGGAAATAGAACCAAGCAATGAGACTGTCAAACCTGTGGAAGATGTTGAGGAAAAGAACGTTGGAAAAGCTGAGGAAGTTAAAAAGGAGATACCCACCGAAAACCAACCTGTGGAGGAAAAGGTCAAATCAACTCGAGAAAGGAAAACTAGCACCCTGCCTTTCCTTTTGAATCTGGAGATTTTGAACCATAAGGTGCATAATTGTCTGGTGGACTCTGGATCATCGGTGAATGTTATGCCCCTATAAATCTACAAAAAACTTAATGGGCAGCTAATACCTACTAATTGGGACGTCACTCAACTAGACAAGACCAGTGTCAAAGTGGTGGGGGAGATGAAGAATGTTTTGATTCGATTGTCTGCAAATAAAAAGATATGTCAGTACCTTGATATTGTAGTAGCAGATATACCTGATGGCTATGGATTGATCTTGAATCGAGACTGGTCAGCATGACTAGATGGTTACTTTGCTTCAGACTGGTCACACCTATGGTTGCCTCAGAAGGGTAGCCCAAACCTGATTAATATTTTAAGAGAGCCCTACATGAAGCACAATGTTACTAGGCTAGGAGAGGGAAATGAATCTATTGATTCTGTCCTGGTAAACTATCTGACTGAGTTTAACCTAAGACATCATACCTCAAGAAAGGCCAGTTCGATGATTGACGCTCAGCCTGAGCTCCTTCAACTTCCTCAGGCTGAAAGGGATGAATGTAGGATAGTAGACATGTGTTCAATTTCAAAAATAGTAGAGCTAGACCATGGTTAGATGTCTCATGTCTATAATCCATCCCACCCTCTAACTCCCTAAGATTAAAGATATTCAGGAGTGGGCAAAAAAAATAAAATTTCTTTTTATTTTTGCTTTGTACATAAATAAATTGTGTTGTTTTCTTTAATGTTGTTTTGATTTATTACTTTGAATGTTGTTTTCTTTTATTTCAAATGCTTTATTGCTAGTTCTTTGGTTTTGAATAAAGAGGCAAAATTTTGGTTGCAATGGAAACATCAAGGTTTTTTATTAACTGAAATCTTGAGCAAAAGACTATGCTTTAAAGTATAGAATGTCTTCTAGTAGCAATGTTCCTAACTGGCCATGCATTCATTGAAGTCTTAATTAACCCCCTATAAATAACTCAGAAGTAAAAGAGGTCTAGAATACTATTTCGAGGCTCCATCCATTTCACATCTTAAATATCCAAGGGGGTGACAGCAAAAGACCCACGGAAAGGAAGCAAGGTAAACAGGATATCATATATAAATGATCCCATGCCATAATTTCAGAAAAGCTAAAAGGTATCAAGAGTCAAAACTCCTTAAAGAAACAAGACCTATCAAAGCAAAGTATCAAAAGTATGAATTTCAAATTGTCGAAAGTTCCTCTCCGTCCGTGAGATGAAACGCCAATTCTTCTCTCACACAAAAGGGCATTATGGGATAGAGGATCCTGAATAAAATTCAGAAAGAAAGGCAAATGGAGGACTCACAAGAACTAAAGTTCTAATGGCACAAAAGTGCAATTGGCATGGGAATGAGGCACAAAAGGATAATGCTGTTTACTATATGTTACAATCCTGTGGTGTCCAAGCCTAAAACTACCTAAGGACGGGTAAAATCAACCTCATTTATTAGGCCTCAAAAGAGTTATTCAGACTTGCAATATTTCTGATGTTACCTTTTCCCAAAGAATGGACTGCTTCTCAATGATTTAAATGCTTAAGTAGGCCATCCTAGGGATACAAACATCTAGAAGTTTTCAACTTTTATTCAAACGGTCTTGCATTGGGAAGGGGTTAATTCAGAAATTTGGGGTTCACTAGGTAGTCGCCAATCGTTGCAGCTGCAACAAATTCCAAAAATTCCAAAAAAATTTAGGACCCTCCTTTGCTTCGATTAGTTCTTTGTCTTTGAGTTAATTCTAAATGCTTGGATTGAGCTACCAATTGTTTTTTATTCCTCCTCGGATGCTTGAAGTAATCCGCTGTTTGATCAAGCTTATCGCTGCCTTTGAATGCATTTGAAGCACGCCTGAACCGGAATTTATTTTGCTCAGTGCCCCAACGTTGTGGGTGGATCTTTGTTTTGGTCTTCCGCCATTGCGGAAAGAAATACACTTTCATCTTCCGATCCGTTGGTTTTCACATCGGCTGATATTTTGGTTTATGTCGGAAGGATTTGTCATTTCTTTCTCCGCTGTTGCGGATGGAAAACCACTTCCTCTCCCGATCATTGCTTAAATATTTCGTTTCCCGCCGTTGCGAATGGACGTTCGGTTTTGACTTAAAATTTTCTCCCGATTCTATCGGTTTAATCGGCTGCTTTTTTATTTTACATCGGAACTGTTATGACTTCTTCTTCCGCCGTTGCGGATGGCAAACCGCATTCTCTCCTGATTATGGCTTGTTGTTTTAGTCGAGCCCGTAAATCTTGGGCTGCTGCCGTTGCGGCTGGGGGAAGTTTTCTCCTTCTGACCATTTGAGTTATTTTACCTTCGACGTTGCAGAAGGTCGTGCCTTTTGTAACTCCACCACTGCGGCTGCTGAATGCTTTTCCTTGCAGATCTCTTAGTGTTGTTGCTTCTGACTTAAGTCTTGACATTGCGGACGGTAGTACGCTTTACGGTTCCGCCGTTGCGGATGAAGAAACACTAGCCCTTTCGATGCGTAGTCGTTTTGCTTCTGACTCAGACTTTTCCCATATCGGATCAATTTACCCTTTGCGGCTCTGCCGTTGCGGCTCCCGTTTCACTATTGGCCCGATGGTTTTTCGAGGTTTCGCCACATATATCTCCGCGGATGGCCTAGCGCTTTGGTCATCCGCCATTGCAGAAGGAAGTTTACTTTCGTCTTCTGATTCAAATGTCTCCAACGTCCAATTTTAACTTTTTCCCACCACGAGAGTTTGACCATATGTATATATATGAGGTCGGGGGGCACGTTGGATTATTCTATTGTTATTGGTCAACTGTCGTGCTCTATCGCTATGGTGCTGTCGATCGCTCGAGCTTGTTCGGACCCTACTGCCAGTACCCGTGTCCAGGTGGCAACTATGGAATCCCAACCATCTTCGTCCCGCCATACACGCCGGTTACACATCAGTCCCAGGTAGGCTTCTATTGCCTTTCCACGTTCCGTTGAGCGTCTGGTGGTTGTTTTCCACGATTAGGTTTTGCGGCTGTTTCTTTCCCCATAGTTGCGTGTATATATTTTGGTTCTTGGTGATAGTGCTATCCATGGGGAGGGGCATTTTGACTGGCATAGTAGTTTTTCCCCATCGCCGTTGTCGTGCGACCCTGCGCATAGAGGATGAGGGGGTTTGGTGCAGACGGCCATTATGCTGTCTGGGTCAAACCGCCCTGTATGATAATATGGTGGGTTGGAATAGGTTCGCCGTGACCTTTTCCTTAAGGTTTGGGCTGTTTTTCCGGCTTGGTGCTCCCCGTATCTTTAACCCCTAGTCGTTTTTCCTTCGCGGTCCCACGCAACGAAATTTGTGTTCAGTTTCAAACCCGGGCCAGGGAGGAGGGTGTGCCATGACACATAGTTATTTACCGTAGTTTTGCACAAGTGTTTTTTCTTTGATCAAGCACACCATAGAAACTCGCATAGTGTTTCTGTTTTCCCCGCACATTGAGTTGATAATGGAACCCGCAGAGAGCGGAAGTTTTAGTCATGTTAATGTTGATGTTTTTCGCTCAATTATATTGTTTTTCATCTTGATAGATATAGACAAAGTCATTGAATAATGTGCATTGGGTTTAATAGTTCTGTTAGTTAGGCCATTCCAGTCTATACATGCATATACTTGCTTCATTGACTGATTGCTAGCATGTTAAACATAGAAGAAATGGCACACTGCACATTGATGTATACCAATTTGTCACTCAGCCAAAAGGGCTTAATGTTACAATTTTATGGCAGGAAGAGCTCACAATGTCAAAGAGACAAAAGAAGAAGGTCTCGGTGGTCGAGGAAGAGCCCAAAGTAGAAGTTGTCACTAAAACTGAATACATATATGAAGACACTAAGTGCATTTCTCGTATTGAACCTGAATACCAGTGGGGGGAAGTATATAGATTGATCAACCGCAGAGAGGTTCCTGACATGGGCTTAGAAGAAGAGTCATATATGCCAACATAGAAAGATCTTCACTGATGAAGATCGCCACCAGACCAGAGTTGTTCCCATGCTTTGAAGTAATTGGATGGATTCTTCCCCGGGCAGATGTCACAACAATGATTTTGGAAAATGTTGAAAGACAGGGCTATGCTGCATAGAGCCCTGGATATGTAGTGTTGGCTTACCACCTGCCAGAAGCCCAAGTATTTTTATCTGATGATTGGCTGAACAACATTAGAATGGACCTGGTAGAGACTCTTAAAAGGATGTTGTTGCAGGGAAAACATTACAAATATAGATCGACGGGTGATTACGATACGAAAAGATTAAGGGCTCCTTATAGGTTCATAGCTTTAATGCTGAATAGGATTTTTGGCAGACCACATGGTAGGTTCTTCAAGTTAGAGTGGATACCCATCATTTTTCATGTTGCAACCCAGGGGACAATTTTCAACTGGGCCAGCCTTGTATCAAATAGTGTTTCAGCTTGTTTGGCCTCAGCTTTGGGAGGAGTGGCCCAAAAGAGGTCAGAATTCTATATGAGTCCCATACTCATCAATTGCATATTATGTAATCAGCCTTTCCCCGGACTCAGGTGCATCTGGGATAGGGAAAGAATGCCTGTCTATGCTGCCTATAAACCGCTGTGGGCACACAAATATCACAGCCATTATCGAGAAGTATGTGAACACTTTATCATGCCCTTACACACACTCATTTTCCTAAAGGAGTGTGATTGTATGTCAGAAGAGGCACTGCAAGTAATAGCGGAGTATGCAGACTACTATTTGACTAAAAATGGCCTATAATTCAGGATGTTTGGAGGTTCGAGAGCACCTTCCCTGCTGCCCAAATACGCAACTGATTACATTATTCACAAGGAGGCAGTCAGACAAGTGTTCTTGGATGGAATAGGTAGCTTTCTGTTTGAGCACAAGAAGATCGCCTATCCCCCTTTACCCTTCAAGTTAGGAAGCTACAAGTTCACCAAAGTGAAGAAAGCCGATGAATTTGTAGAAGAACTGGAAAGATTTCATTTTAGCGAAATGCCCTTCCGTAGAAATGATTCTCAAGGCAAAGTGGCTGAACACTGTAAAGAGCACAACATGCATTTTGAGTATGCCCACCATTGGGATCGAGAGGAGTCCATATTTTGAAATGCAGTAAACTTGACAGCCTTGCGAAGAAGGTTTAAGAAGAAGATTACCACAAAAGGTGGGAAGGGAGATGAACAAGCCAAGGATGATGAAGAGGCCAGGAAGAGAAATGAGGAAGCCGAAAGCTTGGCGCAAGAAGCTGCAGGGTGGCTACACATAGAAGAAGAAGAGAAAAGAAAGGCTGCTCAAGAAGCAGCTAAGAAAGCAGAAGAAGCAGCTAAGAAAGAAGAAGAAGAAAAGAAAAGGAAGCTGGATGAGGAGCTTCAAAAGCAAGAAGCTGAAAAGCTAAAGTTGACACAGACAGAGCAGTTAGCTTCTGAAACAGCTGTAGGGCAGACCCAGGACATGGAGAACCCTGAGGTTCAGGACCCACAAGTACCTGTTGCCAGCACACCCATGGTCCCCACACTGAAGCTGGTCCCCTTTGTGCAGAAAAAGGGAGAATAAATCCCTGATTTGAACACTGTGTTTTATGACAGGGCTACAAAGAGGATAGTAAAGAGAACAGAAAAGAGGGTTGAAATAGCAGATATGCCTGGTAAAATGATAACGGATATGGATGTTATGTTGGGAACAGACCAATATCCAAGATTCACCCTGAGAGTCGGGACTGCACTAATCCACACCTCAGAAGATAACATGGACAAGGTAATAACTTACTCGGAGCAGTCCAAGAAGTCCTCTGCTCAGTTGAAAGAAACATTGAGACAAGAAAGAGAGGGAGGCAATAGGATGAGTAGAAGTATGAAGACATGCAGAGGGAGATAAAGGCTTCTAAGGCTGAATTGCAGGCCCTCCAAGTAGAAAGGTGGGTTATGGAAACTACACAGCAGACTCTGGAGAAAGTGCAGAAAGAATGTCAAGAGCTAAGGAGTGAAAAGGAAAAGCTGTTGGGAAAAGTAGAAGAGCTAGAAGAGCAGCAAAAGATTATCTTACATGCCAGTGAGATACACTCCCAGGAGCAGAAAGAGAAACATCAAGAGCATATTTCTTCTCTGACAACTGCTCTGGAGGAAGCAAGGGAGCAGCAGGTTAACCTCCAGCCGTTCAAAGAGCATATCTTAACCCAGAAGGCTAAGATGCTGCAGCTACAGACTGCTATAGAAGGAGAAAGGTGCAAGGTGCTGCAGGTAGATAGTAGATTGGAGGAAATCCTAGAGACTTCCTCTTACTTTGTAGATCGATCTCAGGACATCCTTGAAGTCCTGACTGCAAGAATGGAAAGGCTGGAAAACAAGGAAGAAACTCCAGCAAAACTTCCATCAAAGGATATACAGGCCCTCAAGCGGGATTATGACTTGCTAGAATTTGCTATAAATACCGCGGAGGATTTCAAAAAATCAGTTAAGAAGACAAAAGGAGCATGCACTGAGTTTTTCAGAAGGCTTCTCATTACCTACAACCGGTGCCAGATAGAAGCCGAGAAGAAGCTTGAGGTTTTCCCAGATCACAACGCCTTTGTAGAGCTGTTGCAGAAGAGATACCAGGAGGAGGAGGCCAAAGTACAGCAGATTAAAGCACTGAATGATCAGATCCTGAGGAGCGAAGTAGATCATTCAGCTATCAGCATGCAGCTTCTGGAGGATCAGCTTCGATTGAGTGCAGCTAGGATTGAGGCTATAAAGAACCAGGCTGCTAAGTTTGAGATTAATGTTCAGTTTTTAGAGCCTTGTGCGTTTGAAGGCATTGCCACTGAAGCTTCGGCATGGAAGAAATTTCTAGATGCCCAAGTGGGACCCTCCTCGTAAAGGAGTGGTCAATTTTTGTAATATGTAACATTTTGTAAAAAACCTTTGAGAAAAGTCAAGCGTTGGGAAGCCCAAAGGTTACTTTGGGCAGCCCAACCGTTTCACCTTTTTGTATAAATGTAATAGACTAAGAGGGAAGAAGGGATTTTTCCCAGTTAGACATGAAAAGCTATATTGTAAGAAGAACTATTTCTCTTTGCAATAGAGAAGTATTGTCTTCCTGTTGGAGGAAGATTGGTGGCACTTTCAAATGTTATGCTGTGGATGGCTGAAAGATGAACTATTTTGTTTTTCCAGCTTTTGTCCATTAACTGTGAGATCGTTCTAACTCTCAGAACCTATGTTCTTGTTTAAATGATTTCTGGTTTATTTTGTGGAATTACCACCATGAGTAATGTATGCTGTTCATAAAGCAATTAGCTATCTGATTGTTGAAATATCTTTAATCATTCATGTGTTGTAGGAAAAAATATCAGCTATCTGTAATTTAACTTTATGATACATGCACAATTCACATTACTCACAAATAAGTTAAAGTTTGCTCCCCGGGGATAGATAGATAGATAGATAGATAGATAGTTAGTTTTATTTCTGCACATGTGATTTAGATGCTTGTGAGCCTAAGACGAGCGGTAAGAACCTGTGCATCACATTGTGAATACTCCTTGCATCCTTATCACCCTGCATGGTTAATTAGGCATATGCATATCATACTTAAGTCAAAAAATACAAAAATATACACGGTGGACCAGGCCGCAACCGGTAAAACCTTTGTTTTTGTTACTTTGACCTACGGTAGCCGGACTGCAAACCAGACGGATTCCCCATACCAAACAGTCACGGGCTAGTTGAGAACATTGACTGGGGAGAATCCCTTTCTGTTGTTGCCTGCGAATTTCCAGGCCTCAACACAACTATAAAATAAAATATTATTTAGATTAGTTAATTATCTTATGAAAGGTTGTAACCCTTCATTTTACATGCTCAAAGCCTATAAAGGTGAGCTTCCCTTGTAATTATTAAATCATCCAATATATTATTATTATTCATATTCATTATCAAAATGATAGTCAGATTCGACTAACGGACAACAGGATTCAGTTGCTCCATTTGGTATCAGAGCGGATTCACTCATGGCTGTACTGAGATCGGATTCGGCTCCTCCTACTATTAAAAAAAATATCGGTTTCGGCTCTTCCTAGATCACTCATTCTCTCTAGGTTGCATACATTCTTCCACGTCACTCCTCTGCGCATTCCCCTTGCTCCACTTCCGCCTCACCTCCATCCTTATCCCACAATCCACCTACTCGTCCTCTCCTTCCCATCACCGTCACTCCTCCTCTGCATGTTTCCCTCTCTCCACTTCTTCCTATGTCATCCAACATCCTCCTCCCATGCTACTCCATGTACTGACCCAACTGGTCCTCCTTATTTCCACGTCTCCACAATCGGTAGGCTTCCACACCCTACCGCCCCTCCTCCTCGATGTCACTCCACGTGAAATTGTCCACGCATCTCCTACCCCAGCTCACACGTCGTTTTCGCTGCATCATCACTCCTCCATGTCCTTGCACACTGCATCCTAAACTCCTGCTCACATTGTTTGCATTTTCCTTCACGCCTTAAGCTCTGCAAAAAAATATATAATTTTTAATAAAAAAACAAAAAAATTATATAATAATAATAAATTATTGTTATTATTATTATATTATATTATAATAATAAATATAATATTTTTATTATTGTTATAACAATATTTTTTATAAACAATATTATTATCATAATATTTGTTTTAGAAAAATAAAAATAAAATATATATATATATATATATATATATTATATAGTTTATAAAAAAAATAATAATAATAACAATAATATTAATTAATATATTATTATTCAATTTCACCTCAAAAGCCGAAATAGTGCCGAAATACACACCTCCGCATACAAGGCCCAAGACCATGGAGGAACTGAAAGAGAAGATCAAAAAAACGGAGAAGGACATCAAGTCCCTTGTCGCTAACCAAGAAGGCTTGAAGGAAAAGATACAAAATAACAATATATTACTCAAAAACGAGCTTGTTTTGGTACTAGAAAGAAGGATCGACGACAAAATTGACATCCTGAACGAAAAACAAAAAGACATGGATGAAAAAATGAGTACCATGACGCAAAACATAAACACCTTAACACAGAACATGAGCACCATGGCGCAGAACCATAATACATTAATCGAGATGTTACAAAGGCTCATACCCAGTCCGGGCCAAGTCAGTGGTCCACACATGCTAGATGCCTCATTTCATGTTGCCACCCAGGAAACACTCATAAAGAATCAAGAAGAATTGCAAAAATAAATAAAGTTTAATAATGCGACGCTTAAGCAAGAGATAGAAACATAAGTACTGCCAGATATGGAGGCACGATTAAACAGCAAAATAGACGCTATAAGTAAAATAGTAGAGAAAAGAAAAACTAAAAGTCACCGCCAACAACGAAGCAATTCAGATATGTCACTTTCATCGTCCAGTAGTTCCGAGCCACCATCAAACCATAAGGCAAAAGGAAATCAACATCGTCCTTACAAAGTACACCCACCTAAGGCAAAAATAGATTTGTCAAAATACAATGGGAGTGAAGACCAATGCGTTGCTTGGCTAAACAAAGCAGAAGAATACTTCAACATTTACAACATTCAATCTGACGAGGAGAAGGTGAAATATGTGTCAATGCATATGGAAGGGTATGCCTATAATTGGTACTTATGGTGGAAGAGAGATAATTTTACCTACACCTGGAACTTGTTCACAAATGATTTTTTTAATAGGTTTCAAGGAATCAAAGAAGATGAATTTTTCACTAAACTTACCAAACTACAACAAGTCGGAAACGTTGAGGAATTCACACATCAGTGGGAATCCTTATCGACACGAGTATTTGGGTTTCTAACAAGCAAAGACTGGAAACCTATTTAGGAGGTCTTAAACCATACCTCCAAAAAGAGTTAAAGTTGTATGACATACCTAACATAGAAGTGGCAAGACATAAAGCAAAAGCCACAGAACGCAAATTGGAAGGAATTAAAACAAGAGGCAAAAACCATTATCGGTAAGAAAAAGAGACACAATGTAGGTACTGTGCAGATACTTGGTCACCTAGTCATCAATGCCACAAACCTCAATCATATGCCTATGAAAAGGAAAATAGATCAAAGTCATCTAACAGTTACCCTGATAATAGAAAAAAGAAGAAAAACATATGTCATCGATGCAGTGATGATTGGACCCCTGATCATAAATGTAGGAACAATGACACAATACAATGCAAAATCATCAATAAAAAGGAAGTGCAAGTCTCTGCACAAGAGACATCGTCCGATTCTAATATTGACACCGAGTCAGAATGAAGAACGACACTAGGAAAATACTTAAGCTTTGAGGACAAAGCTTCCTTAAAGGAAGTGGCAATGTAACAACTATAAAATAAAATATTATTTAGATTAGTTAATTATCTTATGAAAGTGTGTAACCCTTCAGTTTACACGCTCAAAGACTATAAAGGAGAGCTTCCCTTGTAATTATTAAATCATCCAATATATTATTATTATTCATATTCATTATTAAAATGATAGTCGGATTCGACTAATGGACAACCGAATTCGGTTGCTCCAATTTCTTCCTTTGCCATGATAAACCTAGTTTGTAGTTTTTGGCATTGCAGTTGTTGTCGTGGTTGCATGTAAATATGGTGTGAGCCAATCTCATATTTAACAATGGAGAGAAACTGTTGAGCAGTGGCGTCATCTAACCTAGACATGTCCCTTATCTGGTGTCATATATCCTCCTTGTGCATAAATAATTCAATATTGGTTTGCTTCTGTCATTTTTTGAGATCCTTCTCGTACCATAGGTTCTAATATTTTTCTCCTTGATAAGCTACTGGAAGATCTACCCATTTATAGTCTTGTGGGTCATACCATGCTACAAATGAAATTAAAAGTAACAACCCTGAATAATGGAATGGCCTGCCACTTTCCTATGTGTCACTGGCGTCTTGTACAAGCTCATTCAATAAAAAATGACACCAGTTGATCTCAGTTCATACTACACAGAGATACACAAGTGAAATTTATCATGCAATACACTGGTCCGGGCGCATTTTGCGGAGAAATTTGGAGGCCAATACCTTAGCAGCAAACCGAACAGTGGGCTTGTCAATGGTACGAATCAAAAAACCCCTTTTGCTTCTTTTTACATTGTACTTTTTCTTTTTAAGAGAGCAGTGGTGTTAGCTCCATTCCATCAACTGATAGGCCTATGATGGCGGCGATGAGCTGAACATCCATAGGTGTGGGTTTTCCTAACCAGAGAACCCATTCATGAAAAAATAGAAGTAATTTTTTGAAACATGTGTTAATTTGTGTACCGTGCCCAAAATGTGGCATATACAGCAACAATAATATGACCGACTACTCCAATTTCTTGGCCCATTCTTTTGCAACAAATCATTGAGGCACCTCTAGGGTTTCATGCACAATGTTCATCTAGTTTTTGCAGTCTAAGTGTTGTTGTGGCTTGGTATCATGGTCAATGTAAGATAGCTTTTTCACTTTGGGTAAAATATATTTTACTACCTTCACTCCTTCGGGTATTAGTGGTACTATCAGCGAGGTCTTGTCATTCTTCGAGACTACATATTCTGGTTCATTTATGCGTTTGGGTGAGACATAGGTTGGCAATAAATTTCTTGTCTCAAACTATTCTACTGTTACTAGGGTCAGTTATAGGGGTATTACTGCTCTCCCCTTCCTTTTTCTGGTGCTGGTGTGTTTTTCTTCCTCAGTCCATGATGGACTTGGTATGTCTTTCCTAGTCGGTTTAGTAGTATTCGGTTGTGCTCTAGAGTTATTTTGTACATTAGTGGGGCCTTTCTATGGGGGGCTGTAACCAATATTGTCCTCCATGATCAGGGTAGGTGATACATGCTTGGATTCATTTGTGCTTGTGCTGGAAATGGAGATGACCATACTATACCTTCATTAGTTCAATGCTCATGGTTGGAAACAATAGCAGTGTTCTTCTTTGGCAAGCAAGGAACATGGTCTTGGTGGTGAAGCTTGATAAATACCTTAATTGATGCTAGTCATTTTTCGCATGCACAATAAATTAATTAGAAAGGAATCCGGCCTTTCCGACGCATGGGCATACCTTGGGATCTTTGATCAAATCTTTTTGCGTTATGACACTAGTGACTTGTCACTTTAAATGGTAGCTATTGTTATAAAGAGGGATGGTACGAAAAAGATCATTGTTAGCCCCCCTTTTTTATGTCATATCCATTAGGGTACCATGTATTTTCATACATGTGAACTCTTTCCACTTTGCACTTTCCTTCTGACACATGGAGATTATGGAAAATGGGTCATTGTCGCTCATATTTTTCATGATATTATAGCATTGCATCCAGCTATGTGTAATAATGTTGTATTTATGAAAGTTCATGTTTGCAACCAGTATGTATTCAAATATCTCTTCCTTGATGACTTGTAGTGCAACATCCACTGTTGGGTGTTCTCTTTCAAATTCAAATTTTTGGGTAAAGCTTACAGATAAGCTTTCCTATTCAATGGTTCCTTGTCGCAACTCTTTTGAGGTGTACCAACTTCTCGGTACCATTTCCAAAGTGTGGTTGAATATGTGAACCCGTTCTTGTCGCGGTTATTCCTGTCAAATCCCACGACAGTGCTCAATATGTTTCCCATGATCTGTCAATCCTGTGTACTTTTGATTAGAATAACTAATCTATGAATCGGAATCTGATCTCCATTAATCTCCTACATTGTGGCCATTCAAAGATATATTTTTTGTGTGTACCCTAGCATCTAGCGGTCGTAACTTTCAACACATAGTCCAAAGAGGACAATGGTTGTGATTTTGTGACATTTTCTTCAAATTCTTGCAAAAAAATGCAATATTAGGTAATCCTTCATATGTAGGAAGTGTGCTTGCTTCGACTCCTACCATTCAAAAAACTCTTGTGACTCTCACACATCTGCGCATTGAGACTTCATGTAGCCTATTCTACCAATTTTCTAGAGCATCGCCTGATTCATACGTGCACGAGCTTAAACTCCACCAACTCAAGTTTCCATCAGCTATTGGGTTAATATAGTCTTCCTTCGAAGACATGATGTTGTACAACTGGTCCAAATAATTGTCCTACCCTTTGCTATGCACAGGCTCGACATATCACTGTCCTTCAAGTGGGTCAATCGTCGCAACGACTCTTATTTAAAAATATTCGAAAGACAAGATCATTTTCTTGAAGTTTATAATAGTTTGGTTGTCTATTTCCCAATCTATTCCTAGAAGTGCAGGATATGGGTTTGTTTCATCGACGATGTCAATAACTTCGAAGTCGGCATATGTTCTTAAACCTACGACTTCCAAAGCTACTTGGGTTAGTCTACCGATTGGTAGAACCTTTGACTGGTTTGCAAGCCTTAGCTGAATAGGACACCAGTCTAGTCGCGGATTATTCTCGCTCTCCCANTGTCTTTAGTTTTCTCCTGATATGATTAACTCTTTTCTTAGGTCATAGGTATTCTTTTGTTTATTCTATGAGTGATGTCAGTTCTGTGACAACATCTTTATCATGGATTAGGGATAAACAAATTTTGAAAAATTATTTAAGCTTACTAACCTTTTTCATTGGTGAATTCTTAATTACTTGTTCAAATCGTTCGTTCATAGCTCTAACTTGTCCAGATGTCAACAACTGATTGGTATCAACAAAGTCTTGTCGCATCTTCAAGAAGACTTCTTTCTCTTGTTGGACATCTAGTAGAGCTTTCTTTTGTGTCACAAGTCTCACCTGCAGTCATCCTTGTTGTGTATTTTGGTATGCTCCCATCGCAGCACCTCCTCTTGTGACTACTAAATGTGAGGTTGTCTTGGTTCGTCAGAAATCATCTAAATATTCAGATTGAGGTTTGGATTTGGATTCTACAACAAGTTGGGGTTAACGACAGTTCTATCCTTCCATTTCGCAATAAGTTGCGGACATTGTTCAACAATGTGATAAAATCCTTTACAATATGTATAATTTTTTCACAGGACTTTGACAATCTCAGGAAAAATGTCATGGTTTCCCATAATTATAACATACAATTTGGCCTCTTCCTCACCAAATCCTACTCCTAGTTGTTGTCCTCGACCTCTAAAATTTCCACCCCACCTTTGCGAAAAGTATTGTTGTTGTTGAGGATATTGATTATGCCAGTATTGTGGTTGAGGATATTGTTTTTGTTGATTCTGCACAGGTTGATATTGAGGTTGCGCTAATCCAGCTTGCATTTGCTCATCATTTTTCATTAAGTAGGTGTCCATTATTTTTTCTTGCAGCAACTGAAGGGCTTTGTAGTCTTTCTCATCATGACCTACTGATTTACAAAATTTACAATACAGACTAGCGGGTGCACTTACTATCTTCCGTAAGTAAATACATTCCTCGGACTTATGACCTCTAGTCTAGCATATTTTACACCAAGGCATTCCTTGGGTGTTTAATGAGTTTGGCGCACCTGCTGCGACATAGCTCATGAGCATCAGGCAATTATATTTATGGTGTCCATTTGTTCTGCATCTTGTACACCATATTTCCTACTGAAATTCCTTTCCTCTTTTAATGTCCTGGAGTTGCATCGTAAGATTCTCTAGCTGTGACTGAATATGCATCATTCCCGAGACAGTGTCTCCAACTTGCGAGGCTTCAAACTTCATTGCTATTTCAAGATCCTTTTTCTGCGACACAAGTTTTTGTTGCATCAACGAGGTCTGGATATGTGTAGTAAGGTGGCAATAAACCATTCCTTTTGTTGCACATCTGACATTTGGAAACTCACTTTGGCCATTAATGTCTTAAATATTTGGTCAAAGTCCCAAACATATTATGTTGATAGAAACTTAATCTCTTTGAACTCAGTGATGCATTATGATTCATACTTTAGATTTTTGAATTCATCTATCAACCTTGGTCGAATCTTGTTGAGTGTTTTCAGGACAACTCCTACTGGTACTATAGAAAATTTCATATACCAGTCTAGCACATGACCTCATAGCGTCATTATCATCTATGCTTTCTTGATATTATCATCCTATATCTTTCATCCAGTCCAAACAGAGTCACAAAGAAACCAATGTTGCTTTGGGTATTCCAACCCGTTTCCATTGAATATTGGGATCTTAATGTCATCTCTATCCATTGTATTTACTGTTGGTACAGTCAAAACAAAATTTGGACTAGTCGGACTTCCTTGTCCACTATTTATAGTGTTAGTAGTACTTATATGTACAGAATCACTTGGAGAGAGGTCTCACAATGTTACCTCTGATATTGTAGGTGATTTGTACACACGTTCTTGTTCTGGAGCTTTAGTCCACTCTTCTGAATCCTTGTCACCTTCTGATATCGACTAATATTCCTCATCTTCGTCACAATATCCTTCGTCTAAGTATGACGCAAACTCTTATTCTTCTTATTCTCTATTTGTGTTGTAATTCCCTCATTCTAACATAATTTTTCTTCTTTTACTAGATCTGAATGTTCTTCCGCTTCTTAAAAATATTGGCTCTAGTTCAGTTCTACTATCTCTTGGGAACATCTCACTCTAGAATTCTGCTGAGACATAGCCACCCTTTGCTATTCAATCTTACATCTGCATAATGCCTTTTTCACATAAAAGCATTTTTATCCACGTCTTCAAAGATGATAGGTATCTACTGTGTGGTCCTTGAAAAAATTTCTACTCTACTGAGGTTATTGTGTCAATAGAAAACTCAGTGATATATCCTTATAGGATATTGTCTACCCAAAAATCCACAACCCTTGATATAGGGTTGTTTAATCTTTTCAACCACTCAATCAAGAAAGGACTCCACTCTCTCGGTTCTCCTCCTTGAAAATTCCTTTGTTGGGTTTCCAACTTAGACAGCCACACATGCAACACGATGGGAAACTCAGTAAAGAAAATATCGTAAATGTATCATAAATGTACTATCCCAACCATTATGTTGGGTTCCATCGGGATCCTTCACTTTTGTTTTTATGCAAACTTTAGCTCTTTGAAGTCCACCCAATCTTGAATTTCTGGTTTCATGGGATGCCACAACATATCCCTCAACACAACACTTTAAGGTCCCAACAAAGGAACCATTTGTTGGCTTTATTCCCTCTCTCTATCCCTGGACCCAAGTTCTGTCTCTTCTTCTCAACACAACAAATCCCAAGATATCGACTTGATGGAGAGGAGCTCAGCTGGTAGCACCTGCGACACAGATGTCGTCTAACCTGAGATATCTCAGTTTTATGGGTAACTTCTAGAACCATGTTTCCACAGTTCATGTGGGAGGGTGTTTTAGTACCTTGGTTCTGCACCAAGGTTTCCAATGAAGACTGGGAAGGTGGGTTACTTGTATGCATGGTATTTCAATACCAAGCTATGATCTGACCCTTATTTATGCGACTTAAGTGAACTAACCGTGAATAGACATCATAAGCATATTCATTAATATAATGCAGCAGTCATACATTTATCCAGTTGCAACACAATAATCAACCAATCATTCAACACGGCATTTACACATATAACTAAGCCACTCAACATTCACACATATACACAACATATAACATGAAAACCCATCCAGGAAAAAACCACAAGGTGCTCTTCATCTGGCATGAGGAAATGGATGTGCCTTTTGTATGCGCACAAAGATGCAGACTTTATTCAAGATATTCTCATCTATGTTTGCATACTTTTCCTCCCTCTCATGCTTTTTGATCTTCTCTCTTTCTCTTTCTACACTACTCCTACTAGTGATCCGCACACAACCTGGATCAACTCAACCTTCTCTATTGGTTTGCACACTCAGCTACATAACCACTACTATGATGCACTCAGCGATCCAGAGTCATTAACCAAAACTTCCTATCTCTAGTCTAGTTCGAGCATCTTTTCCAAGATTCTAGAGGTTACTCAAAATGTTGTATCAGCTAATCAGATAAAACCGACTAACCCATCTACATATTGGGTTCCTTCTTTTATAGCCCCGTTACAGACTCAATACCGATCCCATACATGCTTGTTACAGACTCAATAGTGGCTCACTACAGACTCTAACAAACTCATTATAGATTCCTCTTCAATCGCTATCCCGACCTACTTACTATATTCAGCCAACATGTTGTCTTTCCTATTCTAGTAATACATAACAAAAGGAACTATCGGCCTAACTTACAAAGATGCCTTCATGCATGTGGTTTCCATTAGCTCCAACCGAGCTCATACCCATGATTGCTAAGGACTGTCGCTTTCTCAGCATTATGCCTTACTGTCATTTTTCGGTCGTTACACTATATACATGCCTGCTTCTGCGGATATTCCACCATGTCATCTTGTATCTCATTTTGTCCTTATGTTGTGGCTTACTCATGTGGCGCAGCTTCCTCGTCCCACGCCTTCTCTTTGTCTTATTCTTCTCTTTCCTTCTTATGTCACAACATCCTTCCCTTTTCCTTGATACTCCTTCATTTGTCATAGTTCCTTTCTTTATTCCCTCTCTCTGTCCCTGGACCCAGGTTCAGTCCCTTTTGCTTGGCACAATAAAGCCCAAGATATTGGCTCAACAGAGCAGAGCTCATCCAGCATCATTTGTGGCACAGATGCCATCTCACCTGAGATATCTCAGTTTTATGGGTAACTTCCAGAACCATGTTTCCGCATTTTTTGTGGGAGGGTGTTTGAGTACCTTGGTTATGTGCCAAGGTTTCCAACGAATATCGGGAAGGTGGGTTACTTGTATGCACAGTATTTCAATACCAAGCTATGATTCAAACCTTCTTTATGCAACTTAAGTGAACTAATAGTGAATAGACATCATAAGCATATTCATTAATGTAATGCAACAATCATACATTTATCCAGTTGCAACACAATAATCAACCAGTCATTCAATACAACATTTACGCATATAACTAAGCTATTCAACATTCACACATATACACAACATATAACATGGAAACCCATCCGGGGAAAAACCACAAGGTTCTCTTCATCTGGAATGAGGAAATAGATGCACCTTTTCTCTGCACACAAAGATCAAACTCTGTTCAAGATCTTCTCTTCTATTTTTACAGACTTTTCCTCACTCTCATGCTCTCTACTATTCTCTCTTTCTCTTTATACTCTACTCCTACTAGCGATTTGCACACAGTCTGGATTGAATCAACCTTCTCTACTTGTTTGCGCACTCAGCTACAGAACCACTACTCTGATGCACTCAGCAATCCAGAGTCATTAACCAAAATTTCCTATCTCTAGTCTAGCTCGAGCATCTTTTCCAAGAGTCTAGATGTTACTCAAAATGTTGTATCAGGTAATGAACTAAAACTGACTAACCCATATACAGCTTGGGTTCCTTCTTTTATAGCCCCATTACAAACTCGATATTGATCCCATACATGCTTGTTACAGACTCAATACTGACTTGATACATACTCTAATAGACTCATTACAGACTCCTCTTTAGTCGCTATCTGAGTTGACTTACTATCTTCAGCCAATAGGCTGTCTTTCCTATTCTAGTAATGCATAACAAAAGCCACTATTGACTTGAATTACAAAGATTCCTTCACGCATGTCATTTCTGCCGGCTCCATCGGAGATTGTACCCATGATCGCTAAGGACTGTCGCTTTCTTAGCATTATGCCTTACTGTCATTTTCTGACCGTTACACTATCTACATGCCTGCTTCTGTGGATATTCTTCCACGTCATCTCATATCTTTTTATTTCCTTCTATCATCTAGCGCAACTTCCTTGTCCCGCACCTTCTCTTTGTATTCTTATTCTCTTTCCTTCTTCTATCGCAAAATCCTTCTCTTTTCCTTGATGCTCCTTCCTTTGTTTTAGCTCCTTGTTTTCTTCCCTCTCTTTGTCCCTGGACCTAGGTTCAGTCCCTTCTGCTCAACACAAAAAACCCCAAGATATCATCTAAACGGATCGGAGCTCAGTTGGCGGCACCTGTGACACAAATGCCATCTCATCCAAGATATCTCAGTTTTATGGGTAACTTCAAGAACCACATTTCCATAGTTTGTGTGGGAGGGTCTTTTATTACCTTGGTTCTACACCGAGGTTTCCAACGAAGACTCGGAAAGTGGGTTACTTGTATGCACATTATTCAATACCAAGCTATGATATGTCCCTTATTTATGCAAATTAAGTGAACTAATAGAGAATAGACATCATAAGCATATTCATTAATATAATGCATTATTCATACATTTATCCAGTTGCAACACAATAATAAACCATTCATTCAACACAGCATTTACGCATATAACTAAGCTACTCAACATTCACACATATACATAGCATATAATGTGGAAACCCATTCGGGAAAAAACCACAAGGTTCTCTTCATCTGGCATCAAGAAATAAATGCACATTTTGTTTGCGCACAAAGCTACAGACTCTTTTCAAGATCTTCTCTTCTATCTTTACAGACTTTTCCTCACTCTCATGCTCTCTGATCTTCTCTCTTTCTCTTTCTACTCTACTCCTACTAGCGATCTGCACACAGCTTGTATCGACTCAACCTTCTCTATTTGTCTGCGCACTCAGTTAAAAAAACACTACTCTGATGTACTCAGTGATCCAGAGTCATTAACCAAAACTTCCTATCTCCAGTATAGCTCGAGCGTCTTTTCCAAGAGTCTACATTTTACTCAAAATTGTGTATCAACTAATTAGCTAAAATTGACTAACCCATCTATAGCTTTGGTTCCTTCTTTTATATCCCCATTACAGACTCGATAACAATCCCATACATGCTTGTTACAGACTCAATACTGACTCTATACAAACTCTAACAGACTCATTACAGACTCCTCTTCGTTCGCTATCCCAGCCGACTTACTATTTTCATCCAACAAGCTATATGTCATATTCTAGTAATACATAACAAAATGCACTATCAATCTCACTTACAAAGATGCCATCACGTGTGTGGTTTCCTCTGGCTCTAGTTGAGCTCGTAACCATGATCGCTAAGGACTGTTGCTTTCTTAGCGTTATTCCTTACTGTCATTTTCTAGCTGTTACACTATCTACACGTCTGCTTCTATGGATATTCTGCCATGTCATCTCGTATCTCATTATGTCCTTCTATCGTGGCTTACTCATCTAGCGTAGCTTCCTTGCCCCACGCCTTCTCTTTGTCTTCTTCTTCTCTTTCCTTCTTCTGTCGTAGAATCCTTCCCTTTTCCTTGATGCTCCTTCCTTTGTCGTAATTCCTTCCTCTTACTCCTTTATGGTCCTTCCTCTTACTTAGGAAGAATTACAAAAGAATTCTGCCCTACTGTCCCGAGGCCCAACAATTGCCACTGTTATATTTTAATTACTTGTCACTTCATGGGGCATGATTTAATCTAGCCCGCGGAACCAATTTATCAATGTCGTAGATTTGCTTGATCATCTATATCGTATACTTGATGCAAGTTTTCCAATTGTTATTCATATTAACTATTTGATAAGATATATATCAAGGGTATATATATTGCTTTTGTGTTAACGCCTGGTTCGATTCCTTAGGTTACATTCTATATCTTGTTAACCCGTGGTCTCTGTGATTGGGCCCCTCTAGGATGATCCCTTGGTCATATAACAAGATTTCGAAGGTTTAAGAGCTTCATGAGGATGATTTACTATATTCTCTAGCGATTCACCAATTATTTTGTGGTTGTATATCTAGATGATATCCTCATCTATAGTATAACATGGGCATAACATTTTTAGCATATGCACCATGCCCTCATCACCATACGATAACACAATTTATGTGCCAATCTTGAGAACTAATCATTTAGCATGGAGAGTGTTCAATATATGAGATACATGTGAAAAAACATGGTGTGCATGTGGAACTATCAAAGATCAAATCCCTTCATGACTAGTCAATGCCAGTAACTCTAACAGACCTTCACAAATTCCTAGGCCTTACCATCTTGTATCGTAGATTTGTGTTGGAATTCACTAATATTGCTTGGTCCCTTAGCTAGGTGACCAAAGGGGGATTTAATTCCAAGTTCCTCTGGTCGAAGCCAAAACAACAAGCATTTGAGGAGATGAAGTAACACTTATGTTCGATGCCCTTCCTTACCTTACTGGATGGAACAACCCTTTGAAATTGAGATAAATGCTTTATACTATGTTGTTGGTGTAGTCCTTAGTCAGCATGGTCAACTAGTGGATTATCATAGTAAGGTTATTTTAGATACATACCGCAAGTACCCAAACTATGAGAAGAAAATGTATTCCATTGTCCAAGCCTGTCGCTAATGGAAGCTTTACATCTTAGGAAAAGAGATGTTCATCCAAACTGATCACAAGCCCCTGTAGTTCTTACAAACCCAAGGAAAGTTACAAAATTATATACAACAAAAGTGGTCCACCTACTTGTAGTAATTCCACATGAATATTAAATGTAATAAGGGAAAAACAAATTGATTCTCCGATTTCCTCAATCGACCTCCAATGGAAGCACTAACCACGGTGCTCAATTTGTGTGGCCATGAGATATCCGAGTGGTCTCAACTATATGATAGTGATCCCAAATTTTCTTCCATCTATCAAGACCTATGTGCATGCACACTAGTGGCAGAATTTCATCTTTAGGAAGGATTGTTATGCCACTGGGCTATCTCTGTGTTCCTTCAGGTGAGCATGCGAAGATGATTTGGGAACCGCATTATAGTTAGGTGGTAGGGAACTTTGGCACCAAAAATATATTGGTGGTATTGCAAAAGTACTTTTATTTTCCAAAATCCTAACAAATTGTCAGTCGATATATTAGGTCGTGCACTACTTATGCCATTGTGAAACTTTCCATCAAGAAGAAAGGATTGTACACCCCTCTTCCTACTCCCACCAGGTCATGGGAATCCCTCTCCATGGATTACATGTCAAGAATACCTCCAACCAAGCATGGTAATGATGGTATCTTTGTGGTCGTGGATGATTTCTCTAAGATGGTCATCCCGATAGCTTGCAAGAAGAACATATTTTCTTAAGCCACTGCTAAGCTCTTCTTCGAGTGTGTTTGGGTTCATTTCGGGATGCAACAGACCAGCATCTTATATCAGTATAGTTGGTTCTTAAACACTTTCTGGTATAGCCTATGGAAATTTATCGATACCAAGATCACCAAATCGACTTCCTTCCACCCCCAAACTAATAGACAAACTGAAGGTAGTCAATCATATGATTGTGCATATTCTGAGAATGTATAATTCTGAACATCCTTATAGATGGGATGAGAGCCTTCCATATGTTCATCATAGTTGTAATAGATCCCTTCATAGCTCTATTAGCCACGACCCTTTTTAGGTGTGCCTAGGATTCCAACCACTGCCCCCAATTGATGTAGCTCTACCCATTGTATTCACATGCAAGGAATCCTCCCATGCTCAGACTGAGGCTAATAAGGCCACCAAATTTGTTGAACGAATCCAACACATCCACAAACAAGGACATGATATTTTGGAGAAAGACAATACTAAGTACAAGAAATGACATGACCAACATCGGTTTCCACACAAGTTCTAGGTGGGTGATAAGGTTGGTTGCATCTACATAAAGAGAGGATCACGGGACCCCATTGCAAGCTTTGTCCACTTCAAAATGAGCCATACACCATCACCAAGGTATTCAGTGAGAATTCCTTCAAATTAAGCATTCTTCTATTCTTTGGCTTGCACCCAGTATTCAATGTAGAGCTCCTTCGCCCATATTTTCCACCATTGTTGGACATTTACATAGCTCAACCTTGACTGCATGGAATAGGAAACTGCAAATCAGATCATGGACACATAGGTTAAGAGAACCCTTTAATAGAAGATCCAACGGTATATGGTTGTCAAAGAAGGGGGGCAACTACTCCATCAAGGCAAGCGACTCACTAGGAGTCAAGTTTAGCAAAATTTTTCCAATTTGATGGGAAACTCAATGCAATGGAGACCATTGCTTCCGAATGGGGAGAGGACTGATCCAAATGGATATAGGTGGCCACCCACCTATTCCACTAGCTCAAAGTTCAGTTTTCCATGCTCACAATGTTCTAGTAGTTTTCTACTATTTTTTGGGTTCTGGACTTCTGGGGTTGTTTTAACGCCCTGAACTATGTTTTTTTGTCGTAGATTGACCCACATGATAGACATCTATTATGGGTGCAATCCACTATTGTACTCCATGGACATGTCTTTCCAACAGACTATCCAACACCCTAAACGAAGATTGTATGCAAACGTTATGACCCCGAGAAGTTGATTGTTCAACTAACCACGTTAGGGCCGCAAAAGTTATGATGGTTCATCTTATAGGGTTATATTTTTGGATTTTAGGGTCCTTACCCTCATTCTTATGATAAATAGGCCCTTTTGGCCTCGTTTTGTATTCATTTTATCACATATGAGCGTAGCTACCATATCTCTTCTCATAGATATAGCTACCACCATTCTAGCTGCTTTTATTTTATAGTTTGTTCTATTTCATTCATTTAATAGAATTTGAGTTTACTGTATCACTATGTTTATTGCAATATATCAGTGCATGTGAACATATATATGCTCTTTTCATTTCGTTCTCACATAAATTCATATCACTTCCTACCCTGTCTCTAACTGTGGTTTGTCATCGTATTCCCTTGGTAATAAAATATTAAGAAAAAACTGAAAAAATGGAATAAATAACATGTATGCCATGAGAAATTAAGTGTGGGGAACCTCATGGGTGTCATCCTCTCCTTCATTGATAATGTGGGATGAGTTTGAAGTGATACCCATTGATGGATTCTTTGTCTCCAACTCGATCTCTAAACTCCTTGCAATGATGTCGAACTTGGAGTAAACAAACTTAATCTCCAACCTCATATGCTTTGTAGGATCCAGTTCCTCTTTCAACTCCATAATCTCTTTGTCCTAGCTGGCTAAGGTAACTATCAGTAGTGACTTGAGAATCGACATAGGTGGAGCCCCTTATTCTATAAATCCATTCTGGATTTGGTGTCACAAGTGTCTGCAATCTAGCCTTGCTAAATATTAAACTCCTAATTGTGATCATAAGCTAAGTACATCGCCTTAATCTTCTTTTTAATCTCTCCTATCTCCCTCTTAACCGTTAGAGTGGCATTCTTGTAATAGAAGTTGCCTTCTTCCATTGCCTTTGACAATTCCTTGGATGAACTTGGTTCCTTGGCCATAGATTTCTCCTTCTCTTCCTTTATGTTTTGGTTAATTGGTGCACCTCTAATCCTACTACACTGAGACACTCCCTACCTTGGATATTTTTCTACCTAGGTTCCCTCAAAGGATTCACAATTAGCTTCTGCAACATGAAACCACTTTGAGTTGAAGAGACAAAGGCTTGGGCCTTTGAATTCCTTTTCCACCCTTTGTGATGATGCACCTTAATGTAAGGTGCTAGGATGATCACCTTCCTTGCATACCAAAGACAATCCCAATCATACGTGTTTTGGTACCTCACCATCGCCTTTGCTCGCTCACACATCCATTTGTTACACATGCATGTACTGCTACTCTTTGCTAGCCTATAGACTACTTCATACACATTTTAACTTCAATCCTAACACTTACTAATGTTTTATCATATATATTTAACTTTTAATAAGACTTTAACTTTAACATTTAATAATGGGTTATCATTGATGCCTTGAATAGTTAATTATTTATCGTGAATTACCTACACAAAAATGTGGTGTAAGATGTCTTTCTCTCCAACATTCAATTCTTTACTTTTAAATTCCTCTATCCTTCATTAATGATGTTTAATAATTTGTTTCTTATTTACATTTTATGTATAATTGTAGAGGTTTTGCTTTTACTCTCCCAAATTTAATATTTTATTTTTAACTAGCATAAATCCATCATAAACTCAAATCTACTAAGTACCATTCAATTTATTGAAGTGTAAATATCTTAATCTTAGCTTCTTCTTTTTTATATGTTAAGAAAATTTTGAATAAAACTACTAAATTTAAATTATTTTTTTAAGGATATCAAAGGCCGCCAAAAATAATAGGAGGCTGCTTTCGAACCGACGATATGCGTCACCGATCGGACGACCGGCCGCGCGTGACCGGTCACGTCCGACGCGGCCGGTCGTCCGATCGGTGCATATCGTCGATTAGATAGGTTTCACCAAAAATAAAATATCAAAGGGTTACAATAAATTCTTATCCATGCTTCAATGGTGTGAAATGAAAAGGTGACAAATCAAGAACCTTTTGCTGCACATGATCGCTGTTTGATAATGGTGTAATGTGAATGGTATCTCATTAAATGGTTGACATCCATGTGGACTTCGTCGTTCTTTGTTTAAGTTACATTATCGATTAGCTGTCCTTCGTGTTTGGATAATATAGTTGCATTATCGATTAGCTTGGGCGACATTTGCATCATGGATTAGCTACCCTCACATCTCTCTCTGTTTTTTTTAGTACCACTGAAGAGGATGCGGAGTCTGGAGTCTGGACCACCAGGATCGAGTTGTTACAATTAATTTTCTCTCTTGTTGTTGTTTAAGAGCGAGTAGGATAATATACAATTAAAAAGCTTGGTTTTTAAGTTGGTCAAATTTTTGATGGGAATAGTTATTTTTACAATTTCAGCAACTGTATTTGATTGTCTTAGACATGCTTTTATAACAATCTACATCACTTAAATGGTGATTTAAACAAAAATTGATTTTTGGATATGAAGGCGTTTTGGTTAGCACTTATACTTCTAATATAAAATACAACTAAAACGCCACGCCAGAGTTGTCAACTGAGCAGTATACCCGATAACCAAAACACCCCAATCCGAGCAACACAATATAATGCCTGAAAATGCATTTTTGGTTGTTCAAATCATAATTTTGAAAATGCATTTTTGGTTGTTCAAATCATAATTTAGAGGATTTGAGCAGTTTCAAAATAATCCATTTAATCTAAGTGTGATGGTTTAAATTTCAAAATTACATAAACTACAATTTTTAGAGTTGAAATAAGGAGCCAAAACGCCCGAATAAAGGGGGCGTTTTAGTTGTCGTTTAATCCATATTACCCGGTTGGGAGCGCCCGATATACTGGACAGACTTTCCCTCGGGAGGGGAGCCTGTTCAGTACACACCGTCGGATTTCTCATCCAAGGGTGTGCACTGGACAGGCTCCCCTCCCGAGGCTCCCCTCCCGAGGGAAAGTCTGTCCAGTATATAGCCACCGCCCACCCGGTTGTGGGTCAGAGAAGATCGTACTTATCATTCCGATTTCACATAATCTGTGGCATAATAATGAATTATGAATCCATTAATGACGACACGACACGACACGCCACCTGCCCCAGTGTCTTCGAAGGGACAGATTTAAGTTGTCAGTATCGATGGGGACAACGTTGGAGCACTGAAAAGCCATATTTATTTAAATTTCGTCATGACTCATGTCTCGACTCTCGCATCTTTCAGACTGGAATATGTCTGACTTTCCCATGTACCTCCTTGCTCTCCAGTCTCAGCCCATCGTTTTCCGAACGTACGTATTAGAGGATCTACGCAGCCGCTGGATTGAAGAAAAAATAAGAAAATATAAGAAAACAAAAGAGAACAGTATCAGTCTCTTATTTTACCATATAACTTGCTCTCTCATCACTGCAAACGCTTACAATCAGCCCATCATTTCCAGCCGCAGCCGCTGGATTTTGGAAGCACATTAATCTAAGAAATGAAATAGAATCTAAGAAAACAAGGCCTTTGTTGGTTTGTGCTACTTACCAATTTTTAAATATAATTTTGATTGGAGTTAAAGTTAAGAATTAATATATTTAGAAATGCAACTCAAGTAAAAGTTATGATTAAAAATGAAGTTAAATTAATGAATAATAGTTTTTATTTGAGATTTTGGGTGGAGGACAATCTATGTCTGTAGTGATGAAATTGCGCCGAACCTGCCTGTCGTGAAGAAGTTTGTAATCCAAAATATGCTTAATTTGCACCAACTTCTTCCATTGCAAATGGTTTCAACTCAATTTAATTATCAAACAAGAAGTGCCTGCACCATAAGAAACACACCGTAATTAGAGCTGCTGATTTTTTAATAAAAATCTCCGAAGGTGAAAAGAAACCCACTTGCTCAATGGTTGCCAAGGAATTTTCAACTTATAAAACATTGCTTTCAGTTTTTGAAATGGATTTAGTTTGATCTACCTGGTTTTTCTATATTCATTTTTAAGCCTCTTTGTGATTTTAAATCCGATATTGAAACAGTAAGGCTCAATTCAATATGGTTAAAAAAAATTACCTTTTACCTCTCTTCGCAAAATATAAGAGATATTCAACATAATTATTTATTTTCATGATTATAAATTAAGCTAATTTTCATAAATTTAAATATATTATTATTATAATAAAGATAGTGTTTTCACAAATTCGTTTCTTACATAATCAAGGAAGCGTATATATCACATTAATGTTTTAACAAATTCTTTTCTTACATAATAGATTAAGCTAATTTTCATAAATTTAAATATATATTATTATTTTAATAAAGTTAATATTTTCACAAATTCATTTCTTACCTAATCAAGGAAGAGTACATATCACATTAATGTTTTCACAAATTCTTTTCTTACATAATCACGAAGCAGAGTATATATATCACATGAATTATTTAAAAAGTTAATGAAAGAATAAATGATTATTATATGGATAGGTATTTTTATTTGAATTATTTAAAAAGTTAATGAAAGAATAAATGATTATTATATGGGTAGGTATATTTATTTGAGATTTGGGGTGGTTTATGGACAAGAATGAGATAAGTGTATTTTCAAGATGGCACTTTGTGACCTATCTTTGGTCACCATCCACATAGGTTATACCTTAAGTGTCACTAATAACATATCTTTTAATTGTTATGACTTAATTCTAGTTAAATGAGTTATCCACTCATGGATAAGAGTTATCCATACAATAGCTATCAATTATCCATGCCTCAATTATTTTTTTATTTTGTTCTGTAATATATATATATATATATATATATATATATATATATATATATAACCACCCTCATATAATCAATTTAGATCTTTGTAATTTAGCAAAATTATAAGTACTCATGCACCCCAAAATCTGAAATAAAAACACTTATAAATATAATTTAAAAATAATTTTTATTTATATATTACAATTAAAAAATATTGTTCATAACATTGTAAGATATTATTATTAAATATTTAATTATTACTCTTACTTATTAAAAAGAATCACGATAACCTTTGAGAGAAAAAGGAATCGTGATGATACAAACTCGTTGAAACTACTCATGGCATGGCTTAGTGAGTTTTATGGGTTAAAAACAACCATGGCATTGCATAGTTAAAGATAATGGAATATTGAAATAAAATAATTTATTTTAAAGTTAGGTATTTCAATAATAATAATTATAATATATCATCCAACAATTTCCAAAGTTGCCTTAGATTTTTGCAGATTTTAGAAGATTTAATGTATAACATTTTATGTTTATGTTGTGTTTTTTATTTTATTATTTAAATTGTGGTATTTTTTTGTATTTTGATTGGGCTAGGAGATGGTGATGCAATCCCTAAAATTTGTGTTAGGCCATGTGATTGCATGTTGGCGTACAATCTGTGTACCTGGTTTAATTATTGTTTGGTAAAATTGTTAAATGATGTATTAATTATGGATCATTTCGTCGGGATTAGTGGGTGATCTCACTAGGAATGACAACCTTAATTAACTTTTGTGTCTGGAAAAATTGTTAAATGTTATATTGATTGTGGGTTATTTCATCATGCTCAATGCATGGTCTCGACAGGAACGACGACCTTAATTAAATTCATTGTTTGTTGGTTTGATTAATTGAACCAAATTTTTTTCAAAGAGTGTTCAGAAGGGATTTCCAATTCCGAGACTTGGCTTGCTCTAGAGTGTTTGGAAGCATTATCAATTTCTTGTGCTTGTGTTGCTACTGCAATTGAATTAGTTATGTTTCCTTCTAAGCTACTCGTTGGTTCGAGGAAGAGGTTTCTAGTCGTTATGGTGTCTTTGGATACTTTCATCCATACATGGTGAATTTATCCTAGTTCGGTAGTGTTTTCTCTGGTTCTTGCTACATTGTTATTGGTTATATCGATTCATCATTCATGTTTTTGTATTCTTTTCTAATTTATTTCATTTTTCGTTTACAAGTATTTTCGCTAGACAAGATTTCTCTGTTCTTGTTGGTGTTGAGGTGTTATTACTCTAGAAAGTTTGTGTCCTTGTTGGTTTTCTACTGGTAAGTCATGTTCACGCTTGGTCTAAATCATTAATTCTCTCCATGTTGTGTTGGTGCTGTTATACCAAAATCCTATCACCATCATGTGATAAGATATTTGACATACCTACTTGCCCTGAATCCCAGCTTCTAGAGTGGAAACCCATACTAAATGTCAATCTTTCATACAAATTCCCAGCACTGCACTTACCTTGTTATCCAGAAGAGGTACCCTTGTTCGCACCGCCCATCCCCTGTTGCCCACAAGCGATGCCACCGCTTATGGCCCTTGGTCCATAAGCAGTTATTACCAAAACCACTCTATTATTAAAGGAGAAATGCAGTACCCTAGGTGAAAAGGGAAAAAGAGAATTTTCTCGAGGCTTCTAGATGATAAGCCTCGTGTCCTCCCTTATCCCTACTGTTGTGGGTTAGTTGAGCTCGAGATCCCTTATCCTAGGATCTTAGAGGCCACCTCACCCACTAATCTCTCAACCATCCCTATCCATCTAGCCTTATAAATACAAGCTTATGGCCATGGTTGAGGGGGAGAACTCTTAAGGTATTGTTATACTATTGGATTGATCACTTGGTCCATATCATTGGAGAGCATAGAGAGAGCTAGATTCGGAGCTTATGGGGATGAGAATGCTTGGTTTCATGGAGATGCATGTCAACGCTAAGGCTTGGTTGTAAACTTCTTCATATTTCTTTAATGCAAGTTGATTTCTGTCCCACATATATTGTTGTTGTTTGATTTCACATGTATGTTGTTAGATTCCTCAATCACTAACATAGATTAGTAGATTATATTCTGGTTGTTTTGATATGTTTGCGTGTTGAAGCTTATTGCAGGTACACAGGGTAACGATCGAATCATTACATTCCAAGTATCTACGGTGTCTAGGGAGAGTCTTCAAGCTCTGTCCTCTATTTGTTCTGGATCTGAACCCTTCAGACCAGTGGAACACCTTGCTGTCCGCAGGAGGTGAAATATTCTAGTTAACAAATCTGGCGATTCCTTTGGGGAATAGATATGTGTATCACTTGTTCTGATCTTCCTCAGTTCTCAACTCTTGTCTGAATCCATACTCCTTCTCCAACTCTCTTCAGACAAATCTGCTTTCTGACTTAGTTCATTTGGGTTTGAAACTTCCAGATCTATTTAGATCTAAATCATTTCAACCTTTTATGCTTTGTTTTTATACTCAATCTATCAGCCTTTTCCCAGATCTGGTATTTTTCTGACTTGATCTGTCGTTCTCTGTTGTGTTTTGTATTTTTACAGGGAACCGCACATGTTCTGTTGGCAAGAAGCGGTGCCACCGCTTGAGTCCAGTTAGCAGTACGCGATGCCACCACCTGAATCTAGTGAGCAAGGAGCGATTATGCCTCGAAACCGCCTATCAGTAGCTTCATCTGCGCGGTGCCAGGTAGGCCCTGTTCCAGACTTTGTATTTTGATTTTTGTGTGTTTTTGGCTTACTTTTTGATAAAATGAAGTGTATTTTTGAAAAAAAATGCTCCCTCACGGCAGGGAGGGGCCATGAATTTTGTATTTTGCAGTCACTTTGATTGTTATATTCCCTTTGCATTCAAAGAAAGTTTGTGTTTCTTGCATTATATTCTACATTATTTTCTTTGCTTGAAACCTCTTGCTCTTTTCTGTAGATATTATTCATTGGAATTGGAAATTTACATTTCATTTTCATGTATAGGATTTGGTTTGTTTTGGACTTGGAATGCGTGAGTGATCCATGTTGTTTTGACTCTTTCTTTGCTTGGGTGATTCTTGTTTCCTTTTGCATGCTGATTCTTTTAGTGCTTGGTAGGAAAGATTGGTTCTTCGTTTCCTTGTTTGTTTCAAAGAGAAGTTTTAGTTTTCTCTCTCTTTTGCTTTATACACAAGCGTTGTTGAACGATTTTCTTCTTGTTTTGTGCATGATTGTTTGAAATTTTAGATCTTACTTTCATTGAGAAGAAACATCTATTTTCAGCTTTGCGTGTATTAGAGTTAGATTTGTTTGGAAACGTTAGTGAAATCATCTTTCCATTAAGTTTTATGCATCTTTTTCAAGCATGAAAAGATAGGAAACATTTTTTGGTTTATTTATGTTTGATGTTCTCTAGATCTCTTTTTTATTTGCTTTGAAGATTGTTTGGGGTGCATTGATATTTCCCTTTTCGTTTGAAAATGTAGAATTGCATTTGCATTTGGGTGTGCATTTTTGGGAACAAAAGTAAATCTCTCTCCCTCTCTTAAGTAGGATTTCATTGAAGAGGAAAACTTGCATTATCATATAGATCAATGTGCGTCCTTTTTAATTCAAGTTTTCACTCCATGGTTCCACCTAAACGCACAAGATAAAATTAACGGTAGTACTAGGTTAAAACTTTTAGCAATTTGAGTGATAAGTTAGAGACGTGTTCGAGCGTTGTTAAGCGTAGGAGCTGTCGTTACTTGTCTGCATTACATCCTGGAACTCGCGCGGTTCTTCCACGTACCGTCGGTATATCGAACGGCCTTTCACGTACCCTTGAGGTATATAGAAAGGTACTTCATGTACTTGATTGTATATAGGAAGGCCCCTTGTGAATGGTTATGCATTAGACAACACTACTACCGATTTGAGCTCCCTTGTACCTTGTGTATATCGGGAGACCCTTTTAGGAATCCTCAAACCATCTGAGTTAGCCTTTTGGCATGTCCTGTGAGGTTCCTGACTCTTATCCACTCCTTTCACATGTTTTCCTGTTGCTTTTAGTTTGGGTAGTACTTGCTTGTGTGTGGTAGTTAGGGGGTTATTAGAGAGTTTAGAGATGGCATCCCAATCTGGGACTACCACTCAAGAGGTCCCTTTCCAAGGTGTACCTTTTGTATTCCATCCAAGAGAAGGTATTGGTCCTCCCTTTATTGCAACTCTAAATCTTCCTGGATTAACTATAGGATTACCGGTCTGGATTTTTAATCCGGTAATTCCTGTTACACCTAATGTCTCAAATGTCACCTCTCCTACGGGAGAGGATCGACCTCAACGTAATCCCTCTCCTTCTTTGTCGGTTGTTGCTTCATCCCTTTCTTCTTCTTCACTTGACCAAAGCTCTATGGTTAGTAGTCATGTGGATAAGAAGAAGAAGAAAGGGAAGAGTAAGAAGAAGAAGGATAAGAAAGAGAAAAAGCAGCAACCATCTACTCTTGATGCTGCTCATTCTAAGAGAATGCCCGAAAAACCCAAGTTCCCTTGTAAGCTTTGCAAGGGGGACCACCTTCTTAAGGAGTGTTCTGATCTCTCCCGTGTACAAGAAGAGTGGTCTAAAAGATCCAAACCACCTGTGTCATCAACCTATGATCATCATGTTGATGATACTCCTTCAACCAGTGACCCATTGGTAAAAGGTTGTAAGGGTAAAGTCTTGTATCCTTGTTTGATATGCAAGGCTATGCATCGTACTTTTCTTTGTCCAAGCATGAATGAAGCTTCGCGTTGGTTGGAAAATATTACTGATCATCAACAGGTGATTCCAACAAGTGATAATAATTTATCCCTCGATCCCCCACTGGTTGACCAAGTGATCAATTCAGTTTCATCTATAATTGATCCCACTCTTCCTTCGGAGAGTGAAGTGGTCGAGTCAATGTCATCTCCACCCGATCCCGCTCTTTCATCAAAGAGTGTTAAGACTGAAGTAGTCTCTTTGACCAAATATTCGTCTTGTTCTTCTCTCCCAGTAGAGAATGAACTTAAACCTGCTAAAGTTTTTATGCTTCGTTCTGATTATTCTCAATAAGAGGAAAGTTTTTCTGTTTCAACAAAACCCTCTCTGAGTAGTGAGGTTATTTCCCTTGACTAGAGTAACCTAACAGAGTCTCATCTTCATTCGAGTGTTCCTTTCCAGATAGTTGTGAATGTTACTGCTAGGCGGATACTTCGCACTATTGTTGACAAAGGGGCTTCTATTAGTATTCTATCCTCAACTGCTTGGCAAGCTTTAGGTTCACCTCATCTTGTGCCAGCCATCGATCAGATACTGGCTTTTAATCGAAGACCTACCGCACCTTTAGGGACCTTTCCTTGTTTTCCTATTACATTAGGAGGGAAAACTCTCTGTATTGATGTTATGGTGGTCCAAGGTCCTTTAGATTTCAATCTTCTCCTTGGACGTGATTATGTTTATGCCATGAAAGTCGTAGTGTCCACACTTTTTAGAGTGATGTATTTTCCCCATGATGGGAAGATTGTGACCATTGATCAACTTTCCTTTGTTACACCTGACCATCGCATTACTCCTAGTAATCAAACTGCCTTGAATGTGTGTATGTTCTTGTGGTTCCTTCCCCTTCTTCTAGTTAGATTCTTCCCATCATAGGTAAAATGGGGGGCATGGCTCTAGTCTATGGACATCATAATGGAGCTAAGCCGCTAGCTTTTATGAAATGGGGGAAACCTACCAACCTCTAGATATCATGTTCGGTAGGAGCAGGTTTTCGAACATAGTTTACTTTTGGTTTCAAGCTCGTTAAAAAATAAAACCACTCCTTAAGAATAGTTTACCCTTTTGGTTTCAAGCTTGCATAAAAATGAAACCATGTCTCGAGCATAGTTTACTTTTGGTTTCAAGCTCGTTAAAAAGTAAAAACACTCCTTAAGCGTAGTTTACCCTTTTGGTTTCAAGCTTGCATAAAAATGAAACCATGTCTAGAGCATAGTTTACTTTTGGTTTCAAGCTCGTTAAAAAATAAAACCACTCCTTAAGCATAGTTTACCCTTTTGGTTTCAAGCTTGCATAAAAATGAAACCATGCCTGTGAGCGAAGTTCCCATTCTATGTCAAGCTCGTTAAAAAATGAAATAGCACCTGACCATCATGTTAGTTTTCCCTGAGCAAAGTTCCTATTCTGTGTCAAGCTCGTTAAAAAATGAAACAACACCTAACCATCATGTCAGGTTCTGACCATCATGTCAGTTTTCCTTGAGCAAAGTTCCCATTCTATGTCAAGCTCATTAAAAAATGAAATAGCACCTGACCATCATGTCAGTTTTTCTTAAGCAAAGTTCCCATTCTATGTCAAGCTCGTTAAAAAATGAAACAGATGTGCTTGAGCAAAGTTCCCATTCTATGTAAAGCTCGTTAAAAAATGAAATGGATCTCCTCAAGCATAGTTTACCTTTTGGTTTCAAGCTTGCATAAAAATGAATTCATTCCTGAGAATAGTTCATTTTCTATTTCAAGCTCATAAAAAAATGAAGTAGGTTTCCTTAAGCATAGTTTACCTTTTGGTTTCAAGCTTGCATAAAAATGAAACCATGTTCCAATCATAGTTACCTTCTGTTTCAAGCTTGTGTAAAAATGAAACGGATCCCCTTCCCTTGATTCGAGTCTTCCCTTTAGTGTTATAAATTGAACCTTCTTTTCACCTACTTGATTATCATTCTTCCTACCCCCCTGGTGAAAATTTTCACATTAGTAACCAGGTTTTTAGGTTGGGTATGGAAGAAGAATCGTTAAATGAAACAAACCTTGGGGGCATGTTGAGCCACCAGCAACCATGCTAGGGGTAAGCTTCGCTAGCAATCATGCTGGGGGAAAGATTCCAACCTCTGTATATCATGTTAATGGGATTTTTCAAGCATAGTTTACCCATTGGTTTCGAGCTTGCGTAAAAATGAAACCAATCTTTGAGCATTCTTTCAACTGATGTTCGAGTTCGTTAAAAACAGTAAGATGGGTTTGAGCTTACTTTTCATTTTTCATGCTCTGGTTAAAACATGAAAAGTGGTTTGAGCTTAGTTTATTACTTTTTCATGCTCTGGTTAAAACATGAAAAGTGGTTTGAGCTTAGTTTATTACTTTTTCATGCTCTGGATTCAAACATGAAAAAGGTTAATGGAGTCCTCTTTAAACTCATTTTAGGCTCCCTAAATACGAAAAGATTGTCGAGCGATCTTGTCTTCTTCACGCTCATTAAAGTATTTGAAGAGTCGTCCATCTGATGGTAGGTTATCTCTTTTTTGATTCGGATAGGACTATTTACGAAAAAGGAACACTCCAGCCAATCATGACTGGAAGAGTTCTCTAAGGTATGATTTTACACTTTTTCGGGCCTTAGAGACTAAATCATATGAAAAAGGACCCCTTTTGGAGTCTTATTCCGTATTCGTTCAGACTCTCTAAACATGAACGATACCGAGTTTTCTTTCAGTGGACTCGTTAAATCAAACATTGAGAGACCCGTCTTGGGAACAAACCCCTCCTCTCTCAGGTTCGTAAAATATATGAGTCTAGACTTGTCTTCCGACAAGCTATATCGAGTGTTTGTTACCCTCTTTGAACTCGTAAAACCGAAAAGAGGCACTCATCGATCATGATGGGGGAAATGGGAAGGGAATCATCTTGTAAATAATGGAAGTTGTTTGTCATTACCTTTGAACATAGAACTTGTCTGCACATCATGTCAGTCAATTGGGTATTCAGTTGTTCTCCATGACGATCCACTTTCATGAGTCATGTCACTCCTTTGAGTATTTCAAAAGAATGCATTGTCCACTGTCGCATTGTGTATCTGTCCCGTTTAGTCATGCTGCCAAGTCTTTTTGTCATGCTGCCCAATGTTCAAAGGGGATTTGAAGAAGTTTTACCTTTGCAGTCTACATAGTCTTTGTGTCAATATCTTTGAGTCAGTCATATGGTTACTACATTCACATCATTCCAGAACTATGTTCCGAGTTTCATGTCGTTGATGTGGGACTCATCATGGCCCTCCTTTGACGAGACTATTCTTGTCGACATCAGCTCATCATCTAGGAAATAGTATTAGAAACAATATTTAGTACCTTGAGATCTGTATGCCTTAATGATCGATTCTCTCGCTCTCGACATAGGTTCACATCATTGACCTTTGATCGATAGAGTCGACTGAGTGTTCGACATCATGACATCTATTCACACTCAGTAGATTGTACTAGAGTACCTTGGGAATCATTGACATTAAGGGTGATCTCCCTCGCACTTGTTAACGGTTCACATAATTGGCCAGTAATCAAGTGGTTTCTACCATGTTTGACTTCAGATCATTGTAATCACATGGATAGAATCGTACTTTGTGGAAGACGAGATGAAGACCTTGGGTGTTAGTTTAAAGCACTCATTGCTTTTCCCCAGGTTGCGATGGAGTTTTGTATATCTAGCATGGATCCACATTTGTATGGTCATGGCTATGCTCAAATTTGCGTCTGTATGACATAGATCTATGTTGTATGTCTGGTAGCTATGTCCATGTTTGAGTCCTCTATCACATGGATCTACGCTGTATTCTAGTAGCCATGCTTGTTTATTCCTCTCATGGATCTGCCTTGTATTGGTCTGCAGCCATGAGTTTGGTTACTTGTGTCTATGAGTCAACATACTGATGTACTACAGATGCCTACTTGACAACTTGCTTCGATCGAGCTGACATTTTCATCTCATGACGATGACTTGTTGTCTCAAAGCTCTCATTTATCGTATCCCTCTAAGACTCATGCTTTGGGGGGCATCCTGTTATACCAAAATCCTGTCACCATCATGTGATAAGATATTTGACATACCTACTTGCCCTGAATCCCAGCTTCTGGAGTGGAAACCCATACTAAATGTCAATCTTTCATACAAATTCCCAGCACCATGCTTACCTTGTTATCCCGAAGTGGTACCCTTGTTCGCACCGCCCATCCCCTGTTGCCCACAAGCGGTGCCACCGCTTATGGCCCCTAGTCCATAAGCGGTTATTACTAGAACCACTATGTTATTGAAGGAGAAACATGGTACCCTGGGTAAAAAGGGAAAAAGAGAAGTTTCTCAAGGCTTCTAGATGATAACCCTCATGTCCTCCCTTATCCCTACTATTGTGGGTTAGTTGAGCTCGAGATCCCTCATCCTAGGATCTTAGAGGCCACCTCACCCACTAATCTTTCAACCATCCCTATCCATCTAGCCTTATAAATACAAGCTTATGGCCATGGTTGAGGGGGAGAACTATTAAGGTATTGTTATGCTGTTGGATTGACCACTTGGTCCATATCATTGGAGAGCATAGAGAGAGCTAGAGTCAGATCTTATGGGGATGAGAATGCTTGGTTTCATGGAGATTCATGTCAACACTAAGGCTTGGTTGTAAACTTCTTCATATTTCTTTAATGCAAGTTGATTTATGTCCCACATATATTGTTGTTGTTTGATTTCACATGTATGTTGTTAGATTCCTTAGTCAATGTTGTGCACCTGCTCAACAGCCTTCTAAAATTATTATTACATCAAACAAAATCCCATTTTGTTTGATGAAATGTCTTAAGTTTAGAAGGGATAAACTCAGCTACTGAATGGTGGATTTTTCTCTAGCTACTGATTTATTGAAATACTGCATCCCAATTGAACAAATTTCATGAGCAACCTTAGAACAATGAAGTCAATGCTTTTGAGTTATGGGTTGGTTGATATTATCCCTAGGAGAATTGATGAGAATTTGCGGTTATAATGTAAACTTACTAGTTCATGCTTTAACAAACATTATAGTGGATATGTTCTATTACAGGCTTAAGAATATGTTATGATATCATGTTCATAACCTTCGTCTAGCAACGATGCAATGGTGGTTAACGATGGTCGATCGAACATAAATATATTATTCTTGGGTTTATCCTAATGTTTGTCGAGATATGAATCGGGTAAGTCAGATGAATTGATTGCCAAAGGTATCATTGGGATTATGTTGTCGTTCGCCACCTTTGAAATAGAACTGAATGCACGATGCGCGAAATCTCTGGCACGAGTCACACTCCTGGGAAAGTTACAGTGCAATGATATCACTCGTACCTCTCTTCCCTCCACGTCTCAGTCTCTGTACGTAAACTCGGTCGTGGCGGTTGGTTATTGGAACGTCTATCATGCGTACCACTCATACACCCTGGTCATTTAAGTTGGAAGAGATTATGATAGAATCGGGTTTTAACACTTCGGCCGTCGTTATTGCTCGCCATTTCGAACTATGATGGCTCCGACTGTGTTGAACTTTCAGGGGTTTTACCTGCGTCCAAATGTAGTTTTCTCCCTGTATTTGTTACCAGGTTTTGGGTCTAAGTGCTCTCGGTCCACGTCTCTGTCACTAATTCTCTGGTGGCAGGTTTGTTGTGCGCATTGTCTTGCCCGCAGGTTGACAAGGATGACCAGTCGTGGATAAGGAAAGCTCAGAGGCTCGTGTTGATTGCGTGACTGATTCAGTCATGAATGAAAAGTCGGTCAAAGCGACTTCGGCTGTTTTACATGAAATCGGGGAAACCATTCACCCCATGTTTGTTAATTGTCTACTGGATAAAGTCCGTATAATGGAGGAAAAAATAAGTGAAATATCTGCCAGTAGAGATTTGTTAAAAATTGATAATCAGGGTTTGAAAGAAAAGATAGACGCCAGCGACAAGCATCTGTTGCGATTAAAAAACCATAAAAACAAGCTTATAAGGCGTGTCCTTAAACTACAGGACCAAAACGAAAGAAATGAAGAAAAGCTACGAGAGCTTAACGCTCAAATTTCTCTAATGCAG
>LPNX010561816.1:0-24290 GCA_001517045.1 Pseudotsuga menziesii | reverse complement strand
ATGGGGTCTGGATATTGTCGGCCCAATTTCTCCAGCCTCTTCGCAGCAGCATAAATATATTCTTACGGCTACGGACTACTTCACTCGATGGGTCGAAGCCATCCCGTTACGAATAGTCAATTCAGATCAGGTGATAGCTTTCCTTGATTCCTTTATCATTACTAGATTTGGCGTGCCTGAGTCTTTAATATTTGATAACGCTTCTTATTTTTCTTCCCTTAAATTGACTGAGTACGCATTAGAAAAAGGAATAAAGTTAAAGTATTCTGCTAACTATTACCCACAGGGTAACGGGCTGGCAGAATCATCAAATAAAAAATTGATCAAGATCCTTAAACGTACGGTAGCTAACCATCACAGAGATTGGCATACTGCCTTGTCAAATGCTTTGTGGGCTGACAGGGTAACCCCTAAGGCTGCTATAGGGAATTCTCCATTTTTCCTAGTATATGGCAAGGAGGCCATTTTACCCCCTCATCTCTTCCTGCCTTCCTTACAACTTGCTCAATCAGCACAGGAAATACCCTGCTCTGCCATGGAGCAGCGAATTAATACGTTACAGAAACTCGAAGAAGATAGGGAAGAGGCTAGGAAAAAATTTGACAAACATCAGCAGACTGTGAAACGTTGGTTTGACCTTAAGAAATTAGTCAATCGAGAGCTGGAAGTGGGTGATTTAGTTTTGAGATGGGATAAGGAACATGAAGATAAGGGAAAACATACAAAGTTTCAGCGTTTGTGGCTAGGACCATTCATTATTACAGAAAAGCTTGGTCCCAGCACTTTCAGGCTGCAAACACTGGAAGGTGAGATCGATGACCTTCCAGTGAATGGTCACTTAATCAAGAGATACTTCTGTTGATCCTCCTCAAGGGGTCATCCTGTATATATTTTTGGTGTGCAATGATTTTTTGAATGATTTTATTTGTTTTGGGTTTGTGTACATTTTTCTTGTTATTGTTTTGCTTTGCTTTTGTGGCCCAAACTTGGTATGTCCACCAAAACTTAAAGCTGATGACTGAATTTAATTTCTGAAATCAATCTGAGAATCGTGCATCAAGGTATTATCTCTCTGAAAAGGGTCATTCTGTTTTACTTTTCACACAGAAAGGGAATTCCATAGTCCTGGATGTTACCAGTAATCTTTAATGCATATGAATTCTGCAAATCAGTATCTGCAAAATTCAGTCTAAGGAGATTAAAGCGGTTTTTGGTAAGGTCATCTATTTAATCTCTTACGCCATACCCCCTCGTAGAGAGGAGCAGAATCACCTCCCTACCTGCTAAGTAATCCCCTTTGGAGGTTAACTTTAATTACGTTCTGGGTAATGATAGACTGGAAATTTTTTTTAAAAATAAAAAGGGGCGTCTGAAGGACAGAAGGTCTCGTGATGAGCCGGTCTGTTCAGGTTCATAAGTTTACATTCAGTAACATTGTCGTCTCCGGTTACCAAGCCTGGGCAATGACCCTTAGTCCTAAAACTCTGAGGGGTGAAAGGTCTCATCACGAGCCGGTTCATTTTACTGATATGTAGACTAGTGACTGACATGATTACCATCAGGTTACCAAGCCTGAATAATGGCCTTCATGACTGAAGAAATATACAAGAGACAAAAGAAAATAATTGTAACAGTTTATGTTGCCCAGAATGGTAAACTTTTCACTAGGAGGTTGGATACTGGTATTTTGTGGGTTTTGAAGTAACCCTGCCGCGGCTATGAACACCGGCTGGCAGTAGGGCCATGCTTATGGTATTGAGAATTTATCTTTAAGACTGAATCATCCACTGTTCTTCTCTCTTAGACTAAATTTTGTCGGAAATCTGATTATTGTCAAATAAAACTCTCAACCTGTAATCTGCTGGTAATGTTTATGATTATGAGATCTTTGAATCTGGTTGAAATGTTAAAGCAGTGTTGTTTAATGACTGATGTTAAGGACTGAATTGCTTTGCTTGCATGATTTCAGGTAGATATGCAGAGATAACTATTTCATCCAGCTAGTCGCCATTTGTTGTGCACCTGCTCAACAGCCTTCTAAAATTATTATTACATCAAACAAAATCCCATTTTGTTTGATGAAATGTCTTAAGTTTAGAAGGGATAAACTCAGCTACTGAATGGTGGATTTTTCTCTAGCTACTGATTTATTGAAATACTGCATCCCAATTGAACAAATTTCATGAGCAACCTTAGAACAATGAAGTCAATGCTTTTGAGTTATGGGTTGGTTGATATTATCCCTAGGAGAATTGATCAGAATTTGCGGTTATAATGTAAACTTACTAGTCCATGCTTTAACAAACATTATAGTGGATATGTTCTATTACAGGCTTAAGAATATGTTATGATATCATGTTCATAACCTTCGTTTAGCAACGATGCAATGGTGGTTAACGATGGTCGATCGAACATAAATATATTATTCTTGGGTTTATCCTAATGTTTGTCGAGATATGAATCGGGTAAGTCAGATGAATTGATTGCCAAAGGTATCATTGGGATTATGTTGTCGTTCGCCACCTTTGAAATAGAACTGAATGCATGATGCGCGAAATCTCTGGCACGAGTCACACTCCTGGGAAAGTTACAGTGCAATGATATCACTTGTACCTCTCTTCCCTCCACGTCTCAGTCTCTGTATGTAAACTCGGTCGTGGCGGTTGGTTATTGGAACGTCTGTCATGCGTACCACTCATACACCCTGGTCATTTAAGTTGGAAGAGATTATGATAGAATCGGGTTTTAACACTTCAGCCGTCGTTATTGCTCGCCATTTCGAACTATGATGGCTCCGACTGTGTTGAACTTTCAGGGGTTTTACCTGCGTCCAAATGTAGTTTTCTCCCTGTATTTGTTACCAGGTTTTGGGTCTAAGTGCTCTCGGTCTACGTCTCTGTCACTAATTCTCTGGTGGCAGGTTTGCTGTGCGCATTGTCTTGCCCGCAGGTTGACAAGGATGGCCCCTGTTATACGAGTCGAGCCCCACGAATTAACCCTGCTGGAGTCAAACTCTGATTTGTTACACAAGGTCAAGGAGGTAGGATGGTTGCATTTCCTGCGGAAGTTTTCCGATTCAAACCCGGAGGTTACCCGAGTTTTCACCATGTCGTTGATGAACTATCAGGTCGAGGTAGGAGATCTGTGTTTCAGGGTGGATGAAAGGTCTGTCGCCCATGCGACTGGTCTGCCTTTGACAGGACAAAGATGGTTTAAGTATCAAAAAATGGAAATCATAGAGTGGCGCAGCTTGCTGAAAAACCCAACACAGGAGGTCTCGTTTCGCGCCGGTGTCGCACGTAAGTATTTTCGTAAGGAATGGAGACCTGTTCTCGATTTAATTCAAAGATATCTTACCTGTGAGGGTCGATTGTCATCGGCTTATGTGTATCATCTTCGTTTAATGGCAACTTTTATAGGGTTTCAAATTAATCTTCCCTATTACCTCTTGCACAGCTTGTTTAAGATGTCAAATGCTATCAGGAAAGGGCCGAGGCATTTAATCCATAGTTTATTCCACCATGGTCTGGTTCGCATTTTGGTTGAAAGTGAATTGGTAAAATCGGGTCGGTCTTGGGAACAATTTGTAGAAGTTAATGGCTTTTCGAAATTCTGCCATTGTATGTTTGGTAACCCTGCCGACTGTGGTAAGCATAGGGTTTTGGGTTCGGCTTCGTCGAATCAACCTACACCAGACCCTGGTCCTAAGAATGCGGAACCCTCTCGAGTACCTGTGGTTAATCCGGATAATGTTAGTCCTGCGCCTTTACGTCCTACTCATAGTAAAGAAGATTCAGGTTTGTCGCCTGTCACGCCATCAAGCGCTGCTGAAAGAGTTGGTAGTCGTCGGGGAAGTGTGCCTAAGCCTAAACCGAGTAGGAGATTGACCCGAAGCATGGCTAGGGCCAAAACTGTGAAAAGGTCTGAGAATGATAAGACTCCTGTTGATACAGTGGTAATCGACGATGAGGAAATTACACTGTCTGCCCATGAAAATGATAATATTATCTACCCTGATTTAAGGACCGATTCGGTCGAGCCAAGTCACCCGGTGACTGTTCAAGAAAATTCTGAGATCCCCTCTGTTTCGATCGAGACCCAGCCAGCCCAGCCTGAAGTTGATATTACGCCTGAGTCTAAAAGTCCACCAGTCGTGGATAAGGAAAGCTCAGAGGCTCGTGTTGATTGCATGACTGATTCAGTCATGAATGAAAAGTCGGTCAAAGCGACTTCGGCTGTTTTACATGAAATCGGGGAAACCATTCACCCCATGTTTTTTAATTGTCTACTGGATAGAGTTCGTGTAATGGAGAAAAAAATAAGTGAAATATCTGCCAGTAGAGATTTATTAAAAATTGATAATCAGGGTTTGAAAGAAAAGATAGACGCCAGCGACAAGCATCTGTTGCGATTAAAAAACCATAAAAACAAGCTTATAAGGCGTGTCCTTAAACTACAGGACCAAAACGAAAGAAATGAAGAAAAGCTACGCGAGCTTAATGCTCAAATTGCTCTAATGCAGTTTAAGGCACCTTCCCCCAGTCACTCCAGTGGAGTAAACATCCAGGTTTTCCATGCCCCGGTTAATATATAGTGGTTGATGACATGTTGTTCTATTGCTGATTTTCAGGTAATTTGTTCTGTCAAGATCATTGGTTTATGATTCGGTTCCATATATTTTAATAATATTCTGAGTATCTTTCTTGTTTATCGCAGATATTAACGAGGAGATATATTCCCCTGAGTTTGAGGATATCAGTATGTGTATGATCCCTGCATTTCTGGAAGCGAATCGAGGATTGAAGAATTGGTCTAACAGGTTCTCATGTTTGTTTCATGATCCTATATGATAGGTGAACGATTATGTGTTAAAAGAAACACGACAGGTTTCACTTGTCGTTTTCTTTTAACGATTAGTTAGGGATCGTGAAGATTTATTTTTGAATCTTAAGCATGCTATTATGGGAAAAGGAAATGTATTTAATAGACTGATAGGCAACGTAGTAGGGGGAGGATACTATTGGGAACACAAATACTGAACTGCTAGTTCTTACTGGTTGGGCTGCTTGGCGGTTTGCTGCCAGTCGTCATGATGTTTTGGACTGGTGATGTTTGATTCACGTTTATTAAGTTTTAAAACTTGTTTGCGTTTAAGACATCTTTCAGTTGCTGGTATTTGTGTTTCTTATGTTTATATTTTCGTTATAATTCGTTTTATCAATTATGCGAAGATAATTTGTTAAGTATTCACTGCCTTGCTTTTCAGCTATATTGGTATAACATATCCTGCATTCAATAATTTATATTATTGGTACATGATAGTTGATGGTGCGTGTATTAATGTGCAGTCTTTAAATTTCTTTAATATTCTGCAAATATTATCATACAATGCATTTACCAGTATTTGTTGAGATTCAGATTTAGTTAAATCGTGCTCCCGATCGGGATAGGTGTTAGATTAGAACTTAGGATTTAGTTAATTCTCGTTTCTTGCATGATACTAAAATTGTTAGTCTGATTACATACTTTCTGTCAAACACATCTTTAATTTATTCCTTCATGTAATTATTGTGTATTTGTATATATCATTAACAGTAATTGTAACATATAACTTTTGTTTATGAATTGTGCTGTATATATATAATAACAAGTTGTTTATAGTAATCTCACATAACAGTAGTTTCAATCCGAGTTTAAATCTTGTGATCATAAGATTAACACCCACTAATTAGTAGCACTAATTAGTCTTTTAGGATCTCAGGCCAACAGAGCCTCTAAACCTGTTGGGAACGACTACTTGAAACAGCTTGGAACCTGTCCTAAGGATCCCGGACTGGGTCGTTTTCCCCCGTTGCGGGCATAATCAAATACGCCCGTCAACAGTCACTAACATAGGTTAGTAGATTATATTCTGGTTGTTTTGATATGTTTGCGTGTTGAAGCTTATTGCAGGTACATAGGGTAACGATCAAAGCATTACATTCCAGGTATCTACGGTGTCTAGGGAGAGTCTTCAACCTCTGTCCTCTATTTGTTCTTGATCTGAACCATTCAGACTAGTGGAACACCTTGCTATCTGCAAGAGGTGAAATATTCCAGCTAACAGTGCAATGTAGATTACCAGGGTTTGGTGCTTTCCATGGTTTCCTCTTTGTTTGAAGATTGATGTCGCATGGGTATGAAGATTGCAATCTATTGTTTATATAGCATTGTTTGCTTACTATGTACAAAGGACGGTGTTGGAGTTTTCCCCTCTTGGACCCAGGTTTAGTCCCTCCATTACGCGCAACAAAGACCAATATATCAGCTTGACAGAGCGAGGCTTAGTCAGCAGCACCTACGACGCAGATGCACTCTCACCTGAGATATATTTCTATGGGTAAATTTCAGAACTAGGTTTCTGTAGTTGGGTGGGGGATTTATTGTCCCTTTTTATTTTACCAAGGCGCTCGAACGAAGCTGGTAGGTGGGGTCTCTATACTTATTATGACTAGTTAAGCCACGACAAAACTCATCCTTCAACTGGTATTATCACAATAAACCCGATGCAGCATAGATACATTCAACAATAATAGTGCGACAGATACATCTAAACTCATTCATAAGAAAATACATAACCACTTATTCACAACAACATACATATGTGACTCAAACACATTTATCATTCACACATTTAACATAGTATCTAACGTGGAAACCCATCCAGGAAAAATCTCAAAGGCTCTCTTCATCTGGAATGAGAAATATATGGCACCCTTTTGTCTGTGCACCAAGTTGTAGAATCTGTTCTAGATCTGTCTTTCTTATCTATACAAACTTATTTCTCCTCGCATGCTCTCTGGTCTTCTGTCATTATTCCTTCTCTACTTAACTCTACTGATGATTCGCACACAACCTGGATCAACTCAATCTCTTCTAAACTCCTACGCACTCAATTGTAGGTTCTTTGACTCCTCTCCATGACTCAACACCCTAACCAAAAATACAAGTTACAGAAGTTAATTCATTGCCTGGAGCCAACTGACTAGGAGCTAATTCTCTGGGAGTTAAAATGACCAAAGGCTAAACCGCATACAACTTAGGTTCCAACTTTTATAGTGTCTTACATTCCGCTCTCAACCGACTTCATACAGTTATCCAACAGGTTGTCTTTCTTATTCTAGTGACACATATCAGTAGGAACTAATGACTCGACTTACAAAATGCTTTCATACGTGCGGTTTCCATCGGCTCTAGCCAACCTCGTACCCACTATCTTTCTAAACTATCATTTTCTATTCATTGCACCACTACACGCATTTTGACATGGTTTATTCTATCACATCCTTTCCTTTGGTCGCGACTTCTCTTCTGTCATGAACTCTCTTCTTCTATTGTCATAGATTCATCTTCGGCTACTTATTTCCTTCGCTCTTTCTTCTTTTTCTGCTTCTTTTCCTCTTCTATCGCATATTCCTTCCTTGCTACTTATTCTACTTGTCCTTCATTCCTTTCACGACTGCTTCTGCCACATCTCCTTTTCCTTATTTTCCTTCTTTCGTTCTTCCTTCTCTACTTGTCTTCCAACTCCTTTTACTTCTTGTGACCTGACTCTTTTCATAATTGGGAAGAATTCTAATTGAATTCTTCCTATCTTTCCTTAGGACCAATAGGCCCTCAACACTCACATGTGGCTCCTCCTGAGCCACAGGAAGTTATTCTTCCATTTCTTGACTTGTTTCAACTTTACTTTGAAACTATTGCAATATTTTCACTAATTTCTCTGCCTCCTGTCGCACATATTCCTCTGTCTTCTTCAACATCTCCACAAGGTCGGAACTGACATGTTCTGGTGTTACCTTTTCTGTTGATTCTGCTGCTTGGCACACTTTTTGATGTATAGGTTGAATAATTCCTATAACTCTTTCAACTTCATCATTTAACTCTTTAAATTTATATGCCTGTTGTTGTTGTTGTGTGCGCAGCAGTGTAACCTGCTGCTGTAATTTCTTCATTTTTGTCACCTTTGCCATTTTTTCTGTTATGGGTAATTTTTTCATCGCATTCTTCATTTGGTTCATATTTTCCTCAACTGTGTGCAAATCCTCTACAAATTTCCCTAATTCTGAACCATCTATAAATGATTCCCAATCCTGAGAGACTTGGTTGACATCCTTAGCACATAGTGCTTTTGCCTCTTCTATCTTCTTCATTCACAACTTCAGTTTCTTCTTGTCGTTACTCCTCCATAACCTCTATGGGTTTGCTTGGTCTTATCTATGCTTCTATCTTTGTGACTTTCTTTCAAAGGTCTTATGTTATCTCTCCAAGTCGAGTGAATTTGGCTTCTAAAACCATTTCCTCTATTATGCCTTCGTCTTCAAAATTTGTGCATGTAAGGGCTACAACCTTGTCGATCCTATTCCTAATTTCTTCCCACGTATTTGTCTTCTGCTCAGTCTCTTGCACTATATGGTTCATCTTATTAACACTTTTATTCATGACTTTCACCTGCTTAATCAAGCCACCCTCTCACACTTTCATTTCTATGACTGTGGCATTCTGCATCACATATAATTCAGCCATTTGCATCAACCAAAAATCTATTTTTATTTTTCCTATACTTTTGGCTACATCATTGAATTCTGGGGTTCCCATATCAAGCACTTATCATAACACTTGCGTTATGATTGATATAACCGGCACTGGTATTTCATTTGGTCGCTCTTCAAAAGTTTTAGGAATATCCTGTGACTCAACTCTTTGGGGTGTATGATCTACTGCAATTTTAACTTCTTCAACAACTTTACATAATACTTTGAGCAAATCAATAACAGTACATGTAAGCTCCATCTGTTGATACTCTATTGTCTTGAATCATGTCTGTGTAGCTTCTCTTATTGCTTCAGTAACAAGTTGCAAATCATCACCATCAAGGCTAACCATATTTGTAGTTTTATCAACCTTTCTCTTTTCTTTTTTTTGACTCTGTCTGCTCTGTATCACCCTCCTTCCTTTTCATTTCCACATATGGGTTTGTCGTAGTTGAACTCGAACTGCTTTGAGTTGGGTTGAGTTCTTCTTGTGGGTTTTCTTCCTCATTTCCATCATTTGGCGGTGATAGACTGTCTAGTCATAGGTATTCTCTTGTCTCTAATTGGTATTCTAGTAGAGGAATTCGCCATCCTTTTTGTCATTTGTTAACAATGGATTCAAGTTCTTCTTCAGTCAGTGAAAAATTGTGTCGCCAACCATTGGCGATGTGGGTCTTGTCGCGGTTGTATCTTGACATGATGTGCACCAATCTCGAATTTGATAATTTGACGAAACCATTGAACAATTTCGTCCGTAAGTCTATGTTGGTTCTTTACATGATGCCTTGGGGTCTATCAATGCATAAAGAATTCAATATTATTTTCGTTCTGCCTCACCTTTCAATCCTTGTCGAACCAGAGGTTCTCGTATCGATCTCCTCTACATTTCATTGGTAGATCTACCCCTTAATAGCTCGGTGGCTCAGACCATGCGATGAATGAAACTAAAATTAACAACCAGGAGTAGTGGAATGGCTTATCCTCCTCCTATGACTCAACAATTGCTACCAATTGATAAGCAATTGTTCTTGAATTGCTACCAATTGATCTGAACTCTTTCCGTGCAGATTTCAGCTAATGCAACGGTTCCTGCAGTACACTGTTTCAATTGCATCTTGTGCAATAATTTAGAAGCTAGTACTTTCACATCAAAATGAACAGTATGGTCACTAATCGAGGATATTAGGAATCCTTTGTATCACATCATATTTTTATTTCATCCTTATGGATATCACAATTTCCCGGTCTTTCCTTAAAATGAGAGATGGATCTATTCCTGCTACTGGTAGGCATGTAATGATTGCAATGAGATCGACATTAATCAAAGATATAAGAGACCTATATTAATAGTTAGATTGTAAACAAACTCTACAACTACATTGCATTGAGCAATGAGAACTCTATTTTCAAACTTGTTTTCATGGAATGACTACTTTGCTTATTTTTTGTGGTGCCAAGTTCAATTATGTTCAATGTATTCAAGTTAAATGTGCTTTAAATTTTTAGTAATAAAACAGACTCTTGGAGTTTGGATGGTTAATCCCAACACTATGTTAAACAACTACAAGTCTGATTATGTTGAATTCCAAATCTTCAAGACTTGAATTGTATTTGTATTGCCAAGAAATTTTAAATAGAAGATCTATTTCTATAGATTTAAACTCAACATTATGATCTACACATTCAAAACTATAAGATGATTATATTACATATGATTGTTGCAATGCACAAGCAATTTCATCATCCCAACAATCCAATCAAGTTGGAAATGCAATTGATTTAAGAGCTACATGTTTACTCTACTCATTCATCAACATTTATCATTATTTCATGCGATACAAGAATGAAAGGGAATACTCGTCTTGGGTTGTATTACTACAAATTCATAGGTGGCCAACATTATAACAAAGCACTTATCAAATGGGATGTTCAAGATGTTGAGAGAGGAGCTTTGTTTGGAGGATACCATATTACTTGCAAATAATGTTAATTTTTTATTTTTCTCCAAGATTATTCAACATTAAACTCTATTTTTTTCAATTCCTATTTTTTGATATTTTGTGTTTTTGGCAATTCTAACTATAGACCAGAGTTGACTGGTTGAGTAGTAATTAGTCATTAGTTACTACTTTACATTTAAATAATGAATCAAGTCTTGGCATCTAGCATGTATTCACCACATTGTGAAGTGTGCTTGGTGTGTATTGTCATGTGGCCATCACATGGAGGATTAGTGTATTATTCTTGGAACATGTGGTCTGCATTACTTGAGGAGTTACATAGGTGAGTGTGTTTGGAATGTGTCCCACGATCTAGAGGAGTGTTCCTAACATATGGCCACCACATGGATGAGTGTGCTTGGCATGTTTTGGAAAGTGTCTACCTATTTTTGTCACATGTAGGGAACATTACTTGGGGATTTACACTTTTCTAATCTTTAACTTTTTACATGTATGGATCCCTCTCTCATTCTATAAGAAGAGATGGACAATGCATTAGCAAACAAATAGTTATTGTAATACTTCTTACAACATTAATGAGAAGTTATGTGATTTTTGCTATATATTTCAGGCTTGTTTTTTGTTTTCATATTTAGTATTTCTCAAATCTACACTCCATCACTTACAAGATTTATTTGAATTCTGATATACAGTGTCTATGCTCTTGATTTATAGTCAATCATTTAGTTTTTTAAAATCTAATTTTTTTATTGGTGTAAAGTAAAATCCTTAAGTGCATATCTATTATCATGAAATTTGGTGTATTGCAAAGAAGAATCACCTTCTCCATATCATATATAGTAATTTTGGTGTATCGTGCCCCTTGATAAGGACAAAGAGGTTGTACTACCCTTGTACCATCAACCTCAAAATCCATGATCTTCTTCTTCAAATCAATGGAAAAATAATCATCAAAATACCAATCAACTCCTAATGGCATGGGGTTTGGATCTCTCAAAATCAACAAGAGTTTTGACATTATCGAGGCCTACTTCCACATTTTCTAACTTGCCAATGGTGAACATTTTATGTTGGTTTTCCATATTGCATAACTATATATGAGAATCAACTAATATGTGTATTCCCATTTCTCCCATTTCTCCCATGACTTCATAGGGAGGATATTGACATAAAACCTAAGGCATAATATCACATTTTTAATACATTACCATCCATCTAGGAATCTAGGTGAAATTATTTCCTAATTCTTCTCTTTAATCTCCTCACTTAATGAGACTCCCTCCCAACAAGATTATAAAAAAATAAATCTTCTTTAACTTCAGATAACATTCAAACATTGTTGTGCAACTTTATAGTAATGTCTTGGATAGTTTCCATATGTCCTACACAATTCAGAGTATTTTCTGTGACTCCAAAATTTGAGTAGTTAGAAAATCATGATACTCCATAGTGCTATGAAATGGAGTAGAAGCAGTGACTCGTGTAATGGACCCATTAGGTCTTACTAGGAACTTTCATATAAGGGAATTAGAGAGAACCCCACCTAACTCATCACCCCCCCCATCATAATTGAGGACACTCAGAAGCATGATTCCCCTCTATCTAACATCCTATGAATCAAACTTGTTCTATTCTTAATATCCTCTATAAGAGTTGCAATCTGATTCTGGATAACATAGACCATATGCATATTAAGAGATGATAACATAGACAAGATGTTGAGTTGATTCAGAGATGTGATTATTTATATCTTTTAGAATAGCTCGATATGTCATAAGTAGTTGGTTGTAGACTGATCACTTTTACTTTCAATGTATATGTATCAACTTTTACAATGCACACATACAAATGCTACCTTTGTTCTTTGCATCATCACTTCACTCATTTCTCTCAATGTATATACCTTATTTTGGGTTTTTTTAGCATAGCCTAGTTGTTCTAATTTTATATTATTTTTTCATGCATGTTTCACTTATAGTCTCTAGATTGATTTGGAATTTCAATTGTGGAATATCTAGTTAGTAAGATCTCAAACAATGACTATGGGAAGAAAACATCAAGACAGAGGGGTGTATTATCATACTTTCAAAATACTTAATGTTATAGCTGATTTTACCACACATGGTTGATCATATATTTATGGCCTTCCTTGTCCCTTTGCAGACTCTTTAGACCCCATGGAATAATATTATACTTTGATGTTCCAAGTTCATCCCTAAAAAATACCCGTTTATTGTTGTACGCGACTTTTAAACCCATACTCGCGTGTACACGTGACGTTTGACCTCAAACCCGCGTACATCAGGATGTGTGCATAAGTCCAAATATTTTTGGAGTTTTCCTCATAGGAGTCCGATGGCCTTGACTCTTGGCCTTCCATATGCCGTGAGATCACTCATATTCGACCCTCCATTACCCTTTTGGAGTGCTATATAAGGAACCCCTTGGATACATTGAAGAGGAGGAATTGAAGAGCAAAGAAACTATAGTCCATTGTTGCCTCAGTTTGCATATACTTGAGTCTGCATCCCTTTGTCCCTTTGGAGCAGTTTGTGTTCTTCCCAATCTTTCTTTTGCTTGTGAGCTTGCTATCGAGAGATGGAGGATTGAGGTGGTGGAGACCCAGGTGGAGGATTCGGTTTATTTGGTTCATAGACATGCCGACGAAGGTTGTCACTATTGTAATCTCTGATTTTATTAATAGAAATATAATTTCCTGTCCAATTATGTGCATTTGAATATGAATAATGAATCCATGGATGTATTTAATTGCTTATACATTGTTGAATATATATGTTAGAGTAGGTCTAACACATTATTATATAGCATGCTTGTCTTGTTTCCTGTTGTTGAGAGCAAATTGCTAATGCAAGTGTGAATTGGAAATCTCAACAAGGATCTACTTCAACCGTCCGAAACAAGGTACGATTCAGTATCCCTTAGTGTTAGATGTTTGGTTTCTCTTGCATATTGGGAAAGATTGATTTCTAGTGTGAAAGTTGTCTGTTGTGGTACACCCCAAGCCATAGGAAGTTTCTCTCCGTAACACTCAATCCAAAGATCCATGTTCTATTCATGCATCAAGCTCCTCTGAACAATCTATTAATGAGAGAAATGCCAACTCTTGCGAGAATGCATCTGATAACCATATAATGGATGGCATAATAGGTTCCTCTAGTGATCAAAATGAGACAAATGGGATTTCATCAAAAAATGATGATAAATATGTTGAAGGTTTTTCCTTGGAAGGTGACACAATCCCTTCATAGAAAAGGAAAAAGAGGCCAATGGGACATAGGGAGAGTATTCCAAGCATGATGGGTCTCACAATTTCCATTTATTGAACCAATACCTCCAACAAATGAGAAAGACACTTCATGAGAAGTTAAATGCATTGCATGTCGTTAGAAACTTGGTAGGTTAGTGAAATTGCAAATTTGGAACGAAGAGGAAACTAGCATGAATCTTACATTCTTAGCTTCTATAATCAATTGAAAGGAGATTTATGTTTTCTATATTCATTAATAAAATGGAAATCCATGCCCACTTTGTCAATTCAGTTCATGTTTAACAAATCTCGTTATTGAAGTGTTACAAACAATTTCATAGATTTTTGAAATGAACATGAATGTCTCATATTTACTACCAAAATGATCGCTTTGACTTTTCAGAGAGGGACAAAAATGCTACTGCTCAGTGTACTGGTTAGCTAGATTTTCACGAACGAATGGGTTGTGTGGATGGTTTCCCTAGTTAAAATATTCCCGATGCCATTAAAATAAATAATGTATGCTTGACAGGGCGACTGATAATGTTAATGGTGTTGTTAATTGTTTTGTTGTTGTTGGAGACTCTAGGATTCATGCTCTTACTTCATCTCTGCATAGCATGAAGTGTCCCCAAGGCGCAGTCTAAGGCTTCTCCAAGAAAGCAAAGGATTATGCCAAGCAAAGTTGCAAAAGCTTCCATGTTTCGAATTTGAGGTTGAGGGATTGTGGAATTTTCTTAGTTATGGAAAACCTTACACCAATATAACCAAAAAGGATACTTCCAATTTCCTTCATAACCACCAAGTTTGGTTGGAAAACAATTCAACTCTTAGACCGAATTTTCCAAATGTTAATTTATATATATTTCATTGTGTTTATATTCACATCTTAACTAGTAAAAAAGTGACAAAAAAAAAAACATATAAAAGAAGAACATTAATGTGGTGAACCACTATGTTAGGATAATTGAGAACTAAGAGTGGTATGAGAAACAAAGTTTTGAAGTTTCACATAAAATAAACAAGGAGAGAGGAGAAATAATAAGATCAAAGGTGAAGAAAGAGGGGAATCTTGAATCCCTCAAATTCTTCCTTTGGTGTGACACTTTTTATTTTTTTCCAAAAACTTAATTGAAACACAACATTCATTATCAACATTTATTGTTTAAATAGGTCAAATTGTAATGACCAAATTCATTCAAAATGAATTAGTAAGGAAAAAATAAAAACATTTCATTTTCTTTTACACTGAAAATAAATCCAAACACCTAATAAAATAACATATAGAGCGCGCACGCACACACACATATATATAAACCAATCCAACTAAATAGAAAACAAAAATGTAACTCTAACATAAGCTAGGAACAAACCCATTTTTTCTCTAACACACTATTATTCAAGATTGATATATTTGAATGTACACTAGCAATTTAAAGAACATTAATAAAAAAATTGGCAATCTAAACATTTGACAATTTGGGTTGGAATAGGTGGATTTTTTTCAGCATGATTTTGGACAAATTCAGTCGGATTTTTTTAAAATCAAAGTTATAGTTGTCAAGTTTTGGAATTTTTTATGCCCTAATGATTTCGAAATGCACTGAATCCATTTCTAACATTAAAATCACCATTAAAAATAATTGAATTCTAATTTTGCAAAATAAAAATACTAAATTCCCGCCCAACATCATTCTTGTCCAAATCATTCAATTCTTAGACAACTTCATTAAGAAAAAATTCAATTCTTAGACAACTTCATTAAGAAAAAATAAACATTTAGTAAACTATGTTATGTCTAGATAAAACCATGGAAATGGATATAAAATGGTGAACATCATCGTGGGGTGGTTCCAACTTTGATCTTTTATTGTTAATCCACCATGAAAATGGTGGCACTATTGATTAGTTGTCCTTCTGCCTTGGACATAGCTGCATTATCAATTGACTTGGGTGACATAGCGTCATTATCGATTAACTTTAGTGACATTTGTATCATGGCTTAGCTAGGATGACATCTTTCTGTGTTTGATTTAATGCTAATGAAGAGGATGTGGACCATGCTTAGGAGCTATCAACCCCCCCACGTGCTGCAGCCTTTAGCCCCTTTCGCTATTCTTTCTTCAGTAACTTTGCAACGCTGCCCGATAATATCTCCAAGGTGGAGGTTCGGCACCGAGGCAAATCGTAGGCAGTGAGGGCAGCATTTGTTGAATGATTACGACTTACAATGTGGCGACATAGCAGCGAAATAAAACAGTGAAAGTAACAAATAGAATTATTATTATTATTTTATTCCACCACCACCCAGTCGCCACACACAATAATAGCCGGTCTTATGGAGCAGTTGCGGGAGATATTCGTAGCCGAGAAACTCTATCTTTTTTGTATTTATCACACACGACAACGTTAATTATTTTCTCAATAATCTTTTATGATTCTGGTTATATACAAATACACATACATATGCTTGTTGAATATATTAACATTCCTTATTATTTATTATTATAAAAATGATTTCATTATAAATTTATATTATAATATAAACATTTTTTAGTTGACTTGTGATATATGAATATTTATTGTTACACTAATATCTATCAATTTTTTTTTTATATTAGTTGTTATATTTTAATAATAATAAATAGTAAATATTAGTTTTAATGTTTAAAAAATAAATGATGATAAGTGTGGTTATAACTATTTAATGTAAAAAAATAATAATTTAAGTTCGTTATCTCTTAAACTAGGTTGTGTTTGAATACATATGATGCTTCTAAAAAAGTGAACATTTAGAGCAGTCGCTCACACAAACATATTGGTGTTTTCACGTGGTTTAAACTCTCGAAAGGGAAACACTCTACGACCCCAACCAAATATCTACTTGAGACAGTTTATTATGCAAAAGAAAGAAAGTTACAAAAGAGCTTCTCATAATTGATCAGCTAGCCAATGACCCTCCATGCTCTTTAAATAGATATCATGGACAAATCGAATGTTAAGCCATGGATTAAAGGTAGTTATGATCTAAGAGAATATTAACCGTTGGATCACTCTATGTCTAGAATGTATCGTGATCGTCAAATTATATAAATTTACAAATGCATACTAAAGAAACACACTTTTCCTAACGGATATATTATAACAAGTTGATCTTAACCAGCTCCTAAGTGTCTAAATATCATAACATCCCCCCTTAAGAACAACTTAAGATAGGATTGAAGGATTTACAAAAGTGACACTATTAGGAGAAGGAAGGAGGCATTAGAGCCTATCCCCCCTTAATGACAAGTTCCTGAACTCCTAACATAGATCGAGGTTTAGAAAAATTTACTTCTATAAGAGACTTTGTGAAGACATCTGCAACTTGATCAATTATAGGGTAGAAGAGCACTTCAAGAATGCGATCATGAACAAGCTTTCTGATGAAGTGCATATGTAGCTCAATGTGTTTGTTGTGTTGATGTTGAACTGGATATTTGGCGAGCTTGATGGGACTTTGATTATCACACCAAAGTGGAGTAGGTTGTTGGTGCTCGAATCCAAACTATGAAAGGATCTTTCGAAGCAATAAAAATTCCTAACTGACATAAACTACGGTTGGATATTCTACTTCCGCTGAAGAAAGAGTAAGAGCTTGTTGTTTATCACAAGTCCAAGTGACAGGTCCAAAGCCCAGACTGAAAACATAACCTGCACTAGAATTATGATCATCAAGATCACTAACCCAATATGAATTAGTGAAACCAATCAACAAAGGAGTCCCCCCTGTATTGTAATGAATCTCAAACTGAATTATACCCCATATATATTGAAGTATTATTTTTGTTGATTTCCAGTGACTTTCATGGGGTGTTTGCATATAGAGGGAAACATGACCAACACTAAAAGAAATATCAATATGGGTATGAATCAAGTATAAGAGACTACCAACAAGCTGATGATACAAGGTGTCATCTACTTTAGGTGAAGTGCAAGTGGCGGAAAGTTTGACTTTAGATTGGAAGGGAAAAGGGGTTGGTTTACAATCTTCCATGTAAAAGTGATGAAGAAGGTCACAAGCATATTTAGACCGAGAAAGAAATATTTTTTATTTGGTTTGCAAGACTTGGAGACCAAGAAAATAATGCAAATGTCCTAATCTTGGCATTTCAAATTTTTGCTTAAGATCGAAAGATGAGTTAAAAGCTCAGGGTCACTACTAGTGAGAATAATATCATCAACATAAAGAATAAAGATGATGAGATTGTTTCATACTTTCTTGGTATAAACATTGGGGTTAGAATGCCATCTAGAAAAACTAGTGCTAAGGAGAAAGCTATCCATTTTTCAATACCAAGCTCGAGGAGCTTGCTTAAGGACATTTAAGGATTTGTTAAGGCAACAGACAAGGCTAGAGTCATTCTAAACATATCTAGGAGGTTGTTCCATGCAAATTTCTTCATGCAAACCATGGTGTAAGAATGCAGACTTGACATCCATTTGATGGACCTCCCATTTATCTAAGGATGTAAGGGAAAGTACAAGATGGATGAAGTTCATTTTTGCGACAAGAGTAAATGTTTCATTGTAGTCAATTCCTTAACTTGGGAAAAACCTTTGGCAACTAACCTGGCCTTAAGCCTTTCAACACTTCCATCTCATGCATACTTACTTCTGTAGACCCATTTACAAATGAAAAGTTTTATTCCTTTTGGAAGATGTACAAGATCCCAAGTATCCTTCGCCATTAAAGAACGATATTCTTCATCCATAACTACATTCTAATATGGATCCCCTGAAGCTTTTGCAAAAGTATCTAGATCATGATTCTTTGAAAATTGAGCCAAAAGATAAGAGGCTCATTGGAATTGAGAACATGTTCGATGTGGATCTCTAGGATCACCAGCAAGATCACCTGATGTTTCACATGTTAGACAGACCCATTGAGGAAGCGGTTGTGCTGGTGCAACTAGAGGAAAATGAGTAGGTGGAGGTGGATTTTCATCCTCACTGTCATCATTAGAAATTGGAGTTGGAAACATGTCAAGAAAGTTGGGAGTAGAAGAAGGCATAAGCACAGAATTAGGCTTGCAGGCCAGAGATGTCACAATTTCGAGTTAGGCTTACAAACCAAGATATTTTCATCAAATTTAACATCTCTTCTAATAACTATATCATGTGAATGTGGCTGAAGAAGTCTATAACCTTTTACATCTTCAAAATATCCAACAAATATGCACTTTTCACTTTTAGGGTGCAATGCTTTCTATTTTTCATTTGGAATGTGATCCCATGCTTCACTACCAAACACATGGAAGTGACTAACATATGGTTTAATTTTACTCCATACTTCTTCCGGTGTGATACCTTGTAAATATTTAGTGGGAGTGCGATTAACTATGTAATTTGCACAATTTATGGCTTCAACCGAAAATTGAAGGCTTAGTTTCTTAACTTGAACCATACAATTAGCCATTTCTTTTAAAGTGTGATTCTTTTGTTCAGGTACACCATTTTGTTGTGGTGTATATGGAACAATGTGTTGTTGTTGGATTCCCCGTTCTACGCAAATAGTAGTAAACTTGTTGTTAACATATTCTCCCACATTATTAGATCTAACTTAAGAATTTGATGACCATATATTTTTTCAACAAGGGCCTTATAGGCCAAGAACATGTTAAATACTTCGCTCTTAAGTTTTAGGAAATAAACCCAAGTGCATCTGTAGTAATCACCAATGAAGGATAAGAAATATTTGAAACCTGAAAAAGGAAGTAGATGGAAGAGGACCACACAAGTCACTATGCACAAGCTCCATAGGGGCCATGGTGTGTCAAGAGTGTTAGGATTATTAATCCTCCCTTGACCATATTGTCACTCATATTGTTTAACCTAACTTAGGAACCTTAATTAATTAATTGGGTCCACTAGTACCATTGGGTCCACTTGGACTAATGGGGCCACATGTACCAGTTACTAGAGTGTGGGGAACACTGCTAGAGATTAACTGCCACTTACTACATGTGCATGCATAAGTTTGGGCGCCTCCTAGACCAATCCCTACATTTTAGGAGCCATTGGGAGTCCCAACACCAACCTCCTTCAGTTAGTTAGAGTTGGAACTAGTTAGTCTTAGTTAGCCCCCAGTTACTTTCAGTTAGATATCAATCAGTTAGCTAGAGCTAGTTATGCATGGTTGCATGTGGAGTAGGCGCATTTTCCCACCTACCACACTCAGTTGCACTGAGTTAACTAGCTATCACTGATTGATTGAGTTGTTGGACAACTGGGAGTTGATCTATTGGAATTCAATATTGATTGAGACACCATGAGTTAGATGGTCAGTTAGATACAATCAGATCCAGTCGATAGATTCAAATTTATACCTAATGCATTCGAATTATTTTCCTATGTAAACTATTGTAACACTAGATTTTATTATTGTGAATGATACTGTAAATTCCTGAGCAATACTTGTCCATTTCCTGTGTGGTTTATTTTGTTCAGTTTGTATCTTCATTCTCCATTTACTGCAAACATTATTAGAATTATCTACTTGAATATCTAAACGGAATTCAAATTCTAATATGGTATCAGAGCCTTCTTAGGCAGGTTTCATGCTTGTTTCCCCCCATCGAACATCAGAAGCAGTTGGGTTTCCACAGAAGCCCCCTATGATGATTTACTAGCTCTTAATTTATTCAAAGCAGCGGAGAGGGCATGACAGACCCTGAAAATATGTTCATGTCGAGAGGAAAAACATGATTCTAACATTTCATATGTTTTAGTGTGTTATTGTAGTGAAATTGATAGGTGCTATGTAGCTTGTGTAAAGTATTTGCAGTCTTTCAGCCAGAGCAATTATGAGTTCTCAAACTCCTGAACCACGGATCCTCATAGCTTCCAATTATCTTGATTGGAGGATTGATATGCAGTTGGCCTTGCGCAAGCATGGATACCACATGATCATACATGGATGGGAGCTTGAGCCTCATCAACTATTTGAAAGGAACAAGTTTCTGAACCGTTGTGATGAAGCATTCAGGTACTTCTGTACTTACTGACTCTTCCAAAGTGCAAGCAAAGAGGAAATCAAAGAACAAGGAGCCAAAAGCATCTAATTCGAAGCATAAACAAAATCAACAAATTTTCGAAGTAGCCTCCGACTGTAAGAAGAAACAGAAAAAAGTGTCCCTACTATATGAGGGGTTTTCATCCAGAAGACTCGTGCATGAAGAAGACCCTCGACTAGATGAAATATCTATGTGTATAGAACAATATTTCCCTTCCAAAAAGAGTAGTAATCTCAGATGATGAATAACATACTAAAGAAGACGAGATATGCTTGCATGCAAGACTCTCTCCGTCGAAGGCTTATGTGATAGATTCTGGAGCACCCAACCACATGGTTGCTTCTAGGAAATCCTTCATCACCTTCCCTCTATCAGGAGGACCTAGCAGTCATATGGGAGATGTATCTGAAATACCAGATGTTGAGATAGGTTCAGATAAAAATCCAACATGATGATTTCATGCCCTCTCCTACGTCAGAAAAGAAATTTGTTGAAGAGTATAGTCAATTCGAATGGAAGAAAGTCTCCTTGAAGTGACTCCTTCTCCTCCTTCTCGAGAAGTGTATGAGATCTCTTATATCTCATATCCTCACATAGATGATCTAGAAGACGACATTCAAATCTCTGTTTTGAAGAAAAACAATCCTTCTATTCTTTGCAAAAGTTCTCCAATAATTCTTTAAATTTTGTGCATAGTTGTTGGAATATAATAAACCCACTCATACACTTAGGATAAAATAATTAATAAATAATGATTAATTAGTCACCCACTAGCTTGGCATCCACTTGCACCTTAAAGTCAATGCATGCCATCCATATCCTAGGAATGATTTATTTCTGATTCTGTGTTCCTCTAGAATTAGTATGCAGGACCATATAGCAGATTCTGCTTTTTCTGCTTTTTCTGCTTTATCCTACTTTTCTATGGATAAGATAAAAGCTAGTCAACTAGGAAACTGGGTGCTTTTGTTTCCAACCCATCCCCCATTAGTTTTTCTCCATTAGCATATTATTTCCATCTCCTTGACAACTCACTCATGCTTTTGCCAACTCGTGAGGTGCTTGGTAGATTGGAAAGTGCTTTATGGGGTTTATCATAAATAGTAAGCCTGCTTTTATGAGCTAGCTTGAGTTGTCTTCATGCAACTCCCTTTTCCTTTATACGGATGTATTACCTATGTAATAATATCAATTATCATTTATTGATCATTTATTAATGTGTGTTCATTAATTCTTCTTCTTCTCTCATTATGCTAATTCTCTACAATTCTCTGTGAGGTTAATTGTGTGCCTTGATCCTTAGCCAATTTATGAAATTCCTTATGCCATCAAGGCTTTAGAATTTCTACATGGTATCAGAGCTAAGGTTCTCAAAGTTCAAGTTCTTCATGCAATTAGAGCTGAGGATATCAAAGCTCTACATGATATCAGATCTTTGAGAGTTCATTAATTAATCCTCCTTTCCAGATTTGCAGGTTTATTTTGCAGGTTCAACTTCGAATGGATTCAAGAATATCAGCTCCTCTTCTTTCTCCATTCACAAGCTATGCAGAGTGGAAACTGAAGATGATTTCATATCTAAACAGACAAGGTCTCTATGAGATATCTATTGGAGCTGGTGAAGAATCTTATGAAGAGCCAAGTGACTGGTTGAATGACTGTGACAGAGCAATTGGAGCTATGTGCCTATCAATCTCTCCATGCATGCGCTACCTTATTGATTCTATTGATTCCCCAAGGGATCTCTGGACAACATTGGACAGAGTTTTGGGAAAGGACAATGAGGATCCTTCTAGCTATGTGGAGAGTGCCTCTAGCTCCTCAATGATTTCTCTCTCTCAAGATGTCTCGACCTCTACAGTCTCTGATGAAGTTGATCACGAGGAAGAAGTTTCTCATACAGTTCCTGTTGCTACTACTCTCCTTGATTCGAATGCTTCCTCTTTCAATCAAGAAGCAAATATTGAAGAGCCATCTTTTTCTGTGTCTCCTGAAGTAGAAGATATTGATTCATCTTCTCATGATGATGTTGATGAAAAAGAAGTGACTAATGGAGCTGCTATTGCTATTGATGATTCACTCACACATTCAGTGTTCTCTATGTCTTCTATCATGGATTCTGAGATCCATATGCCAGACCTCTCACACCTTGTGCATGCCTCTTTTCTTGATGGTGCGCAACCCAGTGATTTCCAGGATGCTTGCTTAGCCAAATCAAGTCCTTCCAGTGTTTTTCCACTTACCATACTTGATCCCATGCGCTTCTGCAACTCCTCCTTTGTTCTTGGCACTTATTCTCAGAGCCTCCTTGAAGATTTTGAACATCACTATCCTTCCTCCTCTCATACTTCTACCATAGAGGATTCTTTACCAGTATATTCCCATGAGTCTACTGTTGTGTTTATTTGTGATCTCTTGGATTATTTGGAAGCTAGATAAACCCATGGAGCCCATGCATTCGCACTCTTTGATCCCATGCCTTCTCTATGTTCCTACATGATCACTTGCACACATCCTCTCTGTGTAAATGAAGATGGAGACATGATACATTCGCTTGGACAGTTATTTCACCTATCTAGAGCTCATTTCATCTCTACTGGTTTGAAGTTCAAGTCATATCATCATCTTGGAGCTGATTACAAGTCTCAAGATCCTTCAGTATTGCCTTCACATTATTGGATTTCAGTTGTTCTACATGGTCCCAGGTTCCATCCTGCAGCTGTCTTTGATCCAGGTGAGCAGATTTATCTTCTTCCCAAGAAGAAGATTCCTCCAGACATCAGTATTTAGTTTGGAGCAGTAGCAACACCAGCAATTCAACATTTTTGGTATTGCTTTCATGTCCTTCTTGAGGGAGGATTTTCCCCTTGAGGTTTTGCCTCTTTCCTCATTTCTTTGGACAAGATAAATTGTAAAAGGGTGACCATAGCTTTATTTCTAGGCCCTATATGCATATATATTTCTGATTAGTTCAGGAATATCATCATAAATTCAGGCTTAAAGGGGGGTGTTGGAATATAATAAACCCACTCATACACTTAGGATAAAATAATTAATCAATAATGATTAATTATTCACCCACTAGCTTGGCATCCACTTGCACCTTAAAGTCAATGCATGCCATCCATATCCTAGGAATGATTTATTTCTGATTCTGGGTTCCTCTAGAATTAGTATGCAGGACCATATAGCAGATTCTGCTTTTCCTGCTTTTTCTGCTTTTTTTGCTTTATCCTGCTTTTCTATGGATAAGATAAAAGCTAGTCAACTAGGAAACTAGGTGCTTTTGTTTCCAACCCATCCCCCATTATTTTTTCTCCATTAGAATATTATTTCCATCTCCTTGACAACTCACTCATGCTTTTTCCAACTCGTGAGGTGCTTGGTAGATTGGAAAGTGCTTTATGGGGTTTATCATAATTAGTAATCCTGC
>LPNX010561781.1:2775-59340 GCA_001517045.1 Pseudotsuga menziesii | reverse complement strand
CAATGAAAGAAGCCACAGCAGTATTTGATGGGCTGTCCGCACCAATAACCGGTTCACCTTCAGATTCTTGACTGGTAGGATCCAATTCTTCAGAAGACTTCTTAGCCCCCGAATCCTCCGACACTATTACAGGTTCCATTATTACCTCCTCCACAGGGGTTCCATCCGGGACCGACTTTTTTACCCCACCGTCAAAGGAACGCAGCGGCAGACGACAATCCGAAGCCGGATGACCATAAGCTCGGCACCTCCTGCACCTGAATGGTACATTTTCATAATCTAGTGACTGAGTGATAATGTCCAGTCCCCAATCCAACTCAATGTTCTCTGGAAGGCCCTCTCGAATGTTCACCTCCACCAGAATACGAGCCACTTGTTTGTAGCGAGTCTCCAAAAAGGACAAGTCAGCCTCCAGAAATTTTCCAATTAAATTCCCCAGGTTCCTGAAATGTAATGGCTCCCAAAAATGAAGAGGTAACCCAGGAAGCCGAACCCATAAGGGAATCATATCCACTCTCTCCCGACTTGCATCAAAAAGCGGATGCCAGGGCTTCAATAAAACAGGAGAGAGATTCATATGCCAGTTTTTGTTTAGAATTAAACGCAAATCTTCCTCAGTCTTAAGCTCCACCGCAAACCAGCCACGGAGCAGCATATCCACCTCCGGAGAATAGCCCAAAATCACCTTCCATGTTCCCTCCACCCAGTCCACCACCGTTTTTCGGGCAAAGGTCTTCCCCATAACCCTACCCACCAGAGTCCTCTGTGACATAATTAAAACCTTCTCCCACGCGATATCATCCCCCACCGCGTATCTGCCCACCGGTCTAGAATTAACCCAACTCCGTTTGCGTCTCTTGGAAAAACCCTTTACCTTCTCCACCATCCCAGGCAGCTGTTCATCCCCACCCTTCGACAGTCCATCAGCCGTATAAGGACTCGCGCACCCCCTGTGTTCTGAAACGAGCAGAGATCCTCTCCAGGGCCCATCGGTACCATCACCCCTTGTGCCGCAAACCTGCTCAACTTGCCTAGCCACCCCCGCTGCCGTGATGCTATCAAAACCTTCTACTGCCTCGAAACCTTCTTCAAAAGACGGCACCTGAAACCCTAGTTGCTTGGTGAAAAAAACCCCAGCATCCGGCCAACTCGAGCTTCCCAACAGATCTTCCTGTAGCCCATTAAACACCTCAGAGTCCACCAGGGGCAGGGGCAGTCTTTGTGGTGAGAAAATGAGAAACTCCGAGGGAGACAAGTCCGAAACCGTTCTCACATCCCCACAACCGGACGGTCCAGTATCAACAGAACCCGGCCCCGGAAAAGCCTCCAAAAACCCCTTCGAACCTCCAGCTGGCAACCCCCACACATCCTGGGCCTCCAGGTGGTCGCTGGAATAGTCTACCATCTCCAAATCCTCCATCACTATCCACAAAGCTAAAGGGAGACGTTACCTGACAAGTCTAACTGCAACAATCCCAAGCCGCTAGCCTTCTGGAAACCCTATCAGACATAAAGCAAAACAAAAAAAACCCCACCACAAACGCCGGTTAATGGGATCTGGTTATCGGGATGCAGGACAATCATCATGAAGGGTGCAGGGATGGTACGGTCAGAGCGACCCACCCCCCTGCCAACCCTGTACCTTCTGGCGCTGGAGCTTCCTCGACCGCTTCCTCCTTGTCATTTGATTCCAGGATCCAAATTTGCAATCCTTACCATTGTGATTTTTACCATAGTGCAAGAGTGAATTTGGTGCAAACAGGTTGATTTTCAACTGAAGATTCTGGGAGTTCTAGACCTCTACTCAAACCGCTTGGATCAGGTAGGAGATAAAATTCATCCCTTTACTTTTATGGTGCATTTTTTTATTTGAAGTCTATTTTTCTAAGTTTTTGGAGCGATTGCCCAAGGGGACAAAGAACACTTAGGCCGACGCTTTTCTCCCTTCCAGGAGGTGCGCCAACGCACCTCTTGAAAGAGGGAAATGTGCCTAGGGCGTTCTGTTAGTACATGGAAAGAGCGTCAACGATCTGTTCTCCTAGAGAAAGTGCACCATCGGCTAGGGAACTTAAAAAAAACAAAAAATAGCCACTAAATTGCAATTTTTTCTTCTTTCAGTGGTTTTAGCATGCTTTTGATGGATGTTTAAATTGTTTTGGTAAGAAAAACCACTAGAAAAATGATTATTTCAAAGGAAAGACAACATGAGTTGGATGATTTGCAAGCGGGAAATGACCCAATGATTATGAGGGTCATCCGTGAGTGTGGGATCCTCAAATATTCTAGAGTACCAGGAATGAGGGCATATGCACGTCTACTGAAGCACATGCTCCGCATGTGGGACTCGAATCAATGACACTTTGTGTTCGAGACCCATATTCTGATGAAAGATGTGGAAGAAATCTATTTCTTGACTAGTTTTTCCAAATAGGGGGAGGTCAATGGTATTGACAGGTCCACAAGGTAGTGAGTTTTTCATGGATGACTTGATCAATGATCACTGCTTAGTGGGGACCCATTCGGTAGGTGGGAAAATCCCCATCAAACACATAGGGGATAGACCTTTGAGGATCGTAGCCTTCAAAATCGAGAAGGTTACGGGTAGTAGATCATCTCACTTGACTACACGAGCCCATATGTTATATTCCATAGAGTGTATGGATCCTACGATATTCAACTGGAGCAAGGGTTTATTGGTCAGCTTTAAAGATCAGTTAACCAAACGTCAGAGAAAGGAGCTGAAGCAATTTAGCTATGGAGAGATAGTAGTATCTTTCTTCTTGGAGAGGGTGCCCTTGAGGAGACCTCAGGTACCATTGAGCAGATTAGATGCCGAGGACCCACAGATGAGAAGGTGGGTGGATGTCATGGCACGCCATGGTGGGGACGAAGGCCCCAGGGTTACCTATGGATCGGTCTTCTTCCATTGGCAGAGAAGCCAACTACTAATGGTAGAGGACTATGCTTATGTAGTGATAGATTTAAAAAATGACCCTGACCTTCCACTCCCAGAGGGAGAGTAGTGGGAAAACCAAGGTAAGAAATATACCAGTACTATACATGTTTTTGTTTTTAATTCATATTTCATTTTTTATGATGTAATACTAATATATGCAAAAATGTTTTGCATAGACATAGGTCCTTCTCGTCCGGTAGGGGATTCTCCTATAGAGAGGAGAGGAGAAGTTAGAGATATGATGGAGAAGAACACAGAGGATGACGAGGAACTAGAGGAAATTAAGGAGAAGCTCCAGCGACTGACTATAGGCATACCTGACATATGTATTGATGATCTTCCCAAGCGTTACCAGCGCCAAACTGTAGGAGTTTCAGGACGTTTTAGGAGGCTACTCCATAGATTGGCTCGGTATGTGATGTGCTATCATGAGCATGAGGATTATACCATAGTGGCTCCCTCATTTTTGTACTATATCTACATTGAAAGCTTCAAAGCTTCATTTTTCCCCTATGTATATGTATTTGAAACTATGATAGTTCTAGACTTCGGGTGACTTGAAAGCTTAAGTATTTTTGTATCTCATCACTACTTTATATATATAAACTTATTATTTACAGCTGTGTGTGCAAATGTTCTATGTGAATGAATGTCTACCTATGTATCTATGTGATTCAATGCATGAATTTAATGTTAAAATTAATTTAAATATGAGTAAGATACCAATCCAAGACAAAACTTTATAAGGAATCTGCCACAATGTTTAAATGTCTCGGGATATGTATATAAGAGACCTACTCAAAAGAACTTTCCAAAATCCTAACTCTTTGAAACGCATGAAGGAGTAGGGGGTTCTAGATGGTGTAGACTTGGTTCAACTGATGTACTACCAACTCCAAGTCTAGATAAACCCTAATATGACTTACATCATTATCCAGGGCTTCAATCAACAAACCAATCATCGCATGATATTTTGCAAGATTGTTTGTTGTGGGGCCCAAACAAGTTCCCCCTGAACTCACCAGATCACCTGAAGGAGAGTACAAGACCCAAGATACTAATGCAAGAATTAAGGTGTAACAATTAGCACCATCTATGAAACTGATATAGGTGGTCATCTATTCATTTTAAACATAGTGTTGATGTAATTGTAACTTCGGAATGTATTCTCTTGTATTTCTTATGCATTGTAACCCAATGTTTATTTCGGGATGTATTTGTAATGTACTTGAGTCATGTCATGCCCCGAGGTTCCTATCAGGAGTTTCTATAATGTAAACAAGTCATGTCAAGTCAAGGTGGGTAACCCTCCTATTGTCTTAGGGTTATTAGACTCACCTAGTGAAGTCGGCCCTAGTTGGGTTTAGTCAAGTTGGGAATTAGTATAAATAGAGAGCTAGCCTCTCTATTTATCACACACTCACTCATACTCAATTGTAGCGCATAGCTGAGGAAGAGAAAGACACTGGGGCAAGGAAGAAAGAGGTTACTGCTATCGAGAGATCATCTTACTATTTTTGGGTTTCACTTTTGGTGCTCATTCTATCTCTGAGGAAGTTGCGGGGTTTTCTCCATTTATGGTTTCCTCAAGGAAAAACACTGTGTTGATTGTCTCTTGTGTTTGATTGCTATGCTTGTTGTTCTCTCAGTTAAAGATCCTAATGTTATGCTAGCTTAATGTTAAAAATCTAACATGGTATCAGAGCTAACCTGAGAAGAAGACACTATGCAGCTGCGGGAACTAGGGCTTCCTACTTTGTGGATCTCTCTCCACATATTTTCAGCAAAATAAGGGTGGAATAACTCTCCTCCCTAGGGTGCATATTTCTATCAAAGCAGAATCCAATTATGAGGTTTTTCAGTTTTGGACTCGACACTGATGCCGAAAATTAGGGCTTTTTACAGAAGTGGAATTTTTTAGTGAGCCCAGGATTGGATTGATCTCCTCCCCAAAATCAAAGCTAGGGATAAAATTCAAAGCATTTGGTTGGACAGAACTCCAAAAAAGATTCTCCTGAACCAACACTATAGGATTTGAGCTCCAAATCCAGATCCAACACCTTGACCTAGTAAGATCTAAATATTTTGTATTTCCATTTGAGGTTCTCAGTTAAGATGTCTCATCATACCAAGCTTGATGAAAATATTGAGGGAGTTGATAACTTCCGAGCCTGGAATTACAGGATCTCCCTGGTCCTGGAAGAAAATGAGTTGAACTCCTATATCAGTGAGGAGGTTCCAGTTCCAGAGGGAGATGAGGCCAAGGCCTTACATAAGAAGAAGTTGGTTATGGCAAAGAGGATCATTGCTGATTCTATCAAGGATCACCTCATACCATAGGTGTCCTCCCTCAAGACACCTAAAGCTATGTTTGATGCCCTAACCAAACTGTTTAAAGGGAAGAACATCAATCGGAAGATGACTCTAAGGAACCAGTTGAAGAATGTAAAGATCCAGAATGAGGATACCATCCAGTCATACTTCACAAGGGTCTCCCAGATCAAAGAACAACTGGAAGCAGTAGATGAAGAAGTGGAGAATGCAGAAATTGTGATGACAACCTTGAATGGTCTCCCTAGGTCATGGGATTCTTTCATCGAAGGAATCTGTGTTAGGAAGAAATTAGTCAAGTTCAGTAGATTGTGGGAAGAATGTTCACAAGAAGAAGCTCGGATAACAGCTCGAGAAGAAAATATGGGAAGTGAAGATCAAGCTCTCACAGTACACTCCATGAAAGGAAGAAGGGAAAATCATCATCACCAAGGTAAGCATTTTCATCAGAAAATTAATCATGTAAGAAGGGATCCATCCAAACTCAGACATTTAACATGTAATGAAATAGGACACTTTGCTAGAAATTGTCCCATGAATAAGAATGGATCCAAGAAGAAGAAGAACTCCAAAAGAAGACATCATGCTCACATTGCTGAGGATGATGATCCTCCCAGGAAGAGAGTAAAACAAGAAAATGAAGACTCTTCAAGTGAAGATGAATATGTTCTGATCTCCGCTCTCATGGGAACTGTCACTCATGGAAGCAAAGATTGGCTTATTAACAGTGGGGATTCCAAGCACATGATAGGTTTCAAGGAATCCTTTGAGAAACTATCTGAACATAATTCACCCCATAAGGTGAAACTTGGGGATGACTACCAATATCCCATAAAAGGTAGTGGTGAATCCTCCTACAAGCTAGACTTCAGAAAGTCTATGATGATGAAGGATGTCTTGTTTGTACCAAGACTAAAGAAGAATCTTCTATCCATATCAGAACTGGATGCAAAAGGCATGAGGGTTGCATTTGTAGATGGACAAGTCCTCATGTGGTCAAGAGGAAAGACTATTGATGATGCAATAGTGATTGGATAACAAGAAGGAGGTTTATACAAATTGAAGGGTCATCTAGAACAAGCATTGGTCCATGACACAGTAGAGCCAAATGAACTTTGGCACAGAAGGCTTGCACATGTGCATTACAAAGCACTACCACTTGTAAGCAAAGCTGTTGAAGGTCTTCCAGAAATTCAAGCAAAACATGAAGGGGTCTGCAAAGGATGTGCGAAAGGAAAGAATACAAAGAAGACATTTCCAAGTAGCGAGAGAAAGGAAAAAGGAATATTGGAAATCATCCACTCCGATGTATGTGGACCAATGTCATCAAGTCCACTAAGCGGGTATGAATGCTATGTTTCTTTCATTGATGACTTTTCTAGGAAGACATGGATTTACTTGATGAAGAACAAAGATGAAGTATTCAACAAGTTCAAGGAATTCAAAGCCTTGATCGAAAACCACACACAAAAGAAGATCAAGACCTTTCAATCAGATAATGGTGGAGAATTCACATCAAATGAATTCAAAGACTTATGCAAATAATCAGGGATTAAGAGGGAGTTATCCACTCCATATAATCCACAACAGAATGGGGTTGCAGAAAGGAAGAATAGAACTATCATGGAAGCTACAAGAGAAATGCTTCATGATCAGGATCTTCCCATGCATCTATGGGCATAAGCTTCCAGAACAACGATGTATGTATAGAACTGTAATCCACATAGAATAATCGAGAACAAGACACCTGAAGAAGTCTTTTCCAGCAAGAAAACAAAAGTCAGCCATCTCAGAATATTCGGCTGTCCAGTGTACATACACATTCCAAAAGAGAAGAGAACAAAACTAGATCCTTGAAGAAAGAAGGCCCATATTTGTGGGATACTCTGAAAGCTCGAAGGCTTACAGAATATACTACCCAGGATTCAAGAAGATCGACATCAGCAAGGATGTGACATTTGACGAAGACACAGCTTACAACAAATCCAGAAAGAGACCTGCTGAAGATCCCGAAGAAGCAAAAGCACCCAAAATTCATGATACAACCATGAACAAAGAAATTCAAGAAGAATATCAAGAATTTGAAGAACCACAAAGACCTGTAGATCCACCTCAAGAGAAGAATCCTCACAAGAGGAAACCTGCTTGGGTATGCCAGAAATTATCCAAGGTGCGGAAAGATAAGGGGCTCCAGAAGAGAATCACAGAGAAAGAAAGAGAACTAGATCCTGCTCTAGATATGTAGCTTTACTATGTGAATTTATCAATGAAGAACCTTCTAATTATGAAGAAGTGGTAGAACAGAAAGAATGGAAGGATGCTATGATCGAAGAGTATCAATCGATCATGAAGAATGATGTTTGGGATGTTGTCCCAAGACTAGAAGGGAAGTCGGTTGTAACTTCCAAATGGATCTCAAAGACCAAGCATGCTGCAGATGGTAGCATAGTGAAATATAAGGCAATATTCATGGATTGAGGTTTCTCCTAGAAAGAAGGAATAGACTATGAAGAAAGCTTTGCACCTGTAGCCAGATACACTTCCATCAGATCCGTACTTGCTCTGGCTGCAATGATGAAATGGAAGATACACCAAATGGATGTCAAGACTACTTTCTTGAATGGTGTAGTGGAAGAGGAAGTGTATGTAGAACAACCACTTGGTTTTGAGACACATGACATGGAGTCTCATGTGTACAGATTGAAGAAATCCCTGTACGGTTTGAAACAGGCACCCAGGACATGGTACCGCAGAATTGACATCTTTCTATCTAGTTTGGGCTTTACCAAAAGTAAAGCAAATTCTAACCTTTACTACAAGGTTGAAGATGACAACCCAATGATGCTCCTACTGTATGTAGATGATCTATTTGTAATAGGTATGGATGGGTTGATTTCTGATACGAAGAGAAATCTTGCTGCCGAGTTCGAAATGAAGGACTTGGGTATGATGCATTATTTTCTAGTCATGGAGGTGTGGCAGAATGCGGATGGAATCTCCCTCGGACAAGGGAAGTATGCATGAGAGATCCTAAAGAGGTTTGGGATGATGGACTACAAGGCCATGACCACACCTATGGCATCGAACCTGAAGCTATTGAGTGATGCTTCATCAAAGATGGTTGATGCTATGATGTATCATTAGATGATTGGGTCCTTGATGTATCTGATGAACATGAGACTAGACATTTGCTTTTCTATGAACACCTTGAGCCACTTATTGACAGATCCGATACATGTTCACTTGATTGCTGAAAAGCATATTCTGAGGTACCTAAGGGGTACAATTGATTATGGGCTCAAGTATGAGGTGAATCAGAAGATTAACCTGGAGGGTTATGTTGATTCAGATTGGGCAGGAAGTGCCATCGATAGGAAGAGCACTTCAGGGTGTTGCTTCAGTATGGGATCAGGTGTGATCTCTTGGTTTAGTAGGAATCAATCCTGTGTGGAACTGAGTACAGCTGAACCAGAGTATGTCGCAGCTTGTTTAGCTAGTTGTGAGGTAGTATGGTTGTGGAAGCTACTATTTGATTTATTTGATCTCTAGATGGATGCTACTTGTATACATTGTGACAACCAGAGTTGTGTGAAGTTGTCAGAGAATCCAATGTTCCATGACAAGTCGAAGCATATCGAGATCAAGTATCACTATATCAGGGATATGGTGTAGAGGGGAGTAGTGAAGCTCCAGTATGTTGCAACGAAAGAACAGATAGCTGATGTGTTGACAAAGCCATTGGCTAGGGTGAAGTTTGAGTACTTCAGGGGGAAGCTTGGTGTTCTCTAGATCAAGGTTTCCTCTAAGGGAAAATGATGAGACCTAGAGCCATCCTGACATGGTGAGAGGATTGGTTCCTTCCATGGTCAGATGTAAGGGCTAATCCATTCTGTCATGGTGAGAGGATTGGTTCCTTCCATGTCAAATGTGAGTGCTAATCCATTATGATGTTACTATAGGATTGGTTCGTACATGATCAGAAGTAAGTGCTGAATGCCATTCTTGGAATGGGGGCACCTATTCAGTTGCCAGGTAGCTCAGTCTGGGACTGGGGGCCATTCTGATATGACTGTAGGATTGGTTACTACATGATCAGATGTGAGTGTAAGCCCTTCTGACATTGGTTGTCAGATGTAAGTGCAGAGCCCTTTTAGCATGAAGGATTGGTTCCTTGCATGGTCGAATATAAGTGCTGATCCCTTCTGACATTGGTTGTCAGATGTAAGTGCAGAGGATTTCAGCATGGAGGATTGGTTCCTCGCATGGACGAGTGTAAGTGCTGAGCCTTTCCGACATTGGTTAACGAATGTGAGTTCTGGGCCTTTCTAACAAGGTTGTGGGAGGTGTTCCCACATGGTCAGATGTGAGTGTTGGGCGTGAATTTATGATATGATTATAGGATTGGTTCCTACATGATTAGATATACGTGCTGGGTGGGCCATTATGACTTAGGGTCAGATATAAGTGCTGGAAGAAGACCTACATGGAGGCTAGGCATACAACCAACATGAAAAAGGGTTGGCTCTATAGAACTTCCTGTTATGAGAAGAATCATGAGATAGCACCCGTGAAGATCCAGTGATGATGATCTAGAAGAGATGATCTAGATCGAGGGATGATCTAGATCCAGAGATGATGCTCCAGAGATGATCTAGATTGAGGGATGATCCATATCCAGTGATGATGATCCAGATCCAGGTGAAGATGACTTGAAAATGAAGGTGACTTGAATATAGAGATGAATTGAAGGTCAAGATGACGAGGACTAGATGATGATCTAGATGATACAGAGAAGAAGACTTGTGATGGTAAATTGTGTTGAGAAAATACCTTCCTATTTAAGAGGGAGTGTTGATGTAATTGTAACTTCGGAATGTATTCACTTGTATTTCTTATGTATTGTAACCGGGTGTTTATTTTGGGATGTATTTTTAATGTACTTGAGTCATGTCATGCCCTGAGGTTCCTATCAGGAGTTTCTATAATGTAAACAAGTCATGTCAAGTCAAGGTGGGTAACCCTCCTATTGTCTAAGGGTTAAAGTCCTTGCAGTTCCGCGGCACTAGGGTTATTAGAATCACCTAGTGAAGTTGGCCCTAGTTGGGTTTAGTCAAGTTGGAAATTAGCATAAATAGAGAGCTAGCCTCTATATCTATCACACACTCACTCACACTTAGTTTTAGTGCATAGCTGAGGAAGAGAAAGACACTGGGGCATGGAAGAAAGAGGTTTCTGCTATTGGGAGATCATCTTATTGTTTTTGGGTTTCACTTTTGGTGCTGATTCTATCTCTAAGGAAGTTACGGGGTTTTCTCCATTTATGGTTACCTCGAGGAAAAACACTGTGTTCATTGTCTCTTGTGTTTGATTGCTGTGCTTGTTGTTCTCTTAGTTAAAGATCCTAATGTTGTGCTAGCTTAATGTTAAAAATCAAACACATAGGACTACATAAGTAGGGTTGTGAAAGAAACACCTTACATTCACACTAAATACACACTTTTCAAAAAACACACAACACTCTATAAGCATAATATACAATAAACCTATGCTAGGTTTCCTAGGCATAGTATTTTTTAAGGTATAGCCCGTTGCGAGGCTCTCCTAGGGGTATCCCATCATAATCTATCAACTCATATGCTCCTTTAGCTAAGTAACAACTGGAGATATAAGTCCCATGCCACATAGATTCCATCTTTCTAGCTCCCAACTTTTCATGTTTCTGGGCATAGGTCAAGACCAGATCAATTTCATTGAAAGAGCGAGGTTGAAAAGATCTATCGTATTGTGCTTTCATCTGTAAATTGTGCACCTCATTTTCTAAGGTAGCATCACGACGAGTCTCTTAAAGCTTGTTTAGATACAAGAAACGTTCTTCCTCGGGCGTAGTGTTGGGTAATAGTTCCACATTGAGTTTCAGAGAATGGATTTAACACTTTATAGGCAGAGTGGCCTCTAGTCCGTAAACCAACGGAAATAATGTAAAACCAGTGGATGCCTTGACGGTGGTCCGGTAAGCCTATAATGTGGAAAATAGTTGCAAATTCCAGTTAGACTTGGCTTATCCTACCATTTGTTGAAGCAATATGGTTTTTAAGAATTTATTGATAGCTTCAACCTGGCCATTGGCCTGTGGATAGTAGGGTGTAGAGTTATCATGGATAAACCCTAACTTAGCACTCAATTTCGACATTATCTTATTCTGAAAATGTGACCCATGATCGGTCACAATGGCTTTAGGGATCCCAAATTTGGTGATGATATGGTTGAATAGAAAGAGAGAAGTTGTTTTTCCATCTTCGATGTAAGTAGGAATAGCCTCAGCCCATTTCATGAAATAATCGATGGCCAGAATAATGTAACCATACCCTATTTTTTGTTTACAGGGACGATGTTAGACACCCATTCAGTTAAAGGTGCGGGGTAGATAAAACCAGCCTTAAGAATTTTTTTGATCTCTTCCTTAATGGCATTTTCTTTCCTCGAATGTTCTTGTCGAAGTTTCTGATGAACTAGCTTGGGATGAGGGTAAGTCCTAATCTCATGAAAACGATGGAAGGATATGTCCCTGGTGTTTCTTCATAGGTCCAAGCGAAAATATCTCTAAATTATTTAAACAAGGATGTATGAGACTTCAGCTCTGAAGGGGAATAATTCTGACCTACAATGATATTCTCTATGAATCTAGGATTCACCAATATATCAACTGAAATAGTTTTGGTAATATTGAAATTACCCTCAGGCTCAACATCATGGGTGAGTACTAGGGACTAAGGATTAGTTACAATATCAGATGAAACCGTTGTTGCAAATTTATCTTCTACCATATGGTAATTGATAAGGAAATAAGATCGGTGATGATGATCTTTCTAGGGNCATCACTTCCATGATGGAATCATCACAGGGAAGTGTATGCGAAAGATAATCTAGAGATGGGGGGGGGGGGTTCTAACCAATACGGTAGGTGATATGTATCTGAGGCCACCAATAGATGATCATTAATGGTGGTATCACTGGTGGACTAAATGGCCTGGTACATTTCTTTGAAAGGGATCACTGATGTCGAATCAACAATTGACTTTCCTTTATCTATTGTAGAAGCAAATATCATGTTCACGGATGCTTCCTGTGAAATAGGAGGAGGATTGGATAATGGAAAGACTCCCATGAGTGAGGAATATTTGAGGAGACCTACTCCAATGTTTTGATATTGAGGATTTTTAGAAGCGAAAAGTGGAACATCGTTTGAAGTATTGGAAGTCACATCAAGTGAACAGAAATCTAGCCGGTCAATGGTAATGATCTTCCCTTGGAATGGGAATTGGACTACTCGAAAGATGGATGAAGCAACAACTTGCATTGCATAGAACCAATTTTGACCTAGAAGAAGACTACAGTCTAAAGGGGCATCAACAACTTCAACGTGAATGGAGACTGATTCCCCCCCCAGTTCTACCTAGAGAGAGGGCAATAATCGATAGGGTTGAAAACTGTGACCATCAAAATATTTTAATACCATGGGGGAATGGTTGACCTCGGGAGAGTCAATATCTCTCCAATAGGACAAAGACATGACCAAAGTTGAGGCTCCCTCATCCAATACAGTATGACGGATTATCTTCCCAATAGATTTCATGAATAATTGGAAAGCCAATTGATGGGAGAGTCTAGATCTAAAATCATCTAGTTTGAAGGCGATGATGTTATTGTTTTCAGGATCCAGTGCTCCAAGAACTGATAACAAGTTATTCTATTGTGTCAGGCATGTTTGGATTACGTCGAGAGTTGACATAGCGCATGGTGCTTGATCCATACATTCTACTATATTATAGTACTAGGCAATGCGTGCATTAGGATTAAGTACATATTTTCAAAATGTACTATTAGGTGGGTGAAGAATTGCATCAAGAACGGGTTTTTCAATTTGAAGACCATTAGTAGTAGGAGAAGGGGATGTTGAAGTTTTTTCTGATGGAACATTATCAATTTTCTTCTTCGGTGGAGGGTCATATATTTGGGATCGAGTGTTAATATTAATTGACTCACTTGACATCATTTTAACTTCATATGTGGAAGATGAAGAAGACCCATGCAAAGATTGATGGTCAATCAATTGTTGTTGGGTAGGGGAAGGATCTGTAAGGATTGATGGGGTGGGGGTATTTTTCAGAAATTCACTGACTTCCTCATGACAAGGACACTCTTTAGTGAAGTGGTCACCTCCACATATAAGGCAGGGAAAGTTTTCCTTTCTCTTGTTTTTAGAGTCAACATTAGGGTTCTGTGTTTTGTTACCTTCCTGTTCGTTGTCATATTTCTTGGATTTATTCTTGCCCTTTTTCTTTGCTCCTGAAGATTGTATGGATTGAACCACATTCACTTTGATTGAAAAAATAGGAGGGGAAACAATTTTGGGGTTTGAAATGGTTTGACTAGTAGGTGCGGCTGCTTGTATTTTGTTTGAACTGAACCGAGAACGCCATTGGTGGGTGGCTTCGTTGTGGGTCTTGAAGGATCTAAGGTAGGATGAGGAGCATGAGGAATCAGGTCGTAAAAAGTGCCTGACTAGGAATAAACCAGGTCAAGGTACTGAGTGCGGTTGATGGCCTGCTCCTCAGTAAGAAAACCTCCCATGGAAACATCCCTAACAATGGGGGAAGTGAATACTTAGTAAACCAATCAGTGAGTAATTGATTGGGAATGGGAGTCTTAATAAATCTATGTCATTGTCTCCACTCATGTATATGATCAGATATATGAGTAGAAGTGGTCTAGCGAAGTGAGGTCAAAAGGTATGTACCTGTATCATATCAGATTGGTAACTAAAAAATTGTTAAGAAAGCCATTGCTAAGGTATTGAAATCCCAAAAGTAATGCTGAGATAGCTCAATATATCATTTCACAGCTACCCCGGTGATATTTCTCTAAAACAATCATAGACGGATTGAACCATCCATCAGAGAATGGGATTAGTACCACAAATGAAATGTCATCACATGGTATTTAGGGTCTTCACCAGGTTTTCCATCGAATTTAGGTATATTGGAGGGTAACTTAACTGGGATGGTCAACCATGAGGGATCGTGATGGATAGAGTTTTTGAACAATATGGACAGATCTAGAAGATCTAAGGTAGCTATAAATGTAATTGTTGATTAGGATGAGGGTATTGGTAATAGTAATAAGGCATATGTGGACCAGTAGGGCCATAAGAAAATTGATAAACGGGCATAGTGGATGTTGCCACAACCAGTTGGTTATGTGGTTGGTTTCCAAATGACCCGCTTGAGGGTCCACTAGGTGGTGGGTCACTTGAGGGAGGTGGGCCTCCAGGGGGTGGGATTCTAGAAGGTGGGACTCCAGGTGGACCTCCAGAAGGTGGTCCCCTAGGTGGATATCCAAAAGGTGGTCCTCCAGGTGGGCCTCCAAAACTCCCAACAATATTAATAAAAGGTCCTCTAGGAATAAGGACATTTGACGAATTAGGTTTCCCCCGTGGGACATAAGAATTTCTGAGGTAGGGAATCCTAGGATAAAAAATGCCTGATAATGCAGGTTGATAAGTTTGATGGAACACATGTGGCTGATTCCCTAGGCAGGTATAACCCCGAGAAAGTTGACTAACAACTGGTTGAACCCATGAAGGTTGTCATAGGCCAGAAGAAGGAATAACCATATTGGTATTCATAGAAGGAGTACTAACTGCTGGTTGTCCTACTGCTAATTTTTTCTCCATGATAGAAACGGTTCCCCTGGTAGGTAAAACAACTTGGGATGGGGGTTTCCCCCCAGGCTTGGAAGCTACATGGGTGGTAGAAACCAAAGGGGGATTATGGGTGGGTGGAGTAGGATTGGAGGATTGACTTGGATCACGAATAACCATGTTTTGAGCTGGTGACCCTGAGTTAAGAGCCACATGTGATTGTGAAAGGGCATGTTATTCAAGTGGTGTTTCTTATAAACAATGTGGTATAGGAGAAATAATTCTTCTTCTGATGCCGTCCCCTCTTTTTTTAAGTGATGCACAATTTCCCTAACTGATTTGAAGAACTCTTTTTTTGAGGGAGTCGTGGTTTCTCGAATGGGGTTAGCATAAGATGGTCTAGTAGTCCCATATTAAAAAATGGTATGACTTAGAGAAGTTTCCCAAAAAGGAGCATCTGGACCAAATTTTGTTGCCACTATATCATTTGACGGGTGATTGAACACCCAATTTGGTGCACCAGGTTGACCTTCTATTCGAAAATGAAAAGTGGTGTCTTATGTAGAAGGTTGTTGGAATATGAAAAGACTTTGAAAAGAGGAAATTTATTCCCCATATTCAATAACTGGAACACCTTATACATGAGAATCAGTTGTAGCTAGTTGGTCCATGGTTTCACCTTTGTTTCCTTCCATGGTAGGAGGAGATTCAAGTGGTAAACCCTGCAACCTGCGAGATCATCCCGCAAGTGGCTTAACCAGGATGTTGGTCGAATATTTATACTCTAAATATCTATACAAAGAAGAGATCACACACAAACAAACCTACGCAAGATAAGGCCATAAGAAAACTTAAATGACAGGATAGGCTTATGATAGGTGGTTCCTCACTAGGAATGTCAAGTTTTCATAACTAGTGATATACCGCAGGGTCCAATAGTAAAATGCCACAAGGAGGATTGTTACTATACCCTTTCTTGAATACTCGACTACCTAGACGAAACATGCATAGTAGCTTGCCAAGTTTTGTTCTCGGTGTATTTCTCCAAAAAGACGACCGAAAGGATTTTCTTGGTTGGTTTTGGTATCCTAGACGGTTCTCCCAATATACTCAAGGTACATGGGAGCTCAAATCTATATTAGTGTTGTTTGATGCACAACCGTTCGAAAGGGGCCTTCGGATATACCACTAAGTACATGAAGTACCTTTCAATATACCTCAAAGGTATGTGAAAGGACGTTTGATATACCGGTAGTATGTGGAATAACCACACAATCCTTGAGATTCATTGCAGGAAAATCACGACAACTCCTATGTTTTAAGATTCTAGAAAACGTCTCTATTCTATCACTCAAATTACTAAAAAAAATTAACCTAAGATACCGTTGATTGTATCTGGATGGTTAGTGAATTTTTGTGGAATGTGAATCAAGAATGCAATATTACGATCTATATATAGTGCAACTCGTCTCTTCGATGAATGGTATTTAGAGTAAGGGAGGAAATCTTCTTTTTCTAAAAAAAAGATACGATGCATTTCAAGATTTAACTTCAATATTTTTCAACTATTTTCAAACGCACAAGCATCTCCAACATTAAGACTAAAAGATATCTGGAAGGGAAAATAAGAACAACTTCTAATGGATAAAAATATATGCTTTCCTAATCAAATGTATAAAGAAGTAATCTAACTACCCAGGCAAGCCAAGAGATATCAAAACAAAACAAGCCAATTTTTTTTTGTTTTTTATATTATTTGAAAAGGAAATAAAGATAACAATTAAAATCAAATAATCGTAAATAAATTACATATATTCTTTTCTCATAGGCCTCATATCACTTTTAGAGAAACAATCAAACAAACCATGTACCCAAAAGCTGCAATTCATACACAATTTACTCAATTCTAAGCTTCCTATAAATGATACTCTCTAGATCTGAACTTCAAGAAGAGATATCAGACTACCAGGATATCGGATTTGAGAGTAATACAGTATGAAAATAAAAAATCAATCAAAGGGGAACAAAAAGTTTTAAAGTAGAAGCTTCAAGACAGTGGGTGTCCTACCTCGACACACTGTGTAAGGATGCACCAGAGTGCCAGGAGGGTGTTAGCGCACTGTGTAAACTGGGTATAAGCACCAACGACACACTATGAAGACATCAAAAGGTTGCTACTAGCACTACTTGTCTGAATGTAGAAGGTGCCAAAGTATGGCTGATGCTATGTCAATCCTATTCAGGGGCACCAGTGAATCCACAGATTTAAAAAATCCAGTAACCTACAAAAGAAGCCAATGGTGGATTGAGATGGATTGATAGGGAAGTAAAAAATACTTCACAAGAGGCAATTGAAAGGATGGTAAGGTGGATTACTCACCTTAACAACTCAAATGAGTTAAGTAAACAAGAATCACAAGTTTATAAGCAAGAGCATTACCAAAAATCTCAAATCTAATTGGATCTCCTCCAGATCTCATCGGATCTATCCCAGATCTGATTGGATCTATATCTCCCTAGTATGGTCGCTAATTTTGTTTGCCAAGAATACTCCAACTAGTGCAGACACTGATTTTTCCTCTAGCCTGTATGGTACAAGTCTAGAACAAAAATTCACAGCAGCATATCCTTTCCCTAGACAACTGATCTATGTGAATGAACAACTCTCTTACCTCAAATATGAAAGTTATTGTCCTTGCTTCACTAATCTTGATGCGATCTACTATACTTGTAAAGAAACATAAAAAAGAGACAAGGGATGAGAGTAACAAGATAAATTAACTATCTATATTAGTGGTCAATGAATCTAATAATAAATGATTGATATTCAAGAGACAAGGGATGAGAGTAACAAGATAAATTAACTATCTATATTAGTGGTCAATGAATCTAATAATAAATGATTGATATTCACACAAATCATATATGGGAAAGGGAAACACTTTTGTATTAATCAAATGAAACGAGAAAGATACAACCAAAGACTTGATGTCAATAGATTTGTCTTGACAAGGTATTTGACACACCTACACAACTCTCCACTTATACAAACTCTTTGCTCACAACACTCTCTCAACTTTGCCTCAATACTAGACTTCAATCCAACAACATAAGGATGCTATTCTTGGTCTCTCCTCACATGGTCCATGAAGCCTTATTTTATAGGTCAATGGAGGCTCAAATGAGTTGAGATATTTATGGAAGAGGGTAGGGAATTATCCCTATGGTTTTGGAGGTCGAATTCCATCTCTCCCAAGCAGATAGGATCATCCTCCATGAGCGATTTCACTTGGAAGCTTCTCGAAACTTCTATTTTTTCCTTTTTAGGTGTGTTGTCGCTTCTTGTAGTAAGGGTATGTGCATCGTTGCACCATTTAGTGAAGGAAAGGGTTTAGTTGACACCTGTTATCAATGAGAAAGATGTGCCAGCCCTTCCAATGCTTTTTGATAGAAGGAAATATGTGCCTGCCAATCTAAGAGTGGGAGACAAGTGTCCAAAAGAGATATTGGAATGGTGTTCTGAGGGATTGAAGCATTGGTGTATATTTTAGGTGCAACATGCATAACTTGTTTCACTAGGAAGAACATCTCCCCTCATGTTAGAATTTATAAAAAGTATCATTTCAACAAGTACATTTGGATGGATATCACAGGTATTAATGATAACAAAATCTTTATAGCAATTTGTTATTTAACACCTATTAATTCTACATTTTATCAGAAGAAGAATTTATATTTAAATTGTCCTTATAATGAACTAGAACATGATATTTATAGTTTTTAGGAATGAAGGAAATATCCTCTTAATGGGTGACTTTAATGCTCAAACAACAAGTAACCAAGTTATATATTAAGCCATGATTCCAACCCTCATCCTATATGGTTAGAAAAATGATTTTCTTTAGCCAACAACTAATAGAGAATTTCTAAATATTTAGGGGAAAACTTCTTTGTGTCCAAGCTAATCAAGCTTTGCAGTGCTCAAGATCTAATCATTTGCAATGGTCTTATGAAATGGACCAATTCTAGTTCTATGAATTGTATTCATGGGATTGGAAGTAATGTCATTGATTATGCCATTTTTTATATCCCTTTATGCAACCAAATAACAAATTTTCACATCTCAAATGATCATGAACCTGACTGAGATCATATACGTTTAATTCTAACCCTCGATTTTGTCATGCATAGTAGTCCCATAGAAAACAAATTATCAGAGGCAAAAGTACTTAATCTTCAACAATGGTTTAACTAATAATTTGTTTCCTCTCTCTACTAAGGGAAACAAATAAGACCTCTATCATAATTTCTCTACAACCCTCTCATATTCCATTAACAAGTTCTCTATTGGTACGAAAAAAAGTGTTAAATTACAAGAAATAAATTAAATAAGCTAATGATGAGTACCTAAATGTTGTCAAGATAAATAGGTACAAATACCTCATTAAAATAAAAAAATGGTACTATATAAATAATAATCAAAATAAGCTTTTACAACTCTCTAATATGGATCCTAAGAAATTTTGGACGCAAATTCTAAACCACAAAACTAAACATAATAATATGATTACTTTGAAGGACTTAAATTCATATCTTAAAAAGATTTATGAATCCCCTGATGTTGTGAACAACATTGAACCCCTTGTTATGGAGGATGAACTATTTCCTTTAGAAAAAAATGATTTTAGGATTAAGCACCACAAAATAGGAAATCTAAGGACATCAAATGTTACCAAGCATAAATCATTAAAATTGGAGGGCATGTTCTCATCCCTCACATCCAAAACCTCTTCGATCTAGAAATCAAGCAAGGATTCCCTAAACCTTGGACTCAGATCCTTATTGTGCCCATTTTTAAAAGCGTAAAAAAAATAATCCTTCTAATTATAGCACCATTATAATTATCCCTCTCTTATACAAGTTATATGGTATTATTTTGGAAATTAATAAAATCATATGGATGCAAATTAAAGGTAAAAGGGCTACATGAAAAGTCATTCATACAGCTCACAGGGGTGTATCTTAACCGACGGTTCGCTTGATATGAAGGACATGTTGTAAATGGAGGTCACGAGTTCAAATCACCATGTCTTACTCATGCACCATGTGTTCGGGTTGCGTGGGTGCACCTAGGGGTATAGTGGTAGTGATATTAGATCCCTGGACCCCATGTCATGTGAGCACCATCCCAAACCCAGTTGTTGATTCCCCTAGTACAAAAAAAGTCATTCATACAAGGTATGATTCCACTATAGACCATATCATTACTCTCAAGATGATTTTGGAGGAATCTCGTAATAACAATTTTAATCTCCTTCATTGATTCAAGTGGATTTTATGAAATATTTCAATACATTTTTTAGAAATAAATTTTGAAAAATATTAGAAGAGTTAAAGGTTCATTTTGAGTTCACAACCATTGCAATAAGGTTGTACAATAATTTCATTTCCAAGTTTAAGAACATTGAGGGTTGGTCGTAAGATATTAATTGTAATATAGAATTGAAGCAAAGATGCCTCGTCTCCCCTACCCTTTTTGGTATATATATCAATAAGTTAGAATATTGTTTAGTAAAGATAGGTTGGAATGGTATGGCATTAACAATAGTTATCATCATCATTATTCTTTATGATATTGATATTTCTCTTCTGGAAAGGTGTCCCTATGATCTTGATACACAATTAAGAATTCTCAAGGATTGTTTCTCTAGTATGGGAATGATTGTTAATAGCGACAAAACCAAAGTTATAATAATAAAATCCAATAAGATCGCTTAGGGTATTTTTTGTATGAAAATAACAACTTGGAGGAGGTGACTTCCTACAAATATCTTAGTATTAAGATCTTTGGGTTCTAATACCCATTATAGTAAGAATGCATGATTATTCTTGTAGCTAAACATATAAATCAACTAACAATTAAACAAAACATGATCACACATAGTGCACATAAACTACCTTGGAAACCCCTCTACCAGGGAAAACCAACAAAAATGAGATTTTCCATTCATCTATTAACAATACTCTTTACCAGTGTTTACAACAATGATTTATAAGATTCCTATATCTCAAGCATGAATTCAATACTCTTGTACACGTAATTTTCCTTCACCATAGAATAGTCTTCTACATTACATAATATTTATATATGCATGTACATACACTAGCTTGTGATACCCAAGTTAGTTATGGTTCACTTCTCATTAATTTCAATCCATAACTTCTTAATTGAATGCAATTATTATATTACAGTCAACTTGACTGATTCAACCACTGTTGATCACCTGTTGAGCAAGTGTTCATTGAATCCATGCTTTCTTTGTGCTCTTTAACTTCCTTGTTAACCAATCATGATCAACAACCAATCGGCTATACTAGTCGACTCATCAACCAAACTTTTACTGTCTCTTGACTTCAGTTCTAGTCGAATTGCTATCATTTGAATATCAAGTTTGAACCTCTATTTACAGAAAATAATATCATATACCCAAAATTCTCCCTCTTATTGTATTCTTTGAATACACCAGAGATTTAAGACCTTCTTTTCAATTAAGAAGGGCTAGAAATGCCATTGATTTCCTACACCAAAGAAACTTTTCAGTGCTCACGGACTTGGTCAATGGGTTTGCAATTTTCTTCATAGTGTTTTCCTTCTCCAACAACACTTATTGGTTTTCCACCATGTCTCTCACAAAGTGATATTGCACAATAATATGATTTTCCTTTGAGTGGTATGCAGGGTTCTTTTCCAAGAATATTACACTTTGACTGTCACAATGCAACCTAATATCTTGCTATTTAAACCCAACCTCTAAACACAAACTCTGCAACTAAAATACCTATTTTCTTGCATGAGTGGTATCCATGTATTCATTCTTAGTAGTCGACAATGCAATGATTTAATTCCTCCTACTCATCCATCTAATTAGTACACCAAATAACTTGAAAATATATCCACTAGTTGAACATATGCAATCGGAATCTCTAGACCAGTCGGAGTCGACGAAACCATATACACATATTTTCTTGTTGACTTTTAGGTTTCCCTTGATAGCATATTTCGTAATCCATCTTGTCGCGCAGGTACCTAAAAATATCATGACTATGATCCATTGATCCTTTCCATGTGTCGACATGTATCTTCTCAATACTTCCACTGCATGGGAAATATCATGTCAAGTACATACCATTGCATACAATATACTACCTACATCACTAGCATAGGGAACATGTGTTAGGTACTTTATTTCTTTGTGTGTCTTAGGATAATGTTTAATAGATAATTTAACTCCTACAAGAATAGGGAACTTGACTGGTTTGCACGCTTGCATGTTGAAACATTTCTGAATTTTCACTCAACATATTTACTCTAACTTAACCAGAACCTTCTACCTACTAAATCTCTCTTTATTTAAATTCCAAGAATGAAATGAGCTGCATCAATATCCTTCATTTCAAACTTGGAGGACAACTTTGAACTCTTGAAAATTCTCAAAGACCTTAATTTTATTCCTCAAAAATTACAACCATGTAATTCCGGAGAAAGCATATATGAAAGAGACATAATATTGTGATCCTCGTAATGATGGGACCGGTACCAATCCAAACACATCACTATGTATTAACTCAAGTATTTCCTTGTCCCTAGTAACCTTGGAGGATAAACTTACAAATATTTGTTTACCATAAATGAAATGTTAACATAATTCTACTTCTTCAAAACAGTCAGGAAAACCTTTGACCATATCTTTATTGTGCATAGAATGAATTCCTTTCTCACTAATGTGTCCCATCCCCTAATTCCACAACTTGGTCTAGTTGACTAAACAAGCACATATATAATCATATTCAGGAAAGACTATAGTTCAACATCCTTTGGTGTATGTTATTCCCAATTGATTGTACAATGTTACATCTTGGAATCCTCTCATCCATACCATCACTCCTCACATAATATTTCACATATATTTCTCAAATATAGACTTCACACTTGCATTTTCGATCAGGTTTCGAGCCAAACCTAGGATATGAAGCACACATGGAAGAGTTCCTTTCCTTCCATATTTTATTAACATTCAAACTTTACCTCATCTTACAATCCCAATAAGTGAATCATATCCTAGAATTAAATCATCACCGTCAAACTTCTGATATTCACATAACCATTATCTACATGGTGTCACATGAAATGATGCACCAAAATTGATCAATCAAGAACCATGATATGATTGTGTACTTGTCAAGGCCAAACACACATCCCCTTTTTCTTCATTCAAAGGATTAATTCCTATCATAAGTGCTTCCTTGAATCCTTTTCTCTTCTCGATTTTTATCAACTTACAATCTCACTCATAATTCCCAATTGTTTTGCATTGTTAGCATCTTCTCATAATCAGACTAGGGGCTTTAGATCTAGTAATAGATCCACCCCTCAACTTTGATCTTCTATATTTTCCTTTGTTGATCGATTGACCTCTCATCATCAAGGTTTCATGGGTTGAACATTCCATGTTCCTTTTTCTTATCTCCTATGACAACATAGATGCAACCATCTTTGATCTTCAATGTGGCACAAGTAAATTTGAACACAAAATCCAACGACATATTTAACTGAATTTTGATAGGACTTTGTCGAACGTTCAATGAGGTAGAATATTTTTAAATGTCGGTAGAATAGCATTAGATATCCAATACTCTCAAAATCACGTTGTAAATACAACAACAATTAGTCACATGACCAACTAGTCAATCGAACGATAACTCGTCGATTCGCCAACAAATATGTTGTCGATTAGCAAGCGTACATTTCTAGGACTATCTTCGGTAATGAGACAAAACACTCGTCGGTTTATCGACTTCATACTCCACCCTTGTGGTCGGTTAACTGATAAAGAGGAGTCGGAAATCCAACGACTTAACGAAAAAAATACACAAAAATCCATAACAGTTGTTGTCAGCTGTATTGTCGGTTAATCGAAACCATACTCCACCCAGGGGTCAGTTAACTGACAAATTGTAGTAAGATTTTGTACTACTTAATGACATAAAAAAACACAAAAATCCAGCAAAGTTACCTTCGGTTGTATGGCAGCCTCTTCGAATATAGAAGTATATCCATCAGAAAAGCGATGAGTCTGAGTAGTGAAAAACAAAGTTGATGAGTAGGGGTCCCATCCCAACTTAGGGTATCATTCTATAGGTAAGATATATTTGTATATCCTAAACTTGTTTCATTTATTCAATGGTGGTAACACCAATAAGAAACCAAGCTATATGCTATATACTGGTAACACTAGCAGGAAAGCAAACTAAGGTCACGATAGTGTTGAACTGTTTTTACTTGCAAATCTTGATTAACTAATTATAGTTCATAAGTAAGTGTAACAATATTTTTGTATGAGGATAAAACAACAAAACAATCAAGATTAGTAGTAGATCAATGGGATGCATAATTCCTTCAAAAGTGAAAGTCTTGAGTTATTGTAATGCTTTGCATTTTCTCCGAAGGGAGTATAACTCTTTGGCATGATTATCTAAGTGGTTTTTCCCTCCAAAATAATCAAAGGAGTATTTCACATCATGCTTTGAAATTATATTACCGTCCATGAGTAGCCAAAGTAGTTCATTGGTTCCCTGCAACATCTTCGAAGATGATAGAGAATTATTTGTTTTAAGTTTGTTGTAGACACGGTTTTGATTATTTTTCAAAGAGAAATAATGACATTGGGTAAGGTTTATTTCTAGGATTATTTTGCAATTAGTTACTATCAGAGAAATTTGATTTCCTACTTTATCCAAATTGTTGTCCCCTAGTGTAAAGGACTAAAAATAACTTCATGTTATGAATCTGCATTTTGGACCCACTATCCTATATTTGAACTCATATTTGCTATTGATTACCTATCACTTTGGTTAATTGGTCTCTTGACTTATAGAAAATTTTTGGGAAATTATAGTGCAAATGGGGCATTTGGTAGACACCATGTTATACCTTTAATTGCCACTACCAAACAAATTTCCTTTGAAAAATTACCAATTAACTGCCCACAAGAATTTACAATTTTTGTTTATTTTGGTTAGTTTCTTGTTTTAAGTAATGTAAAAAAATGACATTATCCTAATGTAAGAGGAAGAATAAGTCCATCCATGCTTCAAAGACCACATCTCAAAAAGGGATGACATGAAGCATATGAATTAGATAGGGTATGAAGGCAATAATTGTATAAAATAATAATAATATTCATTAGCAATGATACATGATAGTGTTCAAACTTCTTTCATACCTTTGGTGTATAACATCATCCTTTCCATCTATGATATGTGGCGACATGTTCTCATAGTGGACAATATTAAATTCCCTAGCATTATGGTAAAAAATTCATACAAGATCACACAACCACAAATACTGTACACTCCGAAAATGTATCCTGACATACATTGTAATTCACCATTCACACAAATATTCTTTCTCTAGACTGAGAGACCTGCACCCAATGATTTAATTGCTTAAAGGAAATATATTTGAAATGGAATTCAAATAAGTTTTAGTAATAGGGATTGATAACTTTATAATAGATTGGATACCAAAGTAGATATAAAAGAAAATGCATAGTAAATTAAATGACACTAACATAATCTAAATGGAAAAAATTGAGTCCTTGTGTGTCCATAGATGCATGTGATATCGATGCCACCAATGGGCTTAAGGTTGGTCTAATCAAGAGATATTATTTTGAAAATGATGGGAGAGATGATAACCTCTCTACAATGCATGCATTCCTATAAAAACATCATAGACAAAGTTGTTTTTTTCTATGGCAGTTGTTATGGTTGTATATTGGAAATATGAGCAAGAGAGGTCCAAACATGTACAACTAACATTGCTAGCTTGAAATTGAAGCAAATGCACAACAAATTAAATGACATTAACGTAAATGCACAATAAATTGAAATACAATAACATACTCTAAAAGTCGCCAATCCTTTTTTTCAAGGTAAAAATAATATTTTTATTGACAAAACAGGGAGATAAAAATACATTCTTAAGGCTTATCAGGCATAGTGTATAGTTATGTATTGAACCCCATGGATGTAGTGACTACCTATGTTAGAACCAAAATCATTGAGCAATATTGATTTTGTATAAACTTGCATACCTATGTTTCTCTAATTGAAATGACTATTATAATCTAAGTAAATACAAAATAGATGGAACCAAATACCAATAATCTCATACTTCTTCTAGTAGTTGAGTAAATTTTTGCGTTTCCCCTTCGTTGGTTCGAGCAATTAACATCAATCCTGGGATAAACCAGAAATGCACTTAATATTTACAAGGGATAAACCAAAAACCTCTTTCCCTTCAAGGAATAGTAGTTGTTCAAAAGGCACAACTTTGTAAATGTGGAAGAAATAGGATGAGTTCTGTAGATAAATGAACATAGTTTAGCTATGCCAAGCCACTCCATATGCAATATCTTCGATTTTAAAAAATGTTAAAGTTTTGGTTAGGTTAGGGTTTGATATGCAATTTTTTTTTATACTTCCACGCATGAGACAAAAATGAAGCAAAGCTAGATTCAACATGGTACTAATGTAATAAATTTAAAACATAATTTTCATCTCTCTCAACTTTAACACTCCAATCGTCACTATGTTAAAGTTGGTCATTGAGATGATTTACCAATTTCCATGTACAAAACATAAACAACAACAATATTATAATGAAGTTAAACTAATAGAAAAATGTACAGGAAATAAAGTAGTAATAATAGTACTAGGAAAATAGTTAACAAAGAACAATAATAATGTTGGTGTAGGATTGTTATGAATCGCCTTTATACTTAGATACTTTTAGGTTCAGATCTTGTCACTAAAAGGACAAGTCACCAGTGGAACATATGACATACCTTGAGAGAGAAAGGGTTAGGAATAATGTTAGGCTCACACAGTAGTAGTCAATATGACTTAGTACGTTGTTCCCTAAATCTTGTATCTATTTTGGATCCCCATCATTTTTTTTCCAAAAAGAAATCATTATATTCTATATTTCAAATTTTGAAATAAAAGAAAACATTCATAAATTCCTAGGTGGACTCACAAGCAAGAATTCTATAGTTGATCCTTAACATAGTGTAAAAATAAACGGTCCTATGTATTTGAAAAATGAAAGGAATCGCCCTTCAAAGTAAAAGAAACATGAGTTTGGTTGTTCTAACAATAGGATGTAACAAGTCGTATGAAGAAGCTCTTACAAAAGGCCTAAGACAATAATTCCTCTTTGAAATATGTTGGTATAATCACTAAAGCACTCACAAGCATCTCAGGCGCTAATTTTCCAATACTTTAGTCAATTTCTTGAAACCCCATTCTGGCAGACTAATAACATCACCCTTAGAGATTGTTTGGACAAACCAATCATATGGTTGGATGCACAGATCGACATTCTATAGTCTTATATCCTTGGAATAAATTAATCCTTCAAATAGAAAGGATGGTGTGCATTTTTCTAAGGCTCACTGGTTGGAGATCACTGTTCACAACACAAGTCTAAAAAGCCTAGAAAACGTACCATATGAACTTTGGTACTCTAATTTAAGTGCACTCAAATTTTAATACAACAATAACCCTATGCTATGTACAACAAATATCATATCTATACTTCTTTCATGCCAAGATACTCTAAGATTGAAGTTATTAATATAATATATAAACTTGGCAAGTATTCTAGAATGGTCACTTAGGAAACCCTAGGTTTTAGTGTGGTTACCATAATAAAACATAAATTAAATATGAGTACACTTAGAGTAGGGTACCAAAGGATATGTGGTCTATAGAATCATTTGGCTCATAAAATTAGAGAAACAAATTAAAAACAAAACTGAAATTCACAAACACATATCTCGCACTCAAGTCATCCCGCACCCCCGACAATATTTCAGCTCCAAAACACATCTCTCCATCCTACCTCTGAATTTTCTAGTGTGCTCTCCTATGGCAGTGCCCCGACCATATTTTAGATCCCCGACATAGCTCACCATCCTATCTCTGATTTCACCATTGTGGTCTCTTATGGTAGTGCCTAGGGATGTAAAACTTATCTATGGATTTTCACTATCCTAATTAGTAGAATATTTCTCAATTCAGTTATAGGGATCGCCCTAATGTACTAATGAGTTCATGCTCTCTACGGTATTTAACTCAGGAGTAAATCTCGTATCAACTGGTCTATAGAATCATTTGACTCGTGAAGCAAGGAGATAGTCAGGAGCATCTTGAACATGTAATATTGACATCAAATTATACCCAAAATGACATTAGTAAGTTCAAACTCTTCGTCATTTTTGTAGATTTTTTTTTTATGTATCTCTTCATTTGGGGTTTATGTCCACATATGTAAATTTATCCTACCGGGTCAAGAGAGAACAAGACAAGATACTGAGGTGGATTGACCTTTTGTAGAGGTTGAGGGGTGGACAAGTTATGAACCCATTCCAATTTTGAGTTGTAGGAGATAGTGTTGATCATTATTATATTACTAATAAATATGTTGTAGTAACATCTCGATTTAGAATGATGTTTGCATGGATAGATGCAATCATAATTTGACAATTCCTTCCTCTAAAATAAAAGTCACCATACCAAATGTAAACACAATAAGGACGCTAGGACCAAGCAAAATATAGAGGACCATAAGTCAACCAAAGGGGTCACAAAAATAAGTTAAGACAACCCTCATACCCACAAGACCAAGGTGTACCATAAAGGTGGACAAAAAACCCCTTTTACATGATATGACCAATAAGACCAAGGACTTCAATCTTTTCTATCTCAAGGTATATTGTCACATTTGTTCCATATATATTTTTATCATCACAGTATAAGGAATAAGATCAAAATAGTCTATACATGCTACATACTTGATTTTGGTTGAAATCACTTCTAGTTTCATGGGCATGGAACTGTACATGAGTTGTGAGATTCAGAGTAACATGAACATAATATGGAATGAAATACATAACATGAACATAATCTGGAATGAAATTGGAAACAACATACCTCCCCTCATCACATCCCAGACATTGTTAAGTTTGTGTAGTACATGTAGTGCCAAATCATTCGACCTCCATAAACATATAGAAAATTAATACAAGACATATTTTTACCATTATTTAGTAGTCTAAGATGCATTTTAATGATAATTCCAACATATCTTTACAATGCTTACCATCACCTTCTGAGCCTTCTTTTTGGACTAGCCCCTCATCATCATGGATTCAAACATGGATGTAGTCGATGAGAACAAACTAAAAACTTGATAGTAAAAACTAACACTCATGAATAATATCCTCTTGGTTTCAAGAATAATTTATTGGATACATCTAATATTGGAGCAAACCTCCCTTGATCCAGGGCAACAACAAAGTACAAATTGACTTTGATGTTGATCTGTTTGATTGAGGGAGATTTTCTCCAATATTAAATGACTCCAATAGATTATCCTGTACTGAATAGGTCCAACCATGTGAAGGAAGAATATTTTCTGGATCCTCTCCTTGTTAGAATAATCAACCCATAGTTACCTACCTTAGACATTAATTAAGTCATTTTTGTCTTATTACCTAGTCTCCTAGATTCCACTCTATGCTAGTTGCCTTCTACATGTCATAGAAGTCAACACTTGCTAAAAATGAGTCATGGAGCACTTGGGAATCCTCCTGGAAACCATATTTGGCATGTTTGCTTTATTCCATATCCTCCAAAGTGCATATCTACTTTTTCTGTAAAGCTGCCTGTTTTATTGAGAATCAAGGAAAAAGGAAAAGCTAGACTAGGTGTAGTTGACTTGTTTTTTTCCCACATCATCCTCCATCCTTTTCTCCTAATAAAAGTATGTATGATTTGTTTTTCCATCCTTTATTATCTTTCCTACGTGACTTTTCCAATTCGTGAGCATCTTAGTGGATTTGGAAACTGTTTTATGCACCTATGGGATTTAACTAGATTTAGTAAGCCTACTTTTTGACTATTACGAATGACATCCTTATGAATTCGAATCTCTCATGTAATTATATATTGTAGCAACATATTAATTCACAAGGTTGGATATTGTACACTTATTCAATACATATTAGTGGTATGCTCCAATTTCAATTTCCTTTGATATTAATTTTGCATGTTTGATTAGCAATTTTGTGAGTGTAATTGTTATATCACTTGGGTTCAATTTCAACACGGTATCAGAGCCTTTGTAGATTGATTTCTCTCCTTCCATATTGCTATTGCAGGTTCGACATCTTGACTGGGAGCATATTCTGCTGACTGAAGGGCACAGTTTCTAAGCTATGGACCAATCTCAGAAGATCATCTTGACTCCATTTAATTTCTTTGAATGGAAAGCTGAGATGGAGATATTGTTGAGAGCGAAAGGTATCTACAGGGTTACTATGGCAAATGAGGCAGATCCCAATGCAGTTGCAGAGAAAATAAAATGTCACAACAAGAGGGATGAGGCCTATGGTCTTTTATGTCTGAGCATTTCAAGAGACCTCCTTTTCCATCTTGATGGATTGACATCACCTAATGAAGCGTGGGAGAAGATTGTATACATTTTTGGTAAGATAGATGAGATGAGAGGACATCAAATTGAGAATGAGCTGATCACCTTGAGTCCCAATAGCTTTGAATCCTTGCAACTCTATTTTTCCAAGTTTAAAGCCCTTGTTTTGTAGCTAAAACAATGTGGGATTGAAAAGAAGGAAGAGCATCTAGTTTTGGCCATACTCTCAAAGCTTGGCCCTGACTATTTAGTGTTTGTTTTGACCTTCCATGCCACCAAGTTGACAGCTTGAGCCTCAAATATGCCTAAGCTTGCAAAGTTCATGGAATCCCTCACACAGGAACAAGATAAGTTGGTGATGATGGGCACCATGAAACCTTCCAAAGACCAAGCTTTGGTTGCTTGAGATTCAAGGGTAGATTCAAAAAGAAAGAAAAAACCTAAAAAGCCACGAGAGCAAAAGAGAGACAAGAACAAGTCTCAAGAGGAGCCCTAAGGTTCCAAGAATAACTTCCAGAAGAAGAAGAACAAAGGATAAATGAGAAAGTGTGCATATTGCAGTAAGGGCTATCATCCTGAGAGCTGTTGTATGAAGAAGAAAATTGACATGTTGACCCAACTCCTGGAGAATAATAACATCTCCCTTCCTGGTTGCTCAAAGAAGAGGGAAGGTGGATCAAATTCAAAGGATAGAAAGAGAGTACATGCTTTGAAAGCTGGCACATCAAGCTCACCTAGCTTCATCATAGAATCTAGAGCTTCTAGACATATGGTTTCGATAAAAGAGGCATTCTCCTCTCTTGACATGTCTAAAGGTCCACCAATAGTTTTGGGAGATGACTCTCTCACTGACAGTTTGGGGAAAGAAAGGATTGATCTTGACCATGGTAATTTTAATAATGTGTTGTATGTTCTAGCTCTTGCCTCTAATCTCTTGTCAGTGTATCAGATGAGTCATACTGGGTCTCCAAAGAAGGTCATATTCGCCCTCGATGATGTTGAAATCACTGAGAATTTGAATGGTAAATTCATAGAAAAAGGTGTTGTTGATCACACTTCTAAGGTATACATGTTTTCCCATTTTCTACCCTACTCAAACCCCTCTTCTCTTTTGATTCATGCTAATGAGGCAAGAAAGATTTGGCATGAAATATTTGGCCATATTAACTACAAGTATCTTTCTTATTTGAGTGAAAAAGATATGGTCATAGGGTTACCAAAGATCAAGTTTTCCAAGGGAGTCTATCAGGGCTGTATCCTAGGAAAACACCCAGAGCAAAATTTGAGAGAGCTATTCATGAGAGAACCTATGCACCTCTTGAGTTGATCCACAGTGACATTGCTGGTCCATTTCCTCATATGTCCATGATTCAAGCCAAATATACACTGACCTTCATAGATGACTATTCCAGGTATTGTTTGGTTTACTTCCTAAAGCATAAGTTTGAAGTTTTTGACCTATTCAAAGTCTTTAAGGCCTTGGTTGAAAACCAGTCTGGGAGGAGACTCAAGATCCTCAGATATGACGATGGTGGTGAGTATGTCAATTCTGAGTTCATTTAGTATTGTAAAGATGTAGGTATTTAGATACAACATTCGATACCTTACACACCACAACAAAATGGTGTTGCTGAGAGAAAGAATAGGTCACTGAAGGAGATGGCAACTTGTATGATGGATGCTAAGACTTTGCCACCAAATTTTTGGGTCGAGGATATAAACTATGCATCCTACATCTAGAATAGGGTGCCTCATAATCAGCTTGATGGTATGACTCCTTTCAAATCTTGGAGTGGGCACAAGCCATATGTGACCCATTTCAGAATTTTTGGCTCAAAGGCTTGGGATAGAATTCCAACTGAAAAGAGGAAGGATTTGTAGCCCCAAAGCCAAGAGTACCTATTTGTTGGGTATTCTAAAGATTCAAAAGGGTACAAACTGATCAACTTGAGGACTAAAAAATATTTCATTGAAATAAGTGTTCAGTTCCAAGAAGAGCCTTTAGTAGCAGTTGAAGTTAGAGAGTCTTCTTCACCACCAGATCCATTGATTGTAAGTGGAGAGAGTAATGAGTTTGCTGATTCTGATATCTCTGATAATGATTATTTGATTGCATATTTTTATAGTCCTATAAGACCAAAATGGGCAGCAAATACCATTCATGCAGCTGGGGAACTAGCTGGAAATCCTAGTGACACTAGGAGGACTAGATCTCAGTTTGAGAGTGCCCTTTGTATGAAATATCCCTTATTTGCTGAGAAGTACTATCTGATGGTTGAATCAGATCCACATACATATGAATATGTAGCACATGATCTAATATGGAAAACAGACATGAAAGAATAATTCAGCTCACTCCAGAAGAACAACACTTGGGAACTGGTTGATCTTCCCCCAGAGAGGAAGCTAGTTCAATGTAAGTGGATTTTCAAGATTAAATTTGCTTCTGATGGTTCACCTTTGAAATATAAGGAAATATTGGTATCCAAGGGCTACTCACAAGTACATGGTATTGACTACAATGAAACCTTTGCACTAGTGGCAAAGATGGACTCCATAAAGCTAGCTTTAACCATTGCAGCTTCGAAGCAGTGGGAGGTACATCACATGGATGTGAAGTGTGCTTTCCTAAATGGAGATATCACTGAAGAGATTTACATGTATCAACCTGAAGGGTTTTCTTCTAATCCATCTTTAGTGTGCAGGTTAAAGAAATCATTGTATGGGCTCAAGCAAGCCCCCAGGGCTTGGTATGCCAAGATTGATGGCTTTTTGTTGTCATTGAGTTTTGTTCGATGCAAGTATGATCATAATGTTTATTTGAAGCTGATTCATGGTTCTTTGATGATTATTTTCTTATATGTGGATGACCTTCTGATTACAAGAAGTTCAAAGAAAGAGATTTCCTCCTTGAAGGATGCAATGGACCATGCATTTTCTATGACAGATTTGGGATTGTTGAGCCAATTTTTGGGTCTTGAAATTGCTCAATCCCAACATGGAATCAAAGTACATCAGTCCATGTATGCCTTAGATTTGATGAACAAGTTCAACATGAAATATTGCAATCCAAGCAAGACTCCCTTCCTTTCAGGAGTTAAGCTTGAAGAAGCAGGTTCTTCTCCTATGGTAAATAATACACTGTATAGGCAGTTGATTGGGTGTTTGCTTTATCTTACATACACTCGAACTGATCTATCTTATGCAGTTAGTGTGGATTCAAGATACATGGATCAGCCTCATGAGATCCATTGGAGAGAATCCAAAAGGATCCTTAACTTTTTTCAAGGAACAAGAACTCATGGGATCTTCTACAAAGCTAAATCTGATCTTGATTTGATTGGGTTTACTGACAGTGATTGGGTAGGTAACAACACAGATCAAAAGTCAACATTAGGATATGTTGTCATGCTTGCAGAAGGACCAATTAGCTGGTCAAGAAAGAAGCAGAGTGCCATAGCACTCTCATCTACAGAAGCAGAGTACAGAGGAGTTGTAAATGCAACAACTCAATGTTTGTGGTTGCAAGGAATACTTGGAGAATGTGGCTTCGAATCAGAGTTTTCAACTATTATATTGATCCGGATTTATGTGTGAACGAAATGAAATAGTAGATACAGATTCATAATAACAGACATTTTGCAAATATAATAGAGATATAGTAAACAAATATTCTATTAAATTGCGGAAATAGAACAGGCTGTAATACAATTGCCAGAATGGTGGTAGCTATCTCTGAGAAGAGATGTGGCTACTACGCTCATCCGTGCCAAGATGAATACCAAATGAGGCCAAAGGGACCTCTTTATAATAATAATGAGGGTGAGAACCTAAAAAGTCCAAAATGTAACCCTAGAAGATGAACCGTCATAAAGTTTGTGGCCCCAAGGTGGTAAGTTGAACAGTCAACTTCCCGGGATCATAACTTTTGCATACAATCTCCAATTCGGGAATTTAATAGCTTGTTGGAAAGGTCTATTTAATATTTACAACTTTTGGTTGACCAAATTCATGCCAATTGTAGTCATTTGGCCCTGGATCGCCAAAAAACATCGTTTAGGGCCTCAAAACGACCCCGAAAGTTTGGGACCCAAAAAAATGTAGAAAAATAACTAGGAAACTGCCACAATGGACAATTGTTTTGAGCCAGTGGAATAGGTGGGTGGCCATCGATCTCCATCTGGATCATATCTACTGTGATAATCAGAGAATCATTTGAATTTGCAATGATCTAGTTAAGAGACAACAAACCAAACACATTGAGATCCATATGCACTACATCAGATAGCTTGTGCATGATGGCACCATTCATCCACTCTTATGTGCATCTTCAGAACAAGTAGCAGACATCTTCACCAATTTTTTTTGTGAGAAGACATTCAGCAATCTCAAATCACTGCCGGGGATTACTGATCATGCTATGAATCATGATTGATGACAAGATTTTCAAATTTTGTTTTACCGTCTATGTTTAAGGGAGGACTTCCCCACTGGGTTTTTGCCTCTTTCCTTGGTTGAATGGACAAGCAGTATGTAAAGGGTGACTAATCCTTGTTGCTAGGACCTATAGTTTTTTTATATTTACTCATAAATTCAGGCTTAAGGGGGGGTGTTAGAATAATCAACCCATAGTTACCTACCTTAGACATTCATTAAATCATTTTTATATTATTACCTAGTCTCCTAGATTCCACTGTATGCTAGTTTCCTTCTACATGTCATAGAAGTCAACACTTGCTAAAAATGAGTCATGGATCACTTGGGAAACCTCCTGGAAACCATATTTAGCATGTCTACTTTATTCCAGATCCTCCAAAGTGCATATATTCTTTTTCTGTAAAGCTGCTTGTTTTATTAAGAATTAAGGCAAATGGAAAAGCTAGACTAGGTGTAGTTGACTTGTTTTTTTCCCACAACATATTCGATCATTTTATCCTAATAAAATCATGTATGAGTTGCCTTTCCATCCCTTATTAGCTTTCCTACTTGAATTTTCCAATTCGTGAGCATCTTAGTGGATTTGGAAACTGCTTTATGTACCTATGGGGGATTTGACAAGATTTAGTAAGCCTACTTTTTGACTATTTTGAATGGAATCCTTATGCATTCAAATATCTCATGTAATTATATGTTACAACAGCCTATTACTTCACAAGTTTGGCTATTGTACACTTATTCAATATAGATTAGTGTTATGCTCCAATTTCAGTCTCCTTTGATGTTAATTTTGCATGTTTGATTAGAAATTTTGTGAGTTTAATTGTTCTATCACTTGGGTTCAATTTCCACATCCCTGCCCTCACATCACTCTCAATTACCCATACCCAATGGATGTACTAGAAAAAATATTAAATTTATATGCAAAAATGTGGATTTAATTTATTATAAAAAATAAATATAAATAGTGTTTATTAAGTCACTTCTTTCTAGGTTTTTTTCTTTTTAGAAAATCAACAAGCAACTCATCTAATACAACTTGTCGTTCAGTTCTTGTCGCATCTACTACTTGTTGTTCAGTTCTTGTCGCATCTACAACTTGTCATACTGTTTACCTAGGAGTACTCACGACGTGGATGTTGCTGCAAGGGGTCAGGATTTGGTGCAATAATGTCAAAATGTTAAATTGATATCATATGAATTTATAATGACAAGTTTTTCATTAAAAAAAATATTTCATATGTGTTTTTTACATGTTGTGACCACATCATGTACTTCATGTCCCTGTATAGGCTCATCTTGTATAGTATGAGCCTCTACATTCTCTATAGTTAAAAAATTAAAACTGACAATTGATATTCACCATAGTGCAATGAAAAATTTTATATTGTAGCATATGAATTCAATCATTACCTCGATTCGAAGCATGAACTTTAGTAGGTTGTCCTCCATCCTCGGCATTAGGTGGATCCATGATTTCCTGCTCAAAATTGAGTCAACATTTTATTGCAAATATTATAACAAATATACTACACAAGTAATCATTCTTAAATAAACTTCATTGATTTTATATAACTACGCGCAATATGGAATATTGGAATATTGCGGTTTCCATGACAAGCTTTTTTGACATTCAACAACAGCTCCGAAGCTGTGCTGGAAGCCAAGATTCAATTCTTCCTCCGTGGACACTTCATTGAATCGATCGGCCTACATATTTGCATAATGGCATGAAATTACCTTTTAAATTTCAATAAAATCAAAATTAAGTTGCAATTTTTTCTGGATGTAATATTGGTTTTTTTATACTTACAATTTTTGCCACCAAATTGGAATAACCACTAGGCCCAAGATTATGCTGTCCAATTTTTTATTGACTAGCCTTGGTGTCCTTTGATGTGTCTGACAGTCTATGTTGTGGTTGAAATACATTACATGTTTCAAATTTGATCTAAAATTTAATAATAATAAGGTTTATAATTACATTGTTGAAAGTATAGCATACCTTCCTGTGCCTGGTGATAGCTTTCCTTCTCGTCTCAAAGCCCTCTCCTTTCCATCTTCTACTCAGGATTTCCATTCTCTTGTTGGAATCATTGGAGGGCACTCATACCTAGGATTCCTTTCTAGATGAACCCTAAATTGGTCCCTCACAATCTTCATATGTTGGCCAGCTTTCTTTAGGACCTCCGATTTATTGAAGGTATCGCCGCTAAACATGACAACCAAGTGATTAGTGAGCTCATCTTTTAAATTTTTTGTTTGTTTATCCCACCTTGTACAAATGGTGGGCCCAAATATCTCCAATGAGAGATCATTTAGATGTTTATTAAAAACATCATTTCCTGCAATACGATCATGTCATCATTAGTTGTAAAACAATGTTTTTTGATAATATTACAATTAAATTACAAACAATAAGTTACACAATGTATAAATACTTGGGATCTTCTCTATATTTATGGGAACAAGATTGTCATCCACCAAAAATATTGTCTACGGTGTACCCGTTCTAGTGACACGGGAAGATCCAAGAAATGTTGCTTGAGCATTCTCATTTCTAATCTTTGCATCGACCCCTTGATCTGTACCATTTGGTGTACATCGTCCAGTAACGCTTTAACACAAATTTGGAGTCAAGGGTGTCGCAGATTGTGTTGCCGACTTTTCAGTTTAAAGCAATAGAATACCATGTGATGCAGGTGAAGTCATATTCTCATGTGATGACTCTCCACGAGCATCACTAATACCAACACCACCCTCACCACTAGCATGTGGGTGCAAAAAATCACGTATATACAAACAAATTGTTAATTCACTCACATATACAAGTACAAATTATAAGATCATAAATGAATTTATTTTCTAGTTCAAGATACTACAACTTAATTTCAAGGCCTTAGATCTCTTCACCAAAACGTAAACCTTTGTTGTAATCTCATTTTTCTACACTTGAAAGAATAGTAGATGAAGGATAATCCTCATTAATTTTTTTAAGGTATTTGTTAGGGAGATAAATTTCCTATGGCTTGGGGGTACCACAACAGACAACTTTGAAACTAGAAATCAATCTTTCCTAAGATGCAAGAGAAACCAAACATCTAACACTAAGGGATACCGAATCGTACCTTCTTCTGGATGGTTGAAGTAGATCCCTGTTGAGATTTTCCAATTCATGCTTGCATTAGCAATTTGCTCTTAACAATAGGAAACAAGGACAAGCATGCTCTATAATAATGTGTTAGACCTACTCTATCATATATATTCAACAATGTATAAGCAATTAAATACATCCATGGATTCAATATCCATATTCAATTGCAAATAATTGGACAAAAAAGATATTTCTATTATTAAAATCATAGATTACAATAGTGACAATCTTTGTCGGCACGTCTACGAACTGGAGAAACTGAGTCCTCCACCTGGGCCTTCACCACCTCAATCCTCCATCTCTTGATAGCAAGATCACAAAGAAAAGGAAAGCTTGGGAAGAACACAAAGTGTGCCAAAGGGACAAAGGGATGCAGACTCAAGTATAATCAAGTTGAGGAAACAATGGACTAAAGTTTCTTTGCTCTTCAATTCCTTCCCTTCAATGTATCCAATAGGTTCCTTATATAGCACCCCAAAAGGGTAATGGAGGGTCGAATTCGAGCTATATCAAGGAATATGGAAGGACAAGAGTCAGGATCTTTGGACTCATATGAGGAAAAATCCAAAAATATTTGGATTTATGCACACATCCTGATGTATGTGGGTTTGAGGTCAAAAGTCATGCGTGTACATGTGAGTATGGGTTTAAAAGTCATGTATAACAATAAACATGTGTTTTTTAGGGATGATATTAGAAAATGAGAGTACAATATAAGTCCATGGGGTCTAAAGAGTCTGCAGAGGGACAGGGAATGCCATAAATATGTGATAAACCATGTGTGGTAAAATCAACTATAACAGATGGCCCCTAATGTGTGAGGTCATAGGGGTGACATGATGGCCGAAATACATTATAAAATCCATCCCAGAAGTGGAGTAATGAAGACCCATGTGGAAGAACCAAGAACTCATCAGTACAATACAATAATCAATCTCTGCATGTGACTGCAAATACATATAGAAGTCTCAAATACATAAGAGTAGAATGGCCATGAACATGCATGATATACAAATGTGACATGTGTGGTCATCACCACGTACAATATACAATAGATCAGAATCTCCAAAGTGGATCAAGATATACAATAAATAAAGATCTCCACAATAGATGAAGATATACAATGGATCAAGATCTCCATAGTGGATGAAGATATCTGATATACACTGGAATCAAATCATGAGAGCTGATATCTCATGAACACTGGTACGATCAAGGAGGTAGCATACATGGAATTCCACCAAGCTGGAAGGTATTCTACACGAACCGCTATGAGTGCATGTACTACTATGCGAATAGATGTGTCGAGGTCGAACATAGTAGTCCATCGTCTGATTACTCGTCTTTGATGTATACCGTTAATAGATGTGAAATCACCCACCGATAATGAAAATGGGAATCAAGGTACATAGTGCAATCTAACAAGTGTGAATAAATGTGTTGAGGTCGAACACTTGGAAGAATCCATCGATCAGGGAAAAATGATGTATTCCCAAAACTGTTGATGGTGATAGAACCTACCACTGATGACTACAAGTCTCAAGGCACTCAAATGAATCTAGAATCCTATTCCAGAATAAATGATTTGAAGTTGATGGAATGGAATACGTTGGAAGGAGGGCATTAAGGCATCCCCCATCAACGAACATGAGGTACTCAGCAACACTCTATAATGTGGAAGAACTCGAACAAGATGTGCACGAACCAGTAACAGTACCGATAATGGCCGACATGCAAAGTCAAGATAACTAAGGAATGGCCGAATCAGGCTTCAACATCCTTCGAACAAGAGAATAAGGTGAATGGTGATTGAAAGTAGGGAGCATGGACTCGATATGAAAACTGGGACATCTTTGTGACCCAGGAGGCATCAACAGAGGTTCCATAGGGACTTGAAGCTTAACCAATTGGTGGAGATAAACACAGAGTAATGAGTACAAATCCTAAAGTCAAACTAATATCCGAACCAACAGATTTTATATATAGTGCTATGTTCGAAGGAGACACGACTCGACTGTTGCCAAAGATAACATATATTCCTGTCCGTCTGTTTAGTTTTATTTTTTATTTTTTTGGATCTTTTTTTTCTTCAGATATTTTGAAAATCTTGAAAAAGAATAAAAGTCCTTTATATTACAAATCTAGGAGGAGACGAGTGTTAGGGGACAAGCAAACTAGTTCCAAGCATTTGAAACATACCTATTCTCAATACAAGGAGATATGTGTAGGATAACGACACTCGGGGGAAGCATTAGAGGAAATTTCAACTCAAAATGGGCCTCCTAAAATGAACTAATAAAATAATAGTTAAAATAATAAAATAATATTTATTAATTTTGGAGGAAGAAAAGAAAAAAACTACTTTTTTTATTTGTATTTTTGACATATCTCCCCGTGTTTTTATTCAAATTTCGATCAGGATATCTCGTTGGATGCGGAATTTAATTCCGCATCCAACGAGCTCTCCTGATCGAAATTTGAGTAAAAACACGAGGAGATATGTCAAAAATACAAACAAAAAAAATAGTTTTTTTTTATGATACCTATCCCCAAATTTATATTAAAAAAGTGTTTAAGAACTATACGGTATTTAAAATTTAAAGCAATTTCATTGGCTAACACATGATGACATGGAATTTGAATAAAAGTTAAAAGGCCCATTTTGAGTTGAAATTTCCTCTAATGGGTCTCCTCCCGATAAAAGGGGTGATCAAGCTGCAAAGGATATGTAAAATGCTTTGCTTGGCTAGACATGAGACAATCTCGGGCTATATGGCTAATAACTCAAAGTCAGGGAGCCAGCATAAAGCTCAAGAAGGAAAGAAAAACTCATGAAAATGCAATTACAACTTGATATATATAAGGGAGTCCCAGGGGAATGGCCAACATAAATTTCAAGAGAAGTATGAAGCTATTGCTCAAAGATATGGTGGGACTAAAAAAGGGACTCCCACAACCTAAAGGAGAAATGCTAGCATGGGCACCAAATGCAAAAGAGGATCTAATTACTAGCGCACCCATGTATAGGAAAGCTCTACCATTCACATAACGCCACTTCTAACAACAACATGAAGGTTCTATGACATCATGGAATGGATTCATACCTAAGGTTAATATGAAACAGCCATAAGGCCATGAAAAATGCAAGCAGATGTGAAATCCTAACCTATATGCCAGTTTAGACATGATACCTGTAATAGGCACGAATGGGTCAAAGCCTCGGAGAGAGTGTACAAAAAATGGACCCTACATGACAACAATATTAGTCAAAAACAACTAAAAACAATCAGTAAAGAGTCCAAACTATAGAATATAGGGAGGATTGATCATGACAACTACATTCAAAGGAAACAATGCGGTGAACACACGGTGAACAATGGGACATAAGAAGGAAAGTAAGGTGAAGACCCAATGTTCACGTATCCACTACCACCCCCGTGAGGGTTACCACTGATGTAAAGACCGAGCGAAGGGAGTACAAATCCTCCACAAATGGAGTAAATGATGGAATATGACCATTCCCAAATCCATGAGCACGGTCAGGGGCTGTGATGCCCCCAAGTCTGACACCAAGGTCCATACTAGGACCAAGGACAGGTGACAGGATACCAGGCATGCCAAAAACAAAAGGATCTAAACTTAAGAGAACATAAATATACTCAAGTAACCATGATCCCAAAATCCCACTAACGCACAAAGAGCAGTCTCTTAAGAGAGTCTACAACCAAAATACAAGCAAACCAAGGGGAGGCTGTGTGAGCTCTCGAATGCAGCAGGTATGTCTCGCATAGGAGAGGCTCGAAGCTCCCATACACTACAACCGGAGGTATGTAACCAATTATATTATCCCTCATCTTCAACACATAAAGAGATTGTGTTGTCCGACCCCTACCTAGCTAGGACACCTACAGAATAACCTCTACAAGTACCCCCTCGGTACCTAGGTAAGGAAACTAAGGTCACCTCAATATAACCAATGCTTAGGAGGACATTTATAGGTGGGATCAACTATATGGGAAGGGAATCAAAGACCAAATCCTAAAAGAACAAACTGGTACCCCAAGGGTGCACCAACTGTACCTCAAAGGCCCCCATATACGAATACAATCTTGGAAATATCTTTGGTGCTCACAGAAAGTGACCAGGGGTCATCCCAATCACAATCACATGCAATACCTCATGCTTAGCTCCCGTGTAAGAGGAGCATCCTAAGAAACACTAATTATAAAAAGGGTTTCACACTCTCACCTGGACAAACACCTACTTGTTTTGTTTAGTGGTCTTGGAGAATTAACTCACAATGAACTATTCCAAAACCCTAAAACCTAATCTTGTTGATGCACCCTATAAAATAAAAGAGTGTAATTAATTTTATTAAAGCGTTGATTTTAATTGGATGTGATTACTCAAATGGGAATGGTCGTGCAACTAATGAAGTTATGACTCAGCAGTGAAATAAATATGCACACCTAACAAACAATGCCAAGTGCAATTTTGTAGAATGAAAAACAGGGTATGCCACTACATGAGATGCAAAAATATTCATTCCTTTCCAAATTCCAATGTATTCCTTTCTATATGAAAGCCTAAATACAACTCTCATCCAAGCCATCCAATGCAAGTACCTTCTCAAGTCCATATGCAGAAAATGCAACTACTTTGTATTTTTCAATATAAAAGAATAAAAAATGCAATAAAAGTCATTTAAAAACTCTTAGTCTCTGCATTAAGTATAAAACACAATCCCAACAAGACACCGAGATGCAAAAGAGTAATGCATTAATAGAAAAACAAAAAGATAAATGACTAAAATTATTTTCAAAGAAAAATCGATGAAAAAGTGGTCTCTGGTCACAACAGAAGCAATCAACAGACAACATCAGAACCCAGGAGGACCCATCCACACTCACAACCCACCCACCAACTTCTCACATCACAGACTCAACCAAAAGGGAGGATGTACGTGACTATTTAAAAACAGTGGTGTATGTACACGACTAGGTAAGGAAAACCCATGTATGTACGTGAATTTTCAGCTGAAACCCACATATAAAGAGAATACAGTGGTAAAAAATAGGCCACAGATCAAACCACTCAAGGGGAGTGTCAATGTATGAACATACTATAAAATGCGACACAGAAACGAGGAGAAACAAATATCAAGTCAAGAATATCAAGTACATTGTATACCCAAACCCCAGAGAAAAAACAACTAGGAACATCCCCAGTATGGTCTCCAATTCTGTTACGGAGAGAAATTTCCTATGGCTTGGGGGTACCATAACAGATAGCTTTGACACTAGAAATCAATATTTCCTTGAATATGCAAGAGAAACCAAACATCTAACACTAAGGGATACCGAATCGTACCTTGTTCCGGACGGTTGAAGTAGATCCTTGTTGAGCTTTTCCAATTCACGCTTGCATAAGCAATTCACTCTTAACAATAGCAAACAAGGATAAGCATGATCTATAATAATATGTTAGACCTACTCTAGCATATATATTCAACAATATATAAGCAAGCACTCCTGATGATGATCTCAGAGAGAGATCGAAACGTCGAGCTATAAAAAAGCATTAATGCAGTTTCCGCTCTTCCTTAAAAAATATATAAGCAATTAAATACATCCATGGATTCAATATTCATATTCAAATGCACATAGTTGGACAGGAAAATATATTTCTATTAATAAAATCAAAGATTACAATAGTGACAACCTATGTCGGCACGTCTACGAACCGGAGAAACTGAGTCCTCCACCTGGGCCTCCACCACCTCAATCCTCCACATCTCGATAGCAAGGTCACAAAGAAAAGGAAATCTTGGGAAGAACACAAAGTGCTCCAAAGAGACAAAGGGATGCAGACTCAAGTATAAGAAAACTGAGGCAACAATGGACTATAGTTTCTTTTCTCTTCAATTCCTCCCCTTCAATGTATCCAAGAGGTTTCTTATATAGCACTCCAAAAGGGTAATTCAGGGTAGAATCCAAGAGATCTCAAGGCATATGGAAGGAAAAGAGTCAGGATATTCGGACTCATATGAGGAAAACTACAAAAATATTTGGATTTATGCACACATCCCGATGTATGCGGGTTTGAGGTAAACATTCATGTGTACATGTGAGTATGGGTTTAAAATTCACGTGCAACAATGAACAAGTGTTTTTTAGGGATGATATTGGAACATTAAATTACAATATAAGTCCATGGGGTCTAAATAGTTTGCAGAGGGACAGGGAAGGCCATAAATATGTGATCAACCATGTGTGGTAAAATCAGCTATAACAGTATTCTTTATCCTTTTAATTGGGTCTAGAGAATATCCAATGTCAGTATCGCACATGATCTCATCCACATCAATATCAATTGATTTATCCAATGCTAGATCAAATTCTGAATCAATAGCCTACAACAAAAAAAATATAAAACATTACTAAAATGAAAGCAATATACTAAGGAAAAAAACATAATAAAATAACATATTGCTCATGTTCGATTTAAAATATTACATTTATGTATACCTGTTGCCTCGAGGATGGTGTTGTCTGATCCACAGCTAGGGCCTTGCCCCGATCATCACCCTGCAACAAAAATGTAGAAAACATTATCATAATGAAAGCAATATACACAGGAAAAATACCTAACATAAAATATATATTTGCCATATTATATTTGTGCAATTAGAAATAGGTATACTTGTTGGCCTGAGGAGCGTGTACTCATATGATAAACAGTTGGGGACTGGTCCTGATCACTTCCTTGCAACAATTAATTGTATAAAACATTATCGAAAAGAAACTAGTGTACTCACAAAAAAAAATCACTCAACCTGTGATGAAAACACATAATTAGCTGTTTCCTCGTGGATTTTCCACTCCTCTGGTGAACTGTTGGGAAGATGCCCCGATCACTTGTATGTGATGAAAAATACATAATTCATTATTTAAATGAAACCAATATACTTATGAAAAAAAAAAAAACATATTGCACATATTATAGTAGTAAAACAACAATGAAGTATACTTGTTGCCTCGAGGCAGGTACTGTCTGATGTATTGGTGGTAGGGAGCTACCCCAATTAGCACACTGCAACAAAAATATAGATAACATTATCTAAACAGAACGATTATACTCATGAAAAACATAACAAATAAGCAGTTTTTTCATATTATAATTGTATAATTACAATGATGTACACCTGATGCCTCGAGGATGGTGTACTCCTCTGATCAGCTGATAGGGAGATGACCCGATCTATACCCCGCATATTAAATATACAAAATGTTAACGAAAATAGAACAATAGAATAAAAAAAAATACATAAGATATTAGATTCAGTAATTAAAAGTTGGGTAAATGGTTAGATGTACATCTCCAATAGTGACCGCGTTTGTATCTATTCGATTCAAATTGTAATTATTAAGCAACTGTTCCTCTGCAACTATTGATTTAATGGCACACACAAAAAAATGTTTTGATTCACGCCCCTCAAATATGCAATTAGTTTTCTTAAGTGTATACCCTGGTTGTGTACTATTTATAAACCCCACAATATTCCCTATAGCTTTTGGCCTTCCATCAATGTACAACTTCACTCCTTTATTTTGATCCTTGTCTTTCAGCTGTAAATAATTTGCAGACAATATTTATATGTGCATACTTATTCTATATTGAACCAGTCGTATCCAATATATGTAGTTGTAATAGGTTCCAACATACTCCATTAATTCAATACAGCTGTTGTAACCGACCATTATGTCATCCATGCAAAACAACCCCAAACCATGTAATGACGATGGTGCAATACGATATATCCTCTCATTCACACAAAAATATGTGGTTAGTTGAGGAATATCCTTGGGTGCCCATTATTTGAGTATATGTTTGTACCTCAAGGGCACCTCGATGTCGCCTAAGGTCTCATCTTCATAAGAACGTGACCCCTCTTCAACGAGAAAAAAATGCATGCATCTTTGGAATTTTCTTCTAATATTTCGACATCTAGTTGATATACTTTTTCTAGACCTTCTGAATGTCTAACTTTCCTCTTGTCTTCTTAAAATCCCCTCACTTGAGGAAGAAAAATCTAACAAATACTTGTTTGGTTCTGCTTGCACCATGGGAAACATCATTCAAGATTACAGCTCACCCATGTATTTCTCATGAAGTGTGGCTTGAATCAGTAGTGAGGTTTATGGTTATTGTTTTCCATGAATGGTTAGGTGATGCATGTGGAATCTAGTACCTAAAGAATAATTTATGAATCTCATACAAATCTAGATCCATAAAAGTATTGTTGTAATAAATTCAAACATAATTTTCATCTCTTTCAACTTTAACACTCCACTGGTCATTGCGTTAAAGATGGTCTTTGAGATGAGTTATCAATTCCAATTCACTCAACTTTACAGGAGCAATAACCCTATGCATTGAGTACACTTAGAGTAGGGTACCATAGGTCATTTGGTCAAATAAAAATAAAATATTAAAAGTAATAAGGTTAATCCATGATACCAAAGGTGGCCAAGGTACTGCACAAAATAAGGCCGCTAGGACCAAGTAGAAGGTGAAGGACCACAATTCAACCAAAGGGTTCAGAACAAGACAGTAATGCAACCCCCACACAGACAAGACTAAGGTGTACCATAAAGGTGGAGAAACAAGCCCTTTTACCATAGGACCTACAAGGCCAATGAATTTAATATTTTATGTCTCTCAAGATATATTGTCACATATATTTTTATCTTTATTGTATAAGAATAAGTAAATAACAAATCTACATCCAGCAAAAGTACCATTGTAATAAATTCAAACATAATTTTCATCTCTTTAAACTTTAACACTCCATTGTTTACCGCATTAAAGTTGGTCCTTGAGATGAGTTACCAATTTCAATGGACATAACATAAATTGTAATAAAATTTTGTCAAATATTTACTAATGAACATTAATTAAAGAACAATAATAATGCTAGATAGATCTGGTTTGGATCTTCCTTATACTCAGACATTTTGAGTCAGCTCTTGTTACTGTAAGGACAAGTTGTCAGAAGAAAATATACCTTGAGAGAGAGAGAGAGAAATCTAAGAGTGTTGATGGTTTAGGTTCACATTTCACGATTGGATATCACGAGTTGGAGATCACCGTTTACATTTCACAACACAAATATAGAAACCTTAGAAGAGGTACCATAATAAAACATAAAATAAAGTTGAGTACACCTAGAGTAGTGTACCATTGTTCATGTGGTCACATAACAATAAAATATTAAAAGTAATAAGGTTAAGTTATCATACCAAAGGAGGCCAAGGTACCACACACAATCAGGCCGCTAGGACTAAGTAGAAGGTGAAGGACCATAAGTCAACCAAAGGAGTCAGAACAAGACGGTAATGCAACCCCCATACCCACAAGACCAAGTTGTATTTTAAAGGTGGAGAAACAACCCCTTTTACCCATATGACCTACAATACCAATGACTTTAATATTCTCTCTCTCTCAAGGTATATTGTCACATATATTTGTATCATCATTGTATAAGCTTAAGTAAATAACAAAGCTACATCCAGAAAGGTACTGTTGTAATAAATTCAAACAAAATTTCCATCTCTTTCAACTTTAACACTCCAGTGGTCACTTTGTTAAAGTTAGTCCTTGAGATGATTAACCAATTGCAATGTATAGAACATAAACTGTAACAAATTTCCATCAAGTTTAACTAATGAACATTAATTAAAGAACAATAGTAATGCTAGATAAACCTGGTTTGGATCTGGTTTGGTTGCATCTCATTGGTTGGATAGCATGGTTCACATTTCATGGTTGCAGCTCATTGGTTGGATATCGCGGTTCACAACACAAGTCTAACAACCCTAGAAGAGGTACCATATTAATTTTGGTACCCTACTTTAACTGTACTCAACTTTACAGCAGGAATAACCCTATGTTGCGTCCAGTAAATATCATATCTATACTTCTTTCATCCCAAGATACTCCAAGAGTGAATTTATGAATATAAAGTTGGCAAGTCTTGTAGAATGGTCACTTAGGAAACCCTAAGTTTTAGGGTGGTTACCATAATAAAACATAAAATAAATTTGAGTACACTTAGAGTAAGGTACCAAAGGTCATGTGGTCACATAACAATAAAACAATAAAAGTAATAAGGTTAGGTCATCATACCAAAGGTGGACAAGGTACCACACATAATAAGGGCGCTAGGACCAAGTAGAAGATGAAGGACCATAAGTCAACCAAAGGGGTTAGAACAAGATTGTAAGTAAATCCTTATACCCACAAGACCAAGGTGTACCATAAAGGTGGGGAAACAACCCTTTTTACCCATAGGACCAATAAGACCAATGACTTTAATATTTTCTCTCTCTCAAGGTATATTGTCACATATATTTTTTTCATCACTGTATAAGTAGAAGTAAATAACAAGTATAGATCGAGATTAGTACTGTTGTAATAAATTCAAACATAATTTTCATCTGTTTCAACTTTATAAAATTGAATTCTATTAAGTTAATAATAAGAGGGATATTTCACAAAAAGTGTGATCTTCTTTGAATATTTTATATAAAAAATAACCATATAAGTTAATTGAATTATTTGAATGCAGCCATCCTCTCTATTTGAAGGATTAATTTATTCTGAGGATATAGGACTCTAGAATGTTATCTATGCATCTAACCATATGATTAGTTTGTCCAAACAGTCTCTAAGGTTGATGACTCTAGATATTATCCTTACACCATAATATAAGGCATAACAACCATCTTTAGTGTGTTAAACCTTAGCAATAATGAATGCCATTTGAAAATGTAGGCTACAGGGTAGTAAAAGGACATGACTCATTTTGTCGGGAGCTTCCAAAACCTATCAACAGTAGGCAGCTAGAATTAGTAAAAATGGATACATCATTGTCAAGGGTAGGCCATGTAATGTGGCTGAATTATTCCCTTCAAAGACTAGAAAACATGGTCATGCAACTCAATTTCAAGGGAAAATTTGACATTCTTCCATATTGAACGATGTCAAACAACCCTAAAATTTAGAGGCAGGCATTGTCAAATTTATGATTGCATCTATTCGGGTGAACATCAATCTAAATAGGGAAGTTACTACAACATATTTATTAGTAATATAAAAAGTGACTAGAACTATCTCCCGTAGCTCAAAAACGGAATGGGTTCATAAATGGTCCACCCCTTAACCTCTACAGAAGGTATATCCACATCGATATCTTGTCTTGGTATGAGAAATATTATATTAATTAAGACATGGCAGATCCATAGATAGGGGTTTGAACCTAGTTACTACCATATGATACCAGAGCGGTGAATTCGGAGGTAGGATACTGAGTTATGTCTGGGACCTGAACTATACTGGTTAGGGACACTGTCATAGGATACCACACTGGAAAAGTCATAGGCAAGATGGAAAGATATGATAGGGAGCTGAAAGATGGTCAGGGTGCGGAATGGATGGGCTGTGATATATGTGTTTGTGAATTTTGATTTTGTTTTTTGTTAGCTAGAAATACACACCTCCTGTGGACAATAGTTGGTTCCCTAGTCTGAATGGTTCAGACACAGAATGCTAGACTCTCCCTAGATCTGGTTAATCACTTGAATGGAATGCCATGATGCTTCTCTCAAAGGTTTTCCTCACTATCCTCATAGAAGAACCTATAAAATATGGAATACAACAAAGAAAACATGATAGCATACAATATAATCAAATAGATCTATGCTTGTGACCAAGGAATCAAGCAATACATACAAATGAAATAGTAAATATGGGAAATAAAAGACATTCTTTATTAATAAATGATTGGAGAGACTACAACCTTCATGCCTTGGTGTTGAGAGTTCCTTCCAATGGCTCCTTACCTCTAACTTCACCTTCCCTCCAAAGACTCAAGAATGATTTTGACAGAGTTTGGGTATGCAACATAGTTCTTCCTCCTTTTTCCCATGGGGGATGAGCTAGTATTTAAAGGCATGGGAGGATAGGTATGGTTGAGGATCTCATGGGTGAGGTGGATATTAGATCCTAAAAGGGAGGATCTCGAGCTCCAACTAGTCGTAAGCCACATGGATGAGGCTCCACATAGGAAATTTTCAAGAATCCTCTTGAAGCTTCTCTTTTTGCCTTCAAAACTCGAGCACCGCTTTTCCAAAGAAGCAAACAGGCGGTCATAAGGGGGCACTTCTTTTGGTAGTAAGGGAAAGAGTGGTGGAACCTCTCTTTTCTTATGTATTAGGAGTGGTGCTGGCTCTTTGCTTCTTCGGTAATGCTTTTTGTCAATGGGGAAAGAGCGTTACCAGCTCAAAAGAGGGAAAAATTGCAAGGGGTTAATTTATTCCTTCATTTCTCTAGGGAAACTATGAGGTATTGGAACAGTCAAGGGGATACCTATCTCATAACATGAGGGTGATGGGATTTCAATATAACACCCTAACAAGTGTGAGGGATATCACCATTAATGTCAATGATTCACAAGGTACTCTAGTACAATCTACTGAGTGTGAATAGAGATCTTGTTGTTGAACACCCAGTAGACTCTTCCGATCAAAGGTCAATGATGTGAACCTATGTAGAAAGTGAGAGAATCTGTCATTAGGGAATATAGATCTCAAGGTACTAAACTTGTTTCTAAGACTAATTCTCAGATGATGAGTTGACGTCAACATGAATAGTCTCGTCAAAGGAGGGCCATGATGAATCCCACATTGACAACACAAAACTTGGAGCAAAGTTCTGGAATTTTGTAGCTAATGTAACCATAGGACTGACTCAAAAGTAAATGATTCAATGAATTTGTTTTGAATTCAGGTGTAAAATCTCAAAACAGTTTCCCTTTTGAACATAAGGCGGCACGACCAAAGACTTGGCAGCATTGACTTGATAAGGCAGAACACAATGCAACAATGAACAATGCAATATTTGAGAGACTCAAAGGAGTGGCATGACTCATGAAAGTTGATCGACTCAAAAACAAGATGAATACCCAATTGACTGGATGAAATGGAGACAAGTGCCATGTTCAAAGGTGACTAACAATTGCCATTATTGCAAAATGTTTTCTCTTTCCCTTAATTTCCCCATTATGATTGATGAGTGCCTCTTTTCATTTTTACGAGTTCAAAGAGGGTAACAAACACTCGTTTTAGCTCATCTGAAGATAAGTCCATTCCCATATATTTCACAAACCCGAGAAAGGAGGGGTTCGTTCCCCAAAAAGGGTCTTTCAATGTTTAGTTTAATGAGTCCAATGAAAGAAAAATCGGTGTAGTTCATGTTTAGAGAGTCTGAACAAACTAAAGAAAACTCCAAAGGGTCCTTTTTCATATGACTTAGTCCCTAAGGCCCGAAGAAGTATAAAATAATTCCTTAGAGAAATCTTCCAGTCATGATTGGTTGGAGTGTTCCTTTATCGTAAATAGTCTATCCGAACCGTAAAAGAGATAACCTACCGTCAGAGAGATGACTCTTCAAATAATTTTATGAGTATGAAGAAGACAAGTACTTGACTATCTTTTCACATTTTAAGAGTCTTAAAAGAGCTTAAAGAAGACTCTATTAGAATTTTTCATGTTTGAATCCCGAGCATGAAAAAGTAATAAACTAAGCTCAAACCAAATTTCATGTTTTAACTAGAGCACGAAAAATGAAAAGTAAGCTCAACACCATCTTACTGTTTTTAACGAGCTCGAAGATCAGTTGAAAGAATGCTCAAAGATTGGTTTCATTTTTACGCAAGCTCAAAACCATTGGGTAAACTATGCTTGAAAAAATCCCATTAACATGATATACAGAGGTTGGAAGATTACCCCTAGCATGATTGCTAGCGAAGCTCACCCCTTGCATGGTTGCTAGCGGCTTGACATGCCCCCAAGCTTCGTTTCATTTGATGATTCTTCTTCCATATCCAACCTAAAAACTTGGTCACTAATGTGAAAATGTTCACCAGGGGGTAGGAAGAATGAGAATCGGGCAGGTGAAAAGAAGGTTCAAGTTCTAACACTAAAGTGAAGACTCGACTCAAGGGAAGGGGATCTGTTTCATTTTTACATAAGCTTGAAATGAAAGGTAACTATGCTTGGAACATGGTTTCATTTTTATGCAAGCTTGAAACCAAAAAATAAACAATGCTTAAGGAAACCTACTTCATTTTTTAACGAGCTTGAAATAGAAAATGAACTATGCTCAAGAATGGTTTCATTTTTATGCAAGCTTGAAACCAAAAGGTAAACTATGCTTGAGGAGATTTATTTCATTTTTTAACAAGCTTGACACAGAATGGGAACTATGCTCGCAACAAGTTCTAAGACAACATGATGTCTAGAGGTTGTGGGTTTCCCCCTTACATAAGAAGCTAGCAACTTAACTCCAGTATGAAGTCCAGAGGCTGGAGCCATGCCCCCCATATTGCCTATGATGGGAATAAGTTGATTAGAAGGGGAAAGAGACACAAGGACATGCAGGACATTCAGGGAAGTCTGATGACTAAGAGTCACATGATAATCAGGTTTAACAAAGGAAAACTGATCAACGGTCACAATATTCCCATCATGGGGAAAAAACATCACTCGAAAGAGTGTGGACACTACAGCTTTCATGGCATAAACATAATCACGTCCAAGGAGCATATTGAAATCTAAAGGACCTTGGACTACCATAACATTGATGCAGACGGTTTTTCCTTCCAAAGTAATAGGCAACTGAGGAAGGATCCATAAAGGTGCTATAGGTCTTCGATTAAAAGCCAATATCTGATCGGTAGCTGGCACAAGTAGAGGAGAACCTATGGCTTGCCAAGCAGTAGAGGATAGAATTCTAATAGAAGACCCTTCATCAAAGATAGTGCGAAGTATACTCTTAGAGGAAATTTGCACAACTATCTGGAAAGGAACACTTGAATGAAGACAATATTCTGTTAGGTCACTCCAGTCAAAGGAAATAAACTCACTACTCAGAGAGGGTTCTGTTGAAAGAGACAAAACTTCTTCTTGCATAGAAAAATTAGATATAACTATAAAAACTTCCGTGACAGATGAATTTGGATTAACCACTTAGAATTCACTCTTGGAAGTAAGAGTGGGATTAACTGCAAATGAATCCGAATCAACCACTTTAACTTCACCCTTCAAAGGAAGAGTGGGATCAACTAAGGATGGACTTGGATTGGCCACTTCAATTTCACACTTCAACAGAAGAGTTGGATCGAACGAGGTTAGAACTGGATCGCCCACTTTATCAACCAACGAGGGTTCAAGAGACAACTTACGATAACCTGTTGGAAGCTGTTGACGAGAAATAGTAATATATTCCAACAACTTATAAGCTTCATCCATGCAAGGATAAAGGTAAGTAAAGTGCATGTCCTTACAAAGAAAACAAGAAATTCTGAATTTACCCTTCCGACTCTTAACCATAGAAGCACTGGTTGAGGGGGGATCATCAGTCTAATGACATCTGTTGTCGAGAAACCTTAGACCACTCTTCTAAAACTAGAGACTGACCATGACAATCTTTCAGAAGGTGATCACCCTTGCAAACCCTACAAGGGAATTTGGGTTTACGCGGTCTTTGGGTGTGCAGATCAACACTCTCCGCACTGGGAGGAGTGATTGGTTGAGACTTGGTTGTTTGTTTGATTTTCTTCTTCTTAATATTCCTTTTATTCTTCTTCTTATCCACCTGACTACTAGTACTACAACTTTCAATAGGCGAAGAGGTAGAAAAGGGAGAAGACACATCTGGTGAAGAAGGAGAGGGATCAACATGAGGTTGATGCTCTTGCGATGACGTATTAGGATCAGAAGCAACTGGTGTACATGGGATAACTAGACTAGAGAATAACCAAATAGGTAACCAATAGTCAATACAGGAAGGCTTAACATAGCCATGAGAGGAGAACCAACATCCCCATATGGAGGGAACACAAAAGACATGCTTGGTAAAGGAGTCTCTTGGTTGGTATTCCCAGAAGGTGAAGCCATATCTATGTAACAAAATTATCTCTCTCTTCTAAATATGAGAGGAGTGGATTAAAGGTGAGTTTTCTCACCAGGATTATCAAGACTTTACAAGCTTCACCCGTAAATCCAAGTCATCCAAAAGGTTAAATTGGTTTGGATAAGGTATCCTAGTGGGGTCTCCCGATATATGCAAGGTACGTTGGGATCTCAAATCGGTAGTAGTGTTGTCTAATGTACAACCGTTCACAAGGGGCATTCCTATATACAATAGAGTACGTGAAGTACCTTTCTATATACCTCAAGGGTACGTGAAAGGCCGTTTGATATACCGATGGTATGTGGAAGAACCGCGCGAGTCCTGGGTTGTACTGCAGACAAATAACGACACCTCCTACTTTTAATGATGCTAGAACATGTCTCTAACCTATCACACAAATTGCTAAAAAATTTAAACCTAAGCTAGCAATTAATTTTATCTTGTGCATTTAGGTGGAACCATGGAGTGAAAACTTGAAATTAAATAAGATGCACACTGATCTATATGATAATGCAAGTTTTCCTCTTCAATGAAATTCTACCTAAGAGAGGGAGAGAGAGATTCAATTTATTTGAAACATAGAATAAATCCCATACAAAAATAAAAGACACTTGCTTATATGGTCCTTTCCTAACTTAAATAAACAAAATCTTCTCTTTTGAACTGAAAAAGAAGTGAGACCGCTAATGAAAAGCAAGAAAATATTGTTACAACTTTATACAAAAGTGTTCAGCTTTTTCAACTAAAGTGAGAATGAACTAATCACAAAATCATACAATAACTTTCATATGCACTTTTCCACAACTTTATGAAAAATGGAAAAAACATACAAAAATCATGTATTACAAATGAAGAAAAAATAAAATGAATCTTTTCTTGCTCTATCAAAGAAGATAGAAATCAGAGACCTAACAAAACCAAGTTCTATTCAAATACAACTATGAAGCTTGAAAAGACCAACATTAATCAAAATTATTGAGAATAACTATGGATTCATACATGCTCAAGGGGGGTTTGGGTTTAAAAAAAACAACAAAAAAGGAAGTTACAGACTGAAAAATGAACCCAAACAATCACCAAAAAACCCAATGAACCAAAAATATGAAGATCCAAAGGCAGACAGAGGCAAAACAATCAAATTCAAAGCAGATCTACATATGTATGCATGGAAAAGTAGATCTAGAAATTGAAAATGAAGGTGGAGGTTTCAACTTACCAATGATCCAGAATTTGAAGTAGATCCCCAGTGAAGTCACCACTTTTGTTAGCCAGAAATACACACCTCCTGCAGACAAGAGTTGGTTCTCTAGTATGAATGGTTCAGATCTAGAACAAAACACACACAGATAATGTTAGACTCTCCCTAGATCTGGTTAATCACTTGAATGGAAATCCATGATGCTTCTCTGAAAGGTTTTCCACACTATCCTCACAGAAGAAATTATAAAAGATGGAAGACAACAAATAAAACATGATAACATACAATATAATTAACTAGATCTATGCTTGTGACCAAGGAATCAAGCAATACATACAAATGAAATAGTAAATATGGGAAAGAAAAGAAATTATTTATTAATAAATGATTGGAGAGACTACAACATTCATGCCTTGGTGTTGAGAGTTCCTTCCAATGTCTCCTTGCCTCTAACTTCACCTTGCCTCCAAAGACTCAAGAATGATTTTGATAGAGTTTGGATATGCAACAAAGTTCTTCCTCCTTTGTCCCATGGGGGATGAGCTAGTATTTAAAGGCATGGGAGGATACGTATGGTTGAGGATCTCATTGGTGAGGTGGATATTAGATCCTAAAAGGGAGGATCTCGAGCTCCAGCTGGTCCTAAACCATAGGGATGAGGCTCCACATAAGCAAGCTTTGAGAATCCTCTCGAAGCTTCTCTTTTTTCCTTCAAAACGTGAGCACTGCTTTTCCAAAGAAGCAAACAGGTAGTGATAAGGGGGCACGGATTTTGGTAGTAATGAAAGAGCAGTGGCACCTCTCTTTTCTCATGTATCAGGAGCAGTGCTAGCTCTTTGATTCTTGGGTAACACTTTTGGTTAATGGGGAAAGAGAATTACCAACTCAAAAGAGGGAAAAATTGCAAGGGGTTAATCTATTCCTTTATTTCTCTAGGGAAACTCTAAGGGATTGGAGCATTCAAGGGGATACCTATCTCATAACATGAGGGTGACGAGATTTCGGTTTAACATTTTTAATTTGTTGTTTTGATAATTATTTTCTCTTATTTTACAAGCCGAATGATTCTATAGAGCACATGACCTTTGGTACNATTATTTAATTCAGGCCCTCCTTCTAGCGCCATTTGTTGGCCTGATTTTATGAATCAGAGTCAATAAGGAGATTTTGTCCACACAATCAGCTTAGAGCATCG
>LPNX010561775.1:68812-121955 GCA_001517045.1 Pseudotsuga menziesii | reverse complement strand
ATTTTATTTTCAATCAACTATTTAATTTTACATCAAAAGAATCACTAAGAACTTTACATACAATTCTAGAATGTGTGTCTTGTTCTATAGTTGTATATGATAAAAGGGTCGGTCAACACTTCCTTCACATCCATAATATCCATTTCTTCATCACATTTCATATTTCCCTCATTGGGGAGAAAACGGAGTATGTGTGTTGGACACTTTACATGCAATTCAATAGTGTAAGTCTTCTTCTGCAGTTGACCCCGATAAAATACTCGGTCGATGCTTTATTTCGCATCTATAATATTCATCACTATGAAATATTTTTAGAACTCTTATTGGGGATAATACAAAGAATATGGTTGCGACTGTTACTTTATTTTCTATCCATTTTATTTCATTTATGTTCAATCCTAATTAAAGAGAACATTACATGCAATTCTAGATTGGTGTCTTCTTCTATTGTTGAATCCGATAAAAAGTTCAACCACCACTTCCCTTCGAAATCATAATATTCATCTCTATGTCATCTTTGTGGTTATTTAGTAGAGGAAAACATCAGCAAGATGAAAAGGGAAATCACACCCACAATTAGATGAGTTGAGCATCGAGCAACCTTTTTAGTGGGATCCTCAAAGGATTTCGAAGGGACAAATAGGAAAGAACTATCAATAAATAGCATTGCAACTCAGCATTGGTGTGCTCCAACCAACACCAACCAATATGCTTCTTCTTCTATAGTTGAATGTGATGGAAGGGTCGGTCAATACTTCCCTTAGTGTCCATAATATCCATCCCTCTACCTTCCCTCATAGTTCTCAAATCGAGGAGACCACAGAGAATACAATAGAAGATAAAGAATATAGTTTATTTTTTGACGTGGAAATTTTGTTGTTTTATTTTTGTAAGGGTATATAATAGCGAGATAGCAGAAAAGGAAAATACCATTAGGATTAAATGGATAAATTCTAAAGATGTTGGAAATTTTGAAAGTGGCCAAACAAAACTATTGCCCTTCTTTTTTGTAAACTATTTGGATAGAGTCTTCATCCGTGGCTTCTCTCTATTATAAATTATCTATGTTTCGGTTAGGAAAAAAATTGTAATATCTAATCTCGAAGATTGACCATTGGAGGTTGATTTCCTTGTATTTTCTTAGATGCTTCTAGGATAATTTCTAATGTCTAATCGTGACCTTTGACCATTAGAGCCCAATTATCTTATTTCTCTTATTTTAATTATCTTGTTCATAGAAGAAGAAATGTAAGGCTCACCACGACACTTGCATCATAAATAAATATCAATCAATCCTTTCTCATTTATTTAGAAGATGGTTTACCCAACCATACATTTAGTGCATACACCAATACGTGCAATGAAAAGATCTACGCGACACTTTATTAGCAATTTTTTTATGCCATATGTTGTTGATATTGGTTCCATTCTTCCAGTAGGATATTGCTTTCAAATGATCTATCAAACAACGTTTATGGTTTCTTGCTCCAAGAATTATATAATATGGTAGAGTTATTATATTTAAATTCATTTTGTACAAGATATTTTCGTGATTTTTTAAAATTTATTTTAGATGGGGTTGTTTTTGGTCACTGTAGATTGTTAAAGATGTTTGCTGAAATTCTTTTGTGCTCTAAACACCATGTCAACCTTCTTCTCAATGGAATACAAGTTGTTGAAGGTATAGTATTTCCAAATAGAAATCAATTGCACAATAGTCATGTCAAACATAAATGTCATTGTAGATGTCACTAGAATTTTAAATGGATACATTCCATTACCGCATACATCAGTTGGCGTAAATAACATGTCAGAAGCAAAGGATTCATTAATTATCGAATGGAATGCAACAAATATGATTAGCCACATCGACCCTTATCTATGAGTTGAAGGGTTGATGGAGAGACCTACTCTTGATTTGTATAGTGTTGAGGATAATGATATTTCTCGTAATTCTAGGTTGTATTTTCTTCTCACAAAAAATAAATTGTTACATAGATGTTCAAATCCTGGAAATTGCATTTCCATAGGGATAATGACAAATGTAGATGAGAATGACATGATTAAAGGAGAACTTTTGGGTTGTTTTTTAGTTCGTGTGTTGGTGAAGGAGCTGGTGTTTTATTGTGAGCTTTGTTTGTTGGATCTACACATTGGAATCCTTGTATCTTGGCCAATAAAAAGGATAGCTAATTTCGATACAGGTTTATTTCTAGATGTTGAAATGGATCAGCATTTTGAATGTTCGAATACAAGAAGAAACAAAAATTACAACATTAATTTCATGGGATTAAAGGTGAATTTAGTTCATTGTTGTTGCGTTGAAGAGGCGCTCTCCAACTTAGTATGGGGATATGTTGTCACATTTGTACATGACGCTCTAATAAAATAATAATAAATTTTATAACCAATGTCTGCCTACACAAAATTAAAATTAAAATTCATATAGTTTCCATTCTAAATCTCTTATCTTTCATATAAATAAAACAAATATATCAATTAACATTAAAATGCAAATCAAATATACATCTAAGACAGATTCTAAATACTAAAATATTTCAGCCAAATCCAAGGCCCTCAACACAAGGCTCCGCACCTTTACAATATACTTCCCAGATCTAACAGAATACTCCCCTTCAGATAGACAACTTGGTATTGGATATCACGAAGAATTTTGTGTGGGTGCAATGCGACAATGGCACTTACATATTCTCCACTTACCACACTATTCACGGCCATATGACCGTGTGCGCGGCAGTAGAATCAATTTCCTGCGGCACTTGCTTGGGCCCTCCTGAGCTCGGTTGTAACAACAATACTTGCTGTCTCTTCCCCGAAAACACCGTTACCCGTACTATGACGAGTGGTGTTCTCTCTCGTGATGTAGTGGCTACCTATTCCACCGATGGCCAAACCCGGGCCCCAAAGTCACATCTCGAGGTACAAATCTTAGCATTATAAACCTTAAAGAAATGAAATTAAGTCACAAAGTCATAGAATGGTTACATTGCAAAAGGATCCGAGACTTAGACCCTTAGTGCCCATTGACATTAAAATATTAGTATTATAAACCTTACAAAATTGAATTTCAGTCACAAACTCACAGAATGGTTACATTGCAAAATTCCACTCAAAACAAATCATAAAATCATTAAGCGAATCCTAAAATAATAATTAAAACATTGAGAATGGTTACCATTTGGATGTTATAAAAACGTAGGAAATATATAGTACTTTTTATATTTTCATAAATGTCATATTTCATTTTTAGTTGTAAAAGGTTATATCTCCCCTTTGTATGGAGATTAATTATTTTCCTGTAAAGTGTTAAACCAATCAATGTCAAATAATTTCAATCATTGTTTAATCGGTCAATCCATGGCTAATTGTTTATATAGATTGATTTCGAATTTTTTTACGCATAGTATCCACCTGTCACTGTGCTCTACTTCAGCCACTGTCTCTTCGATTCTAACAGATGATTTTGGAGGTCTAATATCTCCTCAAATCCTTTCGGATGCTTATTAAGTAAGCACAATTTTGTTTGTAAAACAACTCCAACCCCTAAGTGTAGGTTGTTTACTTTTGGTTCATATTTTTGCTTTCAATATGTATAGTAAATTTTGGTTTAATTTCAATTGTTATCAAGTGCTCAGAGAGATCGATCTCTGGAGGTGCAAACCTTTCTTGACAACTTTTTGTTCAGTGCACTACTTTAGGATAGGTTTGCAACTCGAGAGATTGATCCCTCTCGGCGCTTGGTAGAGCCTAGGATTTGGATCTAGTTCTATTCACAACCGTGTTATGTATCAAGGGGGATGATTTCAAATGTTTCAAAATGTTATGTGGTGCAATTTGTACCACTGGATGCTAAATAATTTGGAGTTTTAATTCAAGAGATCTTCACACAATGTGAGAAATGTTTCTTATCACAAGGCTCTCTATGAAGATGGCATGTAAATTATATGCTTAACCTTAATGGTGCTTTGTTAGATGTGATATTAGAACAAACTGCAAAGGAACCTATTGTCAACTTTTGGAAAACAATCGAAGCTTCTCCTTTTCAAATAGTTTATCCACATTTGGATGATGAGGCCTTTCTCAATAAAACAATTGTTACAACTAGACAATACAATCATGTGAAACGCAAGATTGGAATCAATCATTTTCAAGGAATTTGACCGGCAACTTTGAAGAAACATTTGATGAATGTGTGTTCTTTGCTAAAATGAGCACTGCACGTTGTTGTAGGAATCAATGTATTTCAAAAATTCCTTTCCATTCAATGGTTGAAAGCTATAAAAATGTGCATCTTATGAATGAAAATTCAAAAATAGTTTTTGTATTGCATTATTTGGCATTGAATGCTCCTTTAGCCATACATGGAGAAAAGAGGAAGAGAACTCTTTTTACAATGAGATTTGAGACACTAGATGTCTATCAAATTGCATGGTACAAATGTTATGGAATAAAAAGGAGCACATTCTACAATTATAAAAAAATTTGTTTATAAATGGTGATTTGAGGACTTTGAATACCAACAATGGATTACAAAAGCCTAGATGAAATATCGTTGCAATATGTGCATGTGGAAATTATATTGTGAATCAAAATTCAAAAATGTCTCCACGTTTAACTCGGTCTACATTTCAATATGGGACAAGTTATCCTTTATGATTATTTCCATCTAATATGTCCCAGGGATTACTCCTTAAGATGGATAATGAAGAGATCCAACAGATTGGTCTTCCTCTATTGTCCCAATCATGTTTCAACAAATTAATGAAAAAATATTTTCTTGATGTTGAAATCACAAAGAACAAATTATTTGCATAGTGTAATGAATTTATTTCACTCATCAAAAAAATGAAGGCCACCATTGATCCAGCAAAAGTGAAGCAATTGCGAGCAATACAAACATCCAATAATCAATATATCGCAAGTTGTTAGTAGGTGTACTATGTTAAGAGATTATGTTCAAAAAATAATCCAAACACATACCTCAGTATTGTGCGTAAAAAGATGGATAATTCTAAGACTTATATAACAAGTTTGGGTAAGATGGAAAAGGCTCTTAGTAATTTCATTAATCTTCCCATTTCATTGACCAGTATGCTTACCCAAGGACACCAGAGTGGAGGATATGGCCACTTCAGTTTTACCATTCTATAGGGTGATTCAAATTTCACTATGACTTCATTGTCTAAGCGTCTAAGAGATATTGAAAGATCAACTTTGAATCGATATGAGGATTTGTGTTAAACTAGAACATCAAAACACCCTTTGCATGATGCCTTATTACAAACTAATTCCTATCAAAAATATTTGATCGATAGGCAGGATGAGATGCACACACATGATGAAAGTATTGGTAGTACAAGATTGCCACCGATATTATTGCTGCAAATGGATAATTGTGTTAGGGATAACAAAAATCACATGTGTTTGCATTTTTATCTCTTTTAACAATAAGAAAGGTGTTTGAAATTTTTGAAGTTTGTTTCCCTCCTATGGGACACACACATGAAGACTATTAATCTTGACAGTGATCTAGGAACTCAAGCACAGTCTCATCAAACATTAATGAACAAATAACACATGAAATGGTGTAATAGGACTACGGAATGAGTAGCCGCTCTGTATATTCAATGAAGAATGATAATTACAATACGATGTCATGCTACAAGCATGAATGAATGAGCAATTCGAATCCTCAAGGAGGTCATTCGAATTGAATGAGTGAGTCTATCTTAACTGACTTTAAGCCATAGTCCACACTCAGTTAACCACTGATCAAAACCCTAATTGACTCAACTGAGCCCTAACTGAAGCCGAAGAGCAATAAATGACTGAGTCTCAACTGAAAGAGATCAGACACATGTCATAGCAAGCCAACCATCAAGTGCTAGTGCTTCAATGACTCCAATGAACCCCGATGAGGTTAAGTGAAGTTGAATTGGACATTAGAAGTTGGTGGAGGCGCCCCTGTTGACTCCAGTTCATTAATTAATCAATTAAATGAAAGGAGGCACCTTCACTAACCTGTTTAACTGATTGTAACCACCAGTTAGCAATTAGGTGCATTAATATCACTCAGATCACCCCTGGAGTGCTCCAGTTAGCCTCCCCGAATGTAGGAGAAGGCTAAGTTGGCCTCCTTGACTGAAGGTAGGTGTGGGTGTGATTGGATGGTGACATTTAATGCTCAACTGATGTCAATTAATGTCAATAATACTTAGGATAGTGGTTTAACTAGGCCAATTTGACCAAAAAGAGTGTGTATGGCGGTAAATGCCTCCAACACCCCCCCTTAAGCTATACTCAGGAGGAGTTAGAAAACACAAATGCATAAAAATGCTAGGGCCCCGGCAACTAAGGCCATAGGTCACCCTATACAATGTTGAAATTGAAACAATGCTCAAAACAAACTAAGTGAGGAAAAGAGGGAAAACCCAGTGGGAACCCCCCCCGCTCAAGCTGAACATTGAAAGTAGTCTGAATCAACCTGATGAACTCACCCCCAATAGTGAACGGAGGTAAGTGAACTTATTTTCTAAAAATATCTTGGTGAAGATGTCTGCAATCTGCTGATCAGTCAGGAAGTATTGCAGAATGATGGTCTTGTCATGCACTAGCTCCCTGATGTAGTGCATGTGGATCTATACATGCTTGGTCCTCTGCCTGGTAACTGGATCCATGGATATCTTAATAACACTTTGATTGTCACAAAATAGGATAGTGGACAAAGTACTACCAAGATCAAACTCTAAAAGAATGCCTTGCAACCAAACTGCTTGGATGCAAGCATTCACCGCTCCTTGATACTCGGCCTCTGTTGAAGATAGTGCTATGGCAGCCTGCTTTTTGCTTAATCAACAAATGGGGCCACCACCAAACATGAATACATATCTGGAAGTAGACTTCCGATCAATAGAATCACCTGCCCAATCGAAATCTATGTATCCAACCAGCTCTAGCTCGGAGTCTGCAGCATAGTGGATGTCGTAGGTCTTGATTCCCTGAATATACTGGAGGATCCTCTTGGCTGCATTCCAATGAAGATCATGAATATGCTACATGTATCTTGATACAGCATTCATGGCATAACAAATATCAGGCTTAGAATGTGTCAAGTACAACAAGCTACGAATCAGCTGTCGATAGATAGTGCAGTCCATGGGAGGTGTGCTTTTTCCTTCTTCGAGGTTGATCCCTGAAAGGAAAGGGAATGGTGCAGGCCTACATTCAGCCATGTTAAACTTGATTAATAGGTCTGAATTTTATTTTGACTGAGTGACCATAATCCCATCATAATTTTGCTCAATTTTGAGCCCCAAAAATTGTTTTAGGAGCCCCAAATCACTCATTTCAAAGGCATTGTGGAGAGCAGTTTTGATGGCTGAAATGGAGGTAACTGTGCTACCTATGATCAGTAAGTCATCAACATATAAAACAATGATAATTAGATGACCATAATACTGCTGTAAATACACATTTGTATCTGATCTACACCTCTAAAAGTTTTGCAAGAGAAGGAAGGCATCCATCTTGGAATACCACTCTCTTGGGGCCTATTTTAACCCATATAGTGACTTCTTTAGCTTTCAAACCAAAGATGTATCAGTGATGTAGCCCTCAGGATGCTTCATGCATATCTCCTCGTGAAGATCTCCATGCAGAAAGGCTGACTTAATATCCATGTGATGCACTTCCCAGTGCTTGGATGCTGAAATTGCCAAAACAAGGCGAATGGAGTCCATTTTTGCAACCGGTGCAAAGGTCTCATGGTAGTCCACACCTTGGACCTGAGAGAAACCTTTTGCTACCAGACTTGCCTTATATTTTCAGGTGCTTCCATCAGCAGCAACCTTTTTCTCAAACACCCACTTGCATTGAACCAATTTCCTTCCCGGAGGAAGAGAAACTAGCTCCCAAGTAGTGTTTTTCTGAAGAGAATTCATCTCTTCATCCATGGAAACTTTCCATCTCGTATCCTTCCAAGCATGGTAGTAGGATTTTGGATCTAAACTAATCATCAAATAGCAACTTTCAGACATCAAATTATTAGGACAAGAGAGCACAATACCTGCTCTTTGGAAATCAGACCGAGTTCTCCTTGTATCATCTGGATTTCCAATGTTATCTCCTACGGAGGAGAGTGTCTGCCGGGCCCATGTAGGAAGATGATTTTGCACTTCAGGTTCTGATTCAACATCTGATGATTGCTTCACACTGATATCAAAAATCAAAGGATCCAAATCAGGGTCATCACCCCCAATTTCATCATCCAAATATTCAGTAGAATAGGAAGGAAATTCAGCAGTTTTCTCCTTCACTAGTTCCACCTCCTGAAGAGGCTCATCGAACTTGACACTTCTCTCGATGATGATACGTTTGGTCTTGATATCCAACAGATTGAAACCTTTAGATTCATTAGGATACCCAATAAATAGGCATTCTATGCTTTGCGGTTTCAAAGCCCTTCTTTTATCAAGCAGAATCCGGGCCCTTGCAGTGGACCCAAACACCCGAAGGTTCGACACACCTGGCTTGTGTCCGAAGTATGCTTCGAAAGGGATCTTCCCTTTCATGGATGCGTGTGGCACCCTGTTCTAAATGTATGTTGTAGCTTGCATGGCTTCAGCCCACAAATTTGCAGCAATCTTCTTTGATTCCAACATATAGGTGGTCATCTCCTTAAGAGACCGATTCTTCCTTTTCGCTACTTCGTTCTGTTGGGGAGTGTAGGGAATTGGATGTTGGACCTGAATACCACTTTGGGAGCATATTTACAGCAACTCATTATTGACATACTCCCCTACATTATCAGATCTCAAGATCTTGATCTTAAGCCCAGAGTCATTTTCGATTAAGGCCTTCAATTCAGAAAATTTTTCACATACTTCTGATTTCTTTTTGAGAAAGAAAACCCATGTGTACCTTGAAAAATCATCAATAAAAGTAAGAAGATACCTTGATCCATTCATGGATGTGACAGGAATCGAACCATTGGTATCAGAATGTATCAGCCCCAATATGCATGTAGCTCGGTTTGCCTTCCCCCGATCGAACTTGTGCTCAGGGTGTTTTCCAATCACACAGCCCTTGCAAATTCCTGTGGTTTCCTTGATGAATGGAAGGCCTTCAACCATGGATTTTTTCTGTAATTGCTGAAAATATTTGAAATTAAGATGGCCAAACCTCTCATGCCACAACCTACTAACCTCATTTCCATGAGTTAGCAGGGCGGTGGGCTTTGCATCCGCAACAAAGTGAGAGAACTCATAGGATTTTGCATGATGGTTTGCAAGGCCTTTAGCAATGAGTTTCCCGGATGCAATTTATGTTATCTCAACATCATTTGGGATGAAAGAAACTCTCTTAGGCACTCCTGTATGTGTCATCTGATAGACACTAAGGAGATTTGATGCCAGAGACGGTACATACAAAACATTTGAAAAAAAAACCATTTTCAAGATCAACAGTACCTTGTCCTTCTGAAATGATGGTGGAGTCATCTCCCATGTGGATAGGGATGGATTTACCGGTCTCCAAGGATTAAAAGGAGTCGCTTTCAGCCATCATGTGGTTCGAAGCTCCAGAATCAATCAAGAGTGCTTTGGACTTCAAAGTGTTTGCCATGAGGGCATGACCTTTTTCATGTTGTGGTTCTCAATCTTGCTGATCTCTCCTCCGAAATCTCTCCGAAATATTGATGTGATTTCTCTCAAGGAGAGAGGTTGCTTCATCAAGATTCTTCTTCATGCAGGCATGTTCAGGGTGGAATCCCTTCCCGCAATAAGAACACTTGACTTTTTCCTTACCATGGTGCCCTTTTCCTTTGTTCTTCCTTGAGTTGGAAGACTCATCATGCTGCTGGTTTTCAACTCTAGGCTTAAGAGCATCAAATTTAGTTTTTTTATTCTTCTACTACTTTCATTTACCCTTCAAATATTTGGGCCCCGAGACATGGAGCGCTTGGTCACAGGAATATCTGATGATCCCCATCTAGACAAGCTTGTCATGTTCACTTGTTAGGGACTCAATGAAGGCACTGAGTGTAGGCATCTTCCATCCAGGGATTGTGAGCTTCGCCGCACGGAATGTAGAAACAAAAACTAAGTAATCAACCCCAAGTTTGGAGAGTATGGCGAGGATGAGCTGATCATCCTCCTTCTCCACTTTGCATTGCTTCAAGAGTAAAACAGTATGCTTAAACTTTGTGAAAAAGTCATTCAGAGTCTTGAAATTGGAGGGTTGGAGAGAGATTAATTCATTTTAGAGTTGGTAAACTCTCAGGTCATCATGCTTTCCATATAGAGTTTCCAATTTGTCCCATATTTCTTTTGGATTCTTCAATCCCGCAAGATGGAAAAGAAGATCTTAGGAAATAGAGAGGCACAAGAAACCGAAGGCTTTATCCTTCTTGTTCAAGAATCTTGATTTTTCTATGGCAGAACTAGGCTCATCTTCAGTGTCCATGGTGACTCTAAAAAGTCCTCTGGAGCACAACTGAATCTCCATATCACCTTTCCATGAGTGGAAATTGTATGGAGTCAAGAGATCTACTGAGGAGGCCATCTGGGTCTGCTGGAGGAATGCTTCACCTATAGAAACCTGAAAATCAAAACAAAAAGGGAAATGTAAGGTCAGACAGCCTGCACATTTTAGGTTTTCATTACACCCAGCATAGTCAATCAAGCAAGCGTGATCAACAAGTTCTTTACTTGGGGTATTAAGTGGTAAGCCTTGGCTTCTGGTGCAGTGCTAGATTTTTGAGCTATTGCTCAATTTTCATGCAGAAATCTGTCAAAAAACTTGTTTTTGAGAGATAGAGCTTCATCCCGTCATAAGCTCTAATACCATATTAATCTTGACAGTGATCTAGGAACTCAAGCACAGACTCATAAAAGATTAATGAACAAATAACACATGAAATGGTGTAATAGGACTACAGAATGAGTAGTCGCTCTGTATATGCAATGAAGAATGATAATTACAATACAATGTCATGCTACAAGCATGAATGAATGAGATATTTGAATCATCAAGGAGTTCATTCAAATTGAATGAGTGAGTCTAGCTTAAATGATTGTAAGCCATAGTCCACACTTAGTTAACCACTGATCAAAACCCTAATTGACTCAACTAAGCCCTAACTGAAGTCGGAGTGCAATAAATGACTGAGTCTCAACTGAAAGAGATCAGACACATGTCATAGCAAGCCAACCATCAAGTGCTAGTGCTTCAATGACTCCAATGAACCCCGATGAGGTTAACTAAAGTTGAACTGGACATCAGAAGTTGGTGGAGGCACCCCTGTTGACTCCAGTTCATTAATTCATCATTAAATAATCAATTAAATGAAAGGAGGCGCCTTCACTGACCTGTTTAACTGATTGTAACCACCAGTTAGCAATTCGGTGCATTAATATCACTCAAATCACCCCCGAAGTGCTCCAGTTAGCCTCCCTGAATGTAGGAGAAGGCTAAGTTAGCCTCCTTGACTGAAGGTAGGTGTGGGTGTGACTGGATGATGACATTTAATGCTCCACTGACGTCAATTAATGTCAATAATACTTAGGATAGTGGATTAACTAGGCCAATTTGACCAAAAAGAGTGTGTATGGTGGTAAAGGTCTCCAACAAAGACATAGATGGAACATATGGGAGGTTATCTGCTAAACTAAGGTAAAAAGGCATATTTTCTCTACTAGAGATTATGTACAATTATAGGACATGTGAGGAGCACAAATTGTATGTTCCTTAATTAATTAATGACTATTTTGACTTCAAGGTTTTTATGGAACCACACATTCTGGATGGTAGCTCCAAGATCGTCAGTATCAAAGGAATTTAGTTCTTCAAGTTTCAACTCATTGATGGCATACATGTTATGCAATATAAATCTTCCATATGGGATGCAACCTAGTCACCTGCAATTGATATTTAGCATTCTTGTGATGATGGCAATGTAGACTTGCTAATGGGACAAACTCAATTGTTAAATCTACAAGCAAGGAGACCATCTGATATGGATGAAATAAAAAAGGGTTGGAAGCATATGTTTCATTGTGGAAGAAAGGGTTTGATAAGGGAGGAGAACAATATTTGGCATCCAAAAATAGATTATTGGGAAAATATATAATACTTTGGGCATCCCATTTCAGAGTATTGACGACTCAACAACTCGTTTTTATCCATCCACGGTACAATAAATAAAATACAATGGTCCTACAATGTCATCATATGAAGCTATGGAAGCATACTTGAGGGATAATTTCCTTACTATTGATTATTGTTATGTTGGACCTATATTTAGCAAGTCGAGAGATGCATTCTATCCAAAGAATGATGTTGTACCAGGACAAATGCTCATAGTATGATCACCAGAAGAATATTGTGCAATATGGTTTGGTAGGGTAGTGGGAAGTGTTTACCTAGAACCAGATGTTGGTATTAAGTCTTATAAAGTAGAGTTTCATTAGTGGAAGCCAATTGGATGATCGATGAACCTCAAAGAGTTGTATAGAAAGTACTTAGATAAAAAGCAACAATGGGTTGTTGGTTTGGAGGAAAATATGTCCATTGATGTTAATAGAATCATATGGGCATGGTCACCAAGGGTTGGATGGACATGAGAGAATATAAAATCATCAATAAAGGCCTTGCATCAATTAAGGAACAGTAATATACAAATGGATCATGATGTTCATATTAAGGATTAGGTAAGGGTGGTGTTTTCGCATTTTTTTTTTACCCCCCTATAGGAAAATCAACACCCTTGCAGATCAACTCTCTAAAAAGGATCTAGGGACTATAGAAGGTACCATTTTCTTTGAAAATTCTAAAAGGTAGGAGGCTTATTAGGAGGTATCCTCTTTTTCTCCGTTTGGTTGTATCTTTGGTCTGGTATTTTTCATTTGAGACAGTATGGACATGCCTTTTTCTTCTTATAAAGATAGTGTGGATGGTTATGGGATGGTTTAAGTAGCTCTGCAATTGTATTAATATAGGCCTTACTTGATCTTGCCAGCTTTGTATTTGGATGTATGTTGATTTTTTAGGCCTTCTCTAGATTTAGATGCTTCAGAGTACTATCTTCTTATGGGAAAATTAGTTTTTTGCAGTTCCTTTTGTATCTATTTTGACTCAAATGTGTATGACCTGATGGTCTCGATATGGGTAGTCTTTTAGATTTTTGTAATTATAACTTTGATTCTCATGATTATCGAGTTATTGTTTTCCTGATGATGTCTTAAATATTCAATGAAAGGTATTGAAATATTATTTGAATACAATGTTTGTTGTCGTGTGCATTTATTTTGATTGTGCCTCTTTGCATTTTCTTATTTATTATTGATATTAATACTTTAATTGTGCTCCCTTCCCTCGTTCGATATTCTTGGCTATTGACTTACAAGAAAGAGATGTTGGGAAAGGTAGTCTAGTTTGTTGTTGATTATAGGAAGTCTCATGTCTGGCATATCCCTCCATCTTTTACGAAGATAATCCAATAGCCACCAGGATCAAATAGTTGGGGAAATGAAATCATAATAAGAAAGTGTGAGTTTACAAGGCCATTTTCTATGGATTCTCATAAATAGAGTCAAAATCCCTAAGTTTTGATGAGCATGAACCCTCTGCCCTGACAATTGAAATTATCATTGCAACACCATGAATATAGTTTCATTGTTTTGTTATCAAGCTAAACTAAAACTATGTTCAAATTTTGATTTGGATTTTTTCACAATGGTAAGACACATTAGCAGCTAGAATCCTTGCTAATGTGTTCAAATTCAAATTTGGACACTCCTTAAACTTGAACACAAGATTTTGTATATGCAATAGAGGAACAAAGTGAAATGAATTTATTGTTTTTTTTTCAAGAAAAGACAGTTAAAATTGAGATAAGTCGTTTAACCTCTTATGGGTTGGCTCTTCTTTTATGTTTTGCTTAGTCGGTAGTTTCCAAAAAATAATCCTCTGTGAGAAGAAACTATGTTGTAATAATAGTAAAGTATAGATTAATAGTATTTGTTGTTAAAGTTTTGTAAAAATAACATAATCAAATACTAACATGATTCAAATTGATGAAAATTAAGAAGATTAATCATAAATCCCCCATTTTCAAACTATGCAATTGTACACTAGCTTTGGTAGTTCCCATGGATGGCATTTTATTTTTCAAATCTAGAATCTTAACATCAATATTCTATTTTTGAAATTGATCATTTCATCAAATAAACAATGTATTGGAACAACGGAGATCAATATTTGAGCCTCATGACCTAGCCCTTAATACACACATACAACATCCATGTAAATAGCACTTAGTACTCTATACATAACACATTCAATATAATTACACTTGCATGCAAATCGTGCCCTAAGGGTCTAATCACGTTCACAAATTTCATCACAGTTACAATATTATATAGAACTAAAAATACCTTATCATAGGTTTGAGCCACATGGCTTCGCTCAGTTTTTTATTAAGAATATAAATCCATTGCATATACACCATACAAACCCATGGCCAATTCTCATGGTTGTGTACAGATTCTTAACAAAAATATAAATACCTCTGTGTGTGTGTGTGTGTATATATAGTGCATTATAAACAAACCGCATTTAAACCCTGATGTTCTCATTCAAAACATGGAGAGAGGCATACGTCTTAAAGGGATTCACCCTCTCATTTACACGCATAATCTATAACTTAAATACAACCCAAATAAGATAAGATATAGGTTCAAGTAATTCCATGTATAAATTTACCCTAACCACATTCGGTAATATACACTGTAAACAATGGAGCCATAATTCTATTGTTTACAATGTAACCCATCAACAAATATATGATGCTAAACAATGGGGGTTTAAACCCTGACATGCTTAAACTTAAACAGGAATCACATTAATATTTAAACTTGAAAATGTATTATTATAGTATACACACGATGGTGTGGACTTTACAATTGATCGGTCGAAGTCGAGCCATTACTATGCATACATATTCCATTTGATGCTTACTTGATAGATATTCCTTCTCCCATTTAATCTATGTGTAAGATAAATTATGTAATGTCTTAGTAGTGAATGCAATCACATAATCCATTTTTTTAAGGCAACATTATATTATATCAAAAATAAAAGAGTACATGGAAACTGCAAAGGCCCATGGCCAACGCAATAGAGATGAAAGATATGCTCTAATGACCCAATAATCTCCTAGTTCCCCTAAAGAGTACAATGACATAATTTCTTACAAAAAATGCCATCATAGCAGGCTCCAGATCCCCTTTAGAGCATATTGACATAATTGTTTACAAAAATGGCCATTATGCCAGGTTGAGAAAGGTTGATTACCCAAAATAATACAAAACTAAAAAAGAGGGTAAACATAAGAAAAATATGAGAGATAACATGTAAGATTAAGGTTTCCACCTAATTCATGTCATCATAGCTAGAACTGGGAGGAGGAGACACCATTGTTTCCTAAGACTGTCCTCAACATTGTTTGTGCTGAAATTGGATTGAGGGGTTACGTTGCGCATAACTAGTATGGTAATGTGATCAACAATCTCTATCCAGGTAGAGGCACCCTAATGGGAGATAAGTATAAAAATTATTATTATCCATAAGCTCCAGCTTAAAACACATATCCTACAAATTACATCTATTGTCGAAGTCCATTTCCCAAAGAGCATTAACCAGCACATAATTTGCCTCATAATCCATCAAAGAAGGAAGCTCCAAGAAGGACCGTGGAGGAGTATTATTCACTGGAATAGGTTGTCCCTATGGGGGTTAGAGGAGGGATATTCATTCCCCAACACCCAAAGAACATCCACAAATATCAAACCATTTTGCGAAACAACTTCATTATTCAAAATTCCAATCCCTAGTCGGTGAGGTGGAAACCATGTTTTCACTTTCCAAACCTTTTGATGAAGAATATTGTGCCATATAAATCCTATAGTATGAAGACGAGGTGGGGGAATCCCACAACCAATCTATTCCCCCTCAACCGCAATGAGAGCTACTTGACAGTGTCAATCTAGGAATGCTCTAGTGTTGAATTAGAATAACAACTACCCCACGGATCAACTGTAAATGAAAGAGGATCCAAAGGAAATTTATAACCTGCTTGGGAGGCCATCCATACCATAATTGCATCATCACATCCTTAGTTACAGTTCTTACACCCTCAAACTGCACAATCCACATTGAGTTAGATGCATTGTTCGCCAGGGGAGGAATTAACCTCTACTTCCATCAACCAACATGAAGAAGCATGTGAGGTTACTGCATCAATATTATGAAATGACTAGGAAGCCAAAGCTATATCTTCACATAATCACACTCAATCTGGCGTAGGAGAATCCATTAATGAACAATTGTCACCCCACCCAAGGTCACATAGGCCACAATTAAAACATGTTAAATTATGTAGTGGATGATCATAAATTAGAATAAAATCACCGCATTTTTCAAAGTTTTATAATTAATACAACTCATAGGGTTTCATTTAATGCACTAGCGAGGTGTATATGCACTGTTGGATACGATGTTGGTTTACATCCAATGGTGCATATGCACCCTATCAACCATTAAATGCTACCCTGCAGGGTGCATATTGATCGTCAATATGTATACCTTCATGATGGTGGAATACCTTTATCATATCCTCATGCACATTCCTTTTCTGCTAACGGTCAGGATCACACGATGGTATTTGTACAATCATAACTACATGGTCACATTTGACAATTCTCATGCATCTTATGTTGCGTGAATGGCCGGATCTTTCCCAATCCAACTTGCTGAATCAATATGGACTGTTGACGGCATGAACCTCAAATTAAATCTTGGGCACTTTTATTTTGCTTGAATGCCTCAAATTAAAAGTTATAAGATGCATGATCTAATATGAGCCATCTACGACATACCCCTTATCATAAACTATGATCACCTCCATTTGACATGAATGGTCATGATAATCCCATCGAACTTGCATGATGAAATCTATATTGTTAGCCTTGAGGATCCCCTTTGATATCCTTTGATCGACTTCCAAGGATTCTTTCTTGGTTATTCCATGTCACACTTATTACACATGGGATGTCCAAATCACACATGTCCACGACGTGGCCAATGCAACTCCCTCATCAAATGCTTCCAAGATTTAAATAAATGCTTAATTTTCAAATTTTCTTCATATATATATATGGTTTAAGTGGATTCCAACTAGATTTATTTCGTCAACACATGTCGACCTATAACTCACACTTGGAACTAAGACTTCAAATTTGAATCCTTCAATGCCCTTTGGGACCTATTTTACCCTTCATAGAAGGGCACAACCATTTTTTCCATGAAAAAAACATTTTTTTCAAGCCCTTCGATAATAAAATTGACCACTATTTTGTAACTTTGCAATCAAAGGGCTTCTCCAATTCTTTCCTATAAAAATTTTAGATGGTTGAGAATTAACATTTAGGCAGCAACAAAGGAAAAATCCCAGTTGAGTCTGCCACACATTCCATCAGTACTATTTATCAAAATTTAAATCATGATCAAAATATAATTTTTTAAATTAAAATAAATTTTTAATGTTTATTAATTTGTTTCAGTAATACAATATCCCTTGCCATGTAGGGACTTTAGCAATTGCAGTCATTTGTGTTGATTTTTTTGGTTACAATGTGACTTTGCAATGGGTTGTATTCATTTTATAAAATTTATTAAAAATGTAATTCTTTGGTTTGTATATCCCAATACCTATACAATGACACTAATATTAACTACGCATTTGTGAACTATTATTGATAACATGATTGATACAATATAATACTTTAATTCTGATTTTCTAACATCAGTTGGATTTTGGAAGAAGACTTAAATTCTCATTTCATAGGATCATAGGATAGTTGTATTTTTATTTCTACTCTTCCTTCAGTAATAGCATCCCCTTTATTGGATTTCCATATTGAAATTTTCTTGATTGTCATAGGCCATGGGCTAGAAATTGTGCAAGCCGTCAAAATTATGATCCACGACCTTGTGTTCATTCATGGTTTGAATCCTCCAAAACCATGTTTGTTTTATTGTATGGTTTATCACTTAGATCTATGTTGCAATTTTTTGATAGAAAACTTATCTGAAATGAAGGGATTTGAATGAGAAAAATTTTCAGAATAAGAAAATTTGATAGTTATTTCTACCAGGTTAAATTTGATGGAGAATATATATTATATTGAAAATTGTGATCCATGAATGACGGGAGTATATACCTTTCCATTCTTTTCCGTAATGCTATAACTAGTAATAATGTGTGACACAACTACAACCCTAAGCGCCAAGCATTAATTGACAATCACCTCTAGTAAGTTGTAGCATGATATAAAATAAAGAATTAGTTAACACTCACATGTGGTAAGTCGGTATCTTGATAGAAATAAAAACATTAATGATTGTTGTGTTTTAGTAGTGTTGAATATATGTTGGCATTGATGTCAAAGGATCAAAGGTGTCAAAGGATAAATGATGTGAAAGGATCGAAGGTGTCAAAGGATCAAAGATGTCAAAGGATCAAAGAAGTCAAAGGAATCAGATGAAATTGCTACAAGACTTCCTCTCACAACTAGCTTGAAGAAATACATATAAAAAAATGTGGAAGTCACATAAAAACAATTATACCACCATGACATTTGTCACAAAATGTGAACATGTTCACACACATGGAAGAATATTGAAATGCACAAATACTATTTGTGATACTTGTGAATGAAAAGAAATTAAATTGTGCGTAAAAGTCCCACAAAGAAGTTGCTAAGTGGTAAAATTATTTGTAAAGCAACTTAAGCAACAAACATGTGTGTGTAAAATTCCGACAAGGGCATTGTCATTTGTGCATCATAAACTACACAAATATTATTTGTGAAAAGTGGCACGCTGACACAGGTCCTAACTTAATAAAGACACAATCCAAAGGGATGTCATCCAAATTTAAGGGACTTCACCAATTGGACACATCTCTTGAGTCAAGAAGATTATAAATATGCAAGAGATTAATGAGTTGAATTAAGTTTGTGGAAAATGTAGATCTGAGATAGTTGCTTGACAAGCTTAAGAATTCCTTTGGGGGTATCAATGACTTGGTGATTGCAGAGAATATCTTTATGTGGTAGAGTTGTAGTAGGAAATACAGTGAGGAATGAATAGCAAGTAAGTGCACTCGAAGAAAGGATACACATGGATTGGATGTGAAAAACTATTTCTTAGTAAAGACACAGATAACAGTTGTTTTTACACATCGTATTTTGGGCAACTTTCTAACATAGTTAAGTAGATGTAGATCAAAAAATTGCAGCAGTTGCAGAATTTGACGAAAATTTATTTCAAATGCATAATGAAAAATATCTGAGAAGATGCAGATCACAATTGATTTCACACATCATATTTGGGAAACTATTTGATGCATATACGCAAACGCAAATCAAAAGGTTACAACAATTGCAGAATTTGAAGAAAAGGTATTTCTCTATTTGAAATATCATTATACAATCATATTTCATATTAGGGAGGTTATACAGGGAAAGGACAAGGGCGTCGTAGCCTCATTACAATAAGTGCTGGAAAATATAATCAGGGTGCAACAACATCCTTTCTATGAGTCTAGATAAAACTAAGGGGGTCGTAGCATCCGTCTAGTGGGTGCTGGAAAATATGGTGCATCAACATCATTTATGTGAGTGCATATAAACGTCAGGGGGTCATAGCCTCCTTCCACTTGGTACTGTGAAATACAATCAGGTTGCATCAACATCATTTTTGTGGGTGCAAATGAAACTCAGGGGGTCGTAGCCTCCTTTTAATTGGTGCTGGAAAATACAATTAGGGTGCATAAACATATTTTCTGTGGGTGCAGATAAAACTTGGCGGGTTATAGCCTCCTTCCAATGGGTGTTGGAGAACAAACGAAAGCTTTAACTTCCAAAATGGGAGAGTGCATTTTTTCCACAGATCAGATCTTGAAGCCACAAGTTGTAGTTTGCGCAGGCAATGTTATATTTGCTCAGGTTGGTTCCTGAAGATCATAAGTTGGTTCTTACATAGACTGAAGTTGTTGTAGGTCGGTGCTAGTAGATCACATATTGTACTTGGGATCAAGTTAACACCTGAAATGATTGGGTTCTCATGTTTGGAGATAGTAATCTCCCACTAATGTAATTATATATATTTTTATAGACATACATTTTCTCTCAAGTATTTGTGTATTGTTATGTTTATTATTGTGAATGTTGGAAAGTTTAAACCTATGAAAGTATGTATAAGTTAAAATTGTACATATCTGTGCAATTAGTGATTCACCCCCTCCGTCCCTTCTTAGTAATTACTTAATACCAACAGGTAGGAAGTCACATAGTTGGAAACAAGCTTCAAATGCTTGATGCGGATTGACAACTATTACTTCTCGAATACCAAACAGTTTATGTGTAAGGTGAATAAGTAATATATTAATATCGAATGCAATCACATCAGCAATAATTATATTATGTAGTGGATGATAAAACACATAATTATATCTGAATCATTATATTTTGCATTGGTTTATAATTAATGCAATTGAGTGATTGGAATTTGGTCCAATATGGAATCAAAACTATGGTTATTCGAATTTGGAAACGTGATTATATGAAAGTGAATTCAAAAATATGGTTAATCAAATGGTTACAAGATGTTGGAAATGTGATTATGAAATTTGAAAGTTTAAAATTGAAGTGGTTTTAAACTTTAAAATGTTATTTATCGTTATTCCAATTTCCAAATTCATTGCCCATGCTGATGTTGTTCCTGATTCCACCATCACCATTGGCTCTCAAGCCTATTTCAATTTCATATTTCTAATTTTATAGGAAATTCAAGAACAAACATACACTCCATGCTGTGCATTTTCATACATTTAAGCATTCATAGAACAATAAAGAATAAATATGCAAACACATAATTAAACCATGGCATTTATATACATATGTAGATACTTATGTTTTAATCAAAATGATATCCAATTGGATGTAGGTGAAAGATGTTCCTCCCATCCATAGGCATTGGCAATCCAAATATTGCATTGATAGGCCACCCCCAAGATCGGGATATCAATCCACAAGGGCTAAGCAACCCACTAGTGCAAAAAAGCCCGTCACAACTCTTTGTCATAGGTACCAAACTCTGACAACCCCTGGTGAAGGCAAGGGTGTGTAAAGAGATTCAAATGGTGGAAATTGGATGAAGTAAAAAACCCCTCTCTAGATTTATTTCTCACTTTTATGCATATATCATATTTCCATGTGGCCACACCACATGGAACCACTTTTTCCCATCTTAATCCCCTTCCTAAGCTAATTAAATAAGGCTTAACCAAAGAATGGATTATAATCATAGTTTAGTAATTTTAGTTAAATGGATAAGGCTAAGGATATAAGATAAATCCCAATAGGGCCATTTATCTTATCCCATTTTCACTTCCTCACTTGTGGATTCATAGCCCCCCATCTCTTCTTCATCCTTCTTCCTCTGCAGCCATTAGAGATTTTATATTAATATTGAAATGTACATATTTACAGTGTCCCAGTCACCTTGGACCCTTTTTTATGGCTTCTATCCTTTACATCAATAATAACCAAATTATATTATGGGGTAAAACTGGGGTATTACTGATAATGTGATAGATCCCAACTACTATGATTGGATTTGAAAACTAGTAGAAAAATAATGAATCTCCTTTTGCGCTGCTTTGAGTTGAGCCTTTATATGTTGTTAGATGTTGATTATGCCCTTAGGTTCTTGGTTATGGCACTCTATCAATTAATTTGGAATATTTCATTTTTGTTGATGTGGAATAATTACCTTCCTTGACAGGTTACCCACAATCTTGAATCGCATGTGGCTTTTGTCATTTTGTTCATTCCTTTATTTTTTTCAACATATTTTTTATATGGGTATGGGATGTACCTCCTAAATCTTTAGCTGGAAACACCTATAGTTGTCCTCTCACTTCCTGCATTGGTAATTGTTGCTGCATCACAAATTTTTGCAGTGCATGTATACTTTGCTAAGCACTCTCTTGTGGACTCAACCAAATTTTTAAGAGCCTAAAATATTTATCTAATTCAGATTGAATTGTATAGTTGATATTTCCTTAGATGTCTATTAAATTCCTTAATAGCTCCATAGCATCCATGGAACGTTGTATGTCTTGGTATATATCAGTTGTTGTGGGTGGATTTTCCCTTATAGATACTACTGTTAACCTTGAAAATTCATCCTGAGCGAACCGATCATATATATTATTAGGGAGTATTTTGAATTTCTCATTCCAAGGGATTCGAAGGCCATTACCTTTCATTGTATTCATTGTTTTGAATAATGGATGAATTAATACTGAATATTATTTTATCTTTTCTTACAATTCCTTCATCAAAGTAATTTTATGGATGTAAATATCCATGTGCATGATAGATTTCTTCTTGTCATATATCTATTTAGAATTTAACTTCTTTGGAATTATAATGTTGATTAGATTTTTAGACAGACTAGCCACCTAGCATTTTTGTTGTTAGGGAAAGTGTTCATATGGCTGGGGTGAGGCCACCAACATACTAGGGTTACAGATAGACATGTAAATTTATGAAAATATAGTGAGTAAGCAAAAGATAAAGGGTAAGGAGGGTGTGTACCTTATAAACTTAAGGATGATCCAAGACTTTCCTTATTCCTCCTCTTGCTCTCCAATCAAGTAACCTGCAAAACCATTTCAAACCTTCCTAAAACCAATTTGACTACATATAAAGCATTGATATTCAAAAGAACATGAAACCTTGATATCATAAGCATCAACATATAATCAAAATCTTAGACATACACAATGATTTGGAAAGGGAAGAATGTCAAATATTGATTGATTAATGAAATGAGTACAAAATATACCTTCTCATCATTCAAGGCACCTCATGAAACCTTCAATATGGATCACCTGCTTCTCTTCTCCAAGAATCCCAACCTACTACCAAAGGCTTTATGTTGAAGCCTTGTTCTCACAATGCCTTTTGAATCACTTTCACAGACTCCACAACCTCTCAAACTCTCACTCACAATATCATACTCTTTTCCTCCTACACTAAGAATGATTCCAATAGCATAAAGGTACTCTCTTGATCCTCTCCTATCATGATCCATGAATCTTGTATATATAGGCCAAATAGGGGCCAAAGGGGTTGATATTATTTGGGAGGAATGTGAGGGATCATCCCTAGAGGTTATGGGTACAAATGCCACCTACTTCAAATAGTTGGGATAAGCATCCATGAGGAATTTCATCTAGAAGGTTATCGAAATATCTTATTTTTTCCATTTTGAGAGTGTTGACTCTCCTTTCACACTAGCATAAGGTGTCAAGGGGGGTCGGTGCTCTTTGTAAATGGGAAACAAGTGTCATTGGTGCTTCCAGTCATTGGGAAAAAGGTGTCAAGTAGGAATGTCACTTTATGTCAGAATATAGAGTGTGGCATAGCTCCTAAGGTTGAGCAAAAACATATCCAAAAGATGCTTTGGCCAATGGTATTCAATGGATTAAGAAAAGTGACATTTTTTAAGTATAACAGAATTCCCCCCAAAGTATGAAGATAGAGGGATGTGATAGGTGAAATACTTTTCTAGATGTGATTTGGAATCAAAGGAAAAAGAGTGGTGAGTGACAACTTGACACAGTACCATATTACAAACTATCTAACTCATATCATGGTTTTTGACCAATACTATGCATATCCATGTATAATGACCAGATCATGGTTGCCGATAATACACTGTAGATCCATGATACACAAGACTCAAATCAGGACATAGCTACTGAATACATTGTATATCTATGTCATCCTGACTCAAACTTGAGCATAACCACTAGACATACATTATGGATCCATGCAATGATTCAAAAATACTCAATCGCAACCTGAGGATAAGAACATGTTCAAGTGAATACCTCAACACTCAGGGTCTTCATTTCAATACCAAATAGTACAATTATATCCATGTGAATAGATGTCTTGATGTCGAACATGGTAGAAACCACTTGATTACCATCCATTGATGTATACCGTTAACAAGTGCGAAGGAAATCACCATTAATGTCAATGATTCCCAAGGTACTCTAGTACATTCCTTCGATCACGAATAGATGAGTTGAAGTTGAATAATCGACATAATCTTTCAATCAGATGCCAATGATGAAATCCCACTATTGAAAGAAAGGAAACCTGTCATTGAGGAATGCAGGCTTGAAGGTACTTGACTAGTTTCTAATACTAATTCCCGGATTATGTGCCTGTGTCGACGGGAATAGACTCGTCGAAGGAGGGTCATGATGGTTCCCTCATCATCGACGAAAAACTTGGAACAAAAGCGATTATGATAATGCAATTACCATGGGACTGACTCAAATATGATCGACTCAGAGGAAGGTAAGGTAACTGTAGAGTTAGATTGTGATAAATAATCCCCTTGAACATTGAACAGAATGACAAGTGAATTGGAAGCATTGACTCAACGAGGAAGAGACCAAACATAATGCAAAGGTAGGATGATGCATTCTTGGAATTGACTCAAAGGAGTGAAATTAATAATGAAATTGGATCGACTCGATGACAAGATGAATACCCAACTGTTTGAATGAAAATGAAGACAAGTTCCATGTTCAAGGGTTGACTATAAGTTTCCATTAAAACAGATGAAAAATGTCTTCCCAATCCCTTAATTTCCCCATCACAATAGACAAGTACCTCTTTGATTTTTAATGAGATTGAAAAGGGTAGCAAATGCTTGATATAGCTCAACAAGTGATGATTCCAACCTCATATATTTTATGAGCCTAAGAAAGGAGGGGTTCATTCCCAAAAAAGGGTCCTTCATCATTTAATTTCACGAGTACGAAGAAAGTAAAATCGGTTTTCGTTTCACATTTAGAGAGTTTGAAATGACTAAGAAGACTCCAAGATGGAATTTTTCATCAATTTAGTCCCCTAGGTTTGAAAAAGTATAAACCGATACCTAGGAGAACTCTTCTAGTCACAATGAACTAGTGTGTACCTTTTTCGTAAATGAGTCTAAACGGTCCGAAAAAAAGGGGTAAACTATTATTGAATAAACGAACTTTCAAATACTTTTACAAGCTTGAAAGAATCAAGTTCGCTTGGTGATATTTTCTTATTTTGAGGGTCTAAAAAGAGCTTAAAGACAACTCCAAGGGTAGTTCCTTTTTCATATTATGTTTTACGAGTCCGAAAAAGTGATAAATGTATACTCGGTACATTTTATCTAAGTGTTTAACGAGCATGACTAGGGTATAAATGGTGCTCGAAACCTTTTTCAGTTTGACATGAAGCATGAAAAAGTAAAAAAGAGACTCTGGCATAACCAAAAGACACCTAATCAGGTCCTGAATCCTCAAAAAAGACTATTAGACCATTTTCACGTTTGAAACTATAGAAAATATGGTAAAAATAAATCATATCATATTTTTTTAAATATAAGTTTTTATTCAAAAAACCAAAAATGGTATAAAAAGTGAAATGGTAAAAACGATTTACCATTGTTTTATTACCATAAGAGTTTTAGTGAAAAATAGTGTTTGGAGAGGCAATCTTGAGACGAATATTCTGAGAATAGAAACATCCATTCGACAAACCATTCGGACCAAGTAAGAATTCATCCCTTCCTCTTCATTTTAATGTTAAATGTTTTTGATTTCCTCGTGATTTTTTAGGTTTTTTTATTAGTTTTGCAAAGGGGAAGAGAGCGTCCTAGGCGACACTCTTCTCCCTTTCGGTAGGTGCATCGGCACACTCCCAAAAGGGGAAAGAGTGTCGACACCGCTCTGTCCTCAAAGGGGAAAGGCATCATCGCTCTGTTCGCTCAACAAAAGAGCATCAATGACCTCTAATTTCTCAAAACACAAAATTTAAGCATGAATTTGAAGTTTTTCTTCAATGAAATGATTCTAATAGGTATTTTGTGGATGTCCTATAGGTCTCTGAATGAATCATGGTCATTCGGAAGGAGCGTGAATATGAGTTGATGATGCACAAGTGGAAAATGATACAAATATGGTGATGTCTATGAGGGAGTGTGGACTCCACAAATGCTTCAGAGTTATGGGTATGAGAGCCCATGTTTGGTTGTTGAACCATGTAATAAGGATGTGGGACCCTAAGTGTTAACACCTAAAAATGGTTCACTACCTCATCTACCCCATCACATGGCTCATTTGTCCATTTTCCTACCATGTTTCCATCAAAAACCCATAAAACCATCTAAAAAAGTCTCCAAAAGGCTTAAAATGCTTCCAAAAGGTCATAAAACCTTTTTTCCTCCAAAAAATATCCAAAATTCCTCTAAAAAAGCAAAAAGTCTCCAAAAAAGAAGAAAATTTTAAAATAATGAGGAAAAGGAGGAAAAAACCCTAAACAGCTAAAACCCTAATTAGCTGAAACCCTAAATAGCTGACCTAAACTGCATGGTTTTCTCAACTATAAATAAGTGATGGAAACACCTTCTTTCATATCCACAATCACAAGTATCCTGCCTCTGCCAAAATTACTCCTGAAATTCTAGCTCACCATCAAGCTGCCTTTCACCATTGAGACCCCCTTTTGGCCCATTCCACCATCGGAGAAAGAGAAGGAACAGCCGGAGCTCGAAGCAACCTCACGGATCAGTGCAACGGGCTTCACCAACCTCCACATTGGAGGTTAGATCAATAAAATATAATTCTGTACTTATTTTTGTTTTGTTTCATGAATATGCTTAGGTTAATTTTGATTATTGTTTAGAATTGTTTATTTCATATATTATTGAACTGCTACTAAGGAATCCATTTTCCTTAGTAGGTACTCATTCGTACTAGCTAGGGCTCAAACCCTAGCAACACTAAGGAACAACACTTCCAAGTGGGTACCCATATCCTAACCATGGATGTTGAGGATACATACTTCTTGACTGGACTTTCTAGGAGAGGGAGTCTGGTGTTACTCTTCGGTCCACGGGCGGAAGAGATGACTATTTATGACTTTATTGACGAGCACTGTGTGATTCAGACAAGGTCCCAAGGTGGAAAAATTCCCATCAAACATATCATGGATAGGCTTTTGAGTACATTTGTATTCACCATTAAGAAGGTGTCGAGAAGTAGGTTTTCTCATAAAATAACTCAATCCCACATGTTATATGCATTGGAGTGTATGGATCCAACCTTCTTCAACTAGAGCAAGGGGCTTCTAGTGAGCCTCAAATACCAACTTGCAAAATGTCGTTAATGAGAACTCAAGCAGTTTTTCTACGGTTCGATAGTAGTGTCTTTATCTTGGAGAGTGTCCTTGTTTTACACCCTCAGGTACCACTCAACAGTTTAGAGCCTCGAGATCCATGAATGTTGAGGTGGCTAGAGGACATGGCTCGCCATGGGGGTGGTAGGGGGGCCATAGAGACCTATGGTTTGGTATTATTTAGTTGGCTATGTGGCCAACTTCTGGTAGTGGAATATTATTCCTATGCAGAGACCAAAAGTTAGGGGTTACCCTAATCTACCTTTACCCAAGGATGATCAGTTGGATGAAAAAGGTAAGAAAGATGCTACTTTCTTATGTTTTTAATTTTTTAGTATATTTCATTTTTTTTGTTTTGTGATACTAAGACACAGTATGCTACTTTGCAGATGTTGGTCCATCCCAACCTATTGGAGCATCGCCTATTGAGAGGTGAGGGGTAGTGAGAGAGATTAACATCAAGAACATGGAAGTAGAGGAGGAGCTGTAAGAGATTGAGGACAACTTGTAGAGACTAACGATCGACATTTCAGACATCTCCATCGATGGCCTTCCTCTATGTTATCAACGCCACATTGCAGGGGTGTCATCTCGGTTTGGGAGGATACTCCATAGGGTAGATCGTGTGATAATGTGCTTTCACAAGCACATGGATTAGTCTGAAGTGACTTTGACTTGTATTATATACTAAAAGCTTTGAAGCTTCAAGTTTTTAATGCTTTTGATGTACTAAAAACTTGATAGTTTCATATTTTGGTGCACTAAAATATTATGGCTTCATATTTTTCCTTGGTATTGGTTGTATTTATATATATATATAAACAATTTTTTTACAGAAAGGTGTGTCTATGTGATGTTTTTGTACATGAATGGATACTTATTATGTGTTTTTATGATATTTATACATGTGATCAATCTTAAATGAATGTCAAACATGAGCTAAGTACTAGTCCAAAACATAATTAGCTAACGAATCGGCCACTATATTCAAATGTATTGGGATATGTTGATACAAAACAAACTCAAAAGACCGCTAAAGAATCCAAACTCTTAGGAGCATTTGAAGAAGTAAGGGGTTACGGATGGTATAGACCCAGTTCAATTGATACACAACTAATTCCTAATTTAAATAGAGCCTAATATGACTCACATCATTTGTTAAAGCTTCAGTTAATAACTCAATCATTGCATGATACTCTGCAAGATTATTCATAGCGAGACCTAAATAAGTTCCTCCTGGGCTTACCAAATCACCGGTAGGGGAATAAAGTACCCAATCCATTGATGGGAGGTTCAAGGTATGTCTGCTAGAACCATCCACGAAGCCAGAGTAGGTGGTCATATATCCATTCAAGCATAACACTATATAAGAAGACTTACCTAAGATGAATCCTACATTCACAACAAAACAAAAATCCAAACTAGACACAACACGCTCTATAAACCGTATTTACAAGGTATCTATGCTAGATTTCCTAGGCATAGTAACTCTTAAGGTAAAGCTCATTTTGGGGATAAACCAAGCGTATCTCATCATAGTCTATAAGTTCATAGGCTCCCTTCTCTAAAACGTGACTCAAAACATGAGGCCCATGCCACATGAATTATAATTTTCCAACTCCCAAATTATCGTGTTTATGGTCATATGTCAGGAACAAATCACCTTCGTTGAAGAGGCGAGGTTGAACATATCGATCGTACTAATTTTTAATCCATCATTTGTGCACCTCATTAGCTAATATTGCATCATGATGAGTCTCATCAATTTTGTTCAAATACAAGAACCTCTTCCTCTATAGTGTTATTGGGTAGTAGTTCCACACCAAGTTTTAGATATGGGATCTTGCACTCGATAGGAAGAGTATCCTCTGGCCTGTACACCAATTGGAATGGCGTAAAACCGGTCGATGTCTTAACGGTGGTCCTATAAGCCCATAAAGTGAAAAACAATTGTAAATGGCAGCTGGAATTATCTCATCCTACCATCCGTTGAAACATAGTTTTCAATACTTTGTTGATAGCTTCAACCTAGCCAATGGCCTGTGGGTGGCAGGGTGTGAAGTTATCATGGAGAGAAAAACCTAGTCTGGAACTTAGTTATGAAATCATATGATTTTGAAAATGCAAACCGTGATGAGTCGCAATGGCTTGTGGGACTCTGAACCTAGCGATTATGTGGTTATAGTGAAAAAGGGCAACAGTTTTTTTCTTCTTCAACATATGTAGGCATAGCCTCATCCCATTTTGGTGAAATAAGCCACAACTACAATGATGTAACCATGCCCCTTGGCTGGGGTAGGATTACAATTCATGAAATCGATGCCCCATTTCGTGAAAGGACCTACAATAACGATGGGATGTAAAGGAGTTGGGTGGGTGCACTTTTTTTATTGGAAAAGTTGAAAAGTTGGGAATTTTTTTACAACTTCCATACAATATTTGAAGATGGAGTTTCAAAATTACCTAGTGGATAGGATTTTGGGGGGAGTAGCCATCATAGAAACATGACCGCCACAAGCTCCATAGTGACAGTCATTCAACACTATTTTATCCTCGTCATGAGTTAAGCAATGTTGCAAGATTGAATCAACGCCATGACGGTACAATGTATCATTGACGATAAAATAGTACTAGGAGTGATGACGAATACGACATCGTTCGTCTTAGATTGCATTTTGTTGAAAGTGTTGAGTCTGGAAATACAAAATCAAATCTCCATACCAAGGATCATATGTACTAATGAGGAACAAGGATTTATAAAGTAATGAATCAAAGGGATGCATATCCTCAGTAATACGGGGAAGATCACACATTAGTTCTGTGAAGACTAGAGACTTCTTTGAACTAGATTTTGCAAATTATAATTTGAACTCTTGGAGAATGACAATCCAACGAGAATATTTTCCCCCAAGTACTTGACGAGTCAAGATGTAATACATGGGGTTAGAATCTCCGTACATAGTAGCTATGCGATGCAAAATGTAGTGAAGAAGCTTCTGGACTACAATGACTGTAGCCAGAGCTAACTTCTCAACATGCGAGTAATGTGTTTTAGAGTCAAGAAGACTCTTACTCAGGTTATAAATCACATGTTCTTGGTCGTGTTTATCAGTTTGAACTAGTACCATGTCGATGGTGGTTAAATATGCAACCACATACAAGGAATAATCCTTAGTGTAATCAGGTGGTTGCAACGCAGGCACATGTGTAATAACATGTTTGAGAGTATCAGATGTGTGCAGTGCAGGATTGTCCCAAGCAAAGGGTGTGTCTTTTTTCAGCAAATGCATAAAACCATGTGTTTTCTCGGCATAGTTGCATACAAAATGACGCAAAAAAATTTCCTTCCATTGAAAACTTTGAAGTTCAGTGATATTGGTAGGCGGTGGTAGGGCTAAAATGGCTTCAATCTTAAAAGGATCTATACTGATGCCATCCTTGGAAACAATTAATCCAAGCAATATGTCAATATTAACACAAAAAACATATTTGTGTGGATTTAACCTAATGTTGTAGTGGCGACATCTAAGAAAAATAGCTCTCAGATGATCGACATGATGTTCTCAATGCCACAAATGAGTAGGTAGATCATCGTGGTACGGTTTCACAATATGTTTAATGCCATGGAAAGAATAATACATGGCGCGTTGCAATGTAGTACCAGCATTTTCCAGACCAAAAGGCAACTTTTGGTAGGGAAAGGTCCCCCATGGGAAAATGAACGTCATATTATGCTAATCGGAAGGGAGTTTCTCTATCTGATTGTAGCCAGAAAAACCATCCATAAACGAAAAGATGACTCTTCCAGCACAGTTATTCATGATTTGATTCATATACGGAGTAGGGAAATTAGCTTTTGGACAAGCCCTATTAAGATCTCTAAAATAGATACAAACCATAATTGTACCCCTTTTTTGGTCACAGGAACAATATTAGAAACCCATTCCATCAACGACACAGGATAAATGAACCCATCCCTAAGACGTTTTTCAACTTCTTCCTTAATAGCCGCTGCTTTCTATGGATGTACTTGACATAGTTTTTTACGAATCGGCTTGGCATCATGGTATGTCCCAATCTCATGAAGGATTATCGAAGGATCTATCCCTAGCATCTCTTTGTATGTCCAAGCAAAAACATATCTAAATTATCTGAAAAGGGCAGTATAAATTTCAATTGTTGGGGAAGAACAATTTTGTCCCAAGTGAATGTGTTCAACAACACCATGTTTCATTGATATGTTGACTGGAGTGGTCTTAGTAATATTACTTAGATTACCATCGGACTCAACATTGTGAATGAGCACCGGTGACTAAGTAGTAGTTACGATATCAAATGAAATCAATGACTCGAAATGATCTTCTACCAATTGGTAATTGGGAAGGAAAGAAGATCGATGATGATGATATTTCCAAGGCATCTCATCTAGAGACATAACTTCTATGATGGATTCATCTGATGGAAGAGGGTATGAAAGATAATCTAGAGATAGGGGTATCTAAACAATATGGTAGATGTTAAGTGTCTGAGAGTCCACCACAAGGTGATCATTAATGCTAGGGTCATCACAGGTGGATCAGGTAGCCTTGTAAATCTCTTCAAAAGGATTCAAATTTTCCGAATCAACAACTGATTTCTCTTTAATAAAGTTGTCATGGATCCTCGAGATCATGTTGACAGACGCAAGCTGCAAAGGAGGAGGATTTTTCAATGGAAATACTCCATCTTTAAGAAGGCCTACTCCAATGTTCTAACACTACGCAACCAAAGAGGTTAAAAGTGGAACATTGTTAGAATAATTAGAACTTGTGTTTGGAGAACAACAGTCTAACTGATCAAGAGTAACAATATTCCCTTGGAATGGTAATTGGACCACATGAAATATGGATGATGCCACCGCCTGCATCGTGTAGAACCAGTTCCTACCTCAGAGGAGATTGTAATAAAGAGGAGCGTCGACAACCTCGACATGGATGGACACTGATTTCCCCCCTAGTTCTATTAGTAAGGATTTCAATAATCCATAGGGTTGAAAACCATGACCATCAAATTCCTTCAATGTCATAGCTGAATGGTTAATTTAAGGGCATCCTATAACTCTCCAACAGGGTAGAGACATGACCGAGGTCAAGGCACCTTCGTCCAAAACGGTACGATGGAATTTTTTCCCAATAAATTTTATGGATAAATGAAAATCTAGTTGATGGGAAAGCCTCAACTTAAAATCCTAAAACTTAAAGGCGATAACATTACTATTCTCAGGATCCATAGCTCCAAGAACTGACAACAGATTCTTCTTCTGTGTAGTACACGTTTGGAGTACTTCGAGGGTAGACATAGCACATGGTTCTTGAGCCAGATCTTCCACTACATTGTAGTATTGGGTGGCATGTGCACTAGGATTAAATATTGATTTACGAATGGTACTCTTGGGTGGATGGAGGAATGCGTCAAGAATCGGATTTTCTATTTAAAGACTGTTGGTAGGAGGAGGAATGGAAGTTGTAGTCTTATCGATTGGAGTGTTATCACTCTTCTTTTATGGAGGAGGGTCATAACTCTAGGATCTAGTTGTAATATGAACCAATTCACTAGACATCATTTTAACTTCACCAATGGAAGATGAGGAATACCCATGCCAGGATTGATGGTCAATCAATTGTTGTTGGGTAGGGAAAGGATCAGTCAAAACTTCTAGGGTGGGATTGTTTTTCATAAATTTGCTAACGTCCTTATGACATGGACATTCTTTGGTGAAATATTCACCTACACATATGAGGCAGGGAAATTTAACCTTTCTCTCATTTTTTTATTCGACGTCCATAGTTTGTGTTTTATTATATTCCTTTTGATTCATAGATTTATTGGATTTGTTTCTTCTTTTCTTGATTTTTATCGAAGATTCTATGGATTGAACCGCATTCACTTCGGTAGAAACAACAGGAGTAGAAGCAATCTTATGATTGGAAACAATCTGGCTAGTAGGTGAAGCAGTTTGATTTTATTTTTTCATGGATTTGGTTGTCGATTGTGTCTAGAAATAACTGAGTATGTCCTCAACAGGTGGTTCTGTCGAAGGTCTTGAAGGGTCTAAAGTAGGATGAGAAGCATTCAAAATCAAATCGTACAAACTGCCAGACAGGGACTAAACCAATTTTAGCTACTGAGCACGGCTAATGGCTTGCTCTTTGATAACAACACCTCCCATAGCAACATCCCAAGAAATGGGTGGAAGTAATGACTTAGTAACCCAAAAATCAAGTCATTGATCGAGAATGGGAGCCTTAATAAACCTATGTCATCCTCTCCACTCATGTATATGATTGGATATATGGGTGGAATTGGTTTGATGGAGTGAGGTTAAAAGATATGTACTTGTTTCATATCTAATCGATAACTGAAAATGCATCAAAAAGGCCATTGCTAGAGTGTTTAAATCCCAAAATAAATGTTAAGGTAATTCTATATACCATTTTCCGGCAATTCCAGTGAGAGTTCTTTGAAAAATTCTCAAACATATGGAACCATCCATTAGAGAGTTTGACAAAGGCCACAAATGATAAGTCATGACGTGGTTTTTGGGGTCTTCACTATGCCATTTACTGTTAAATTTTGGTATACCCGAAGGTAAATTTATAGGAATAGTTGGCCATGAAGGATCATGGTGAATAGGATCATTAATGAATCGTGACAAATCTGGAAGATCAAGTGTAGCCATAAATGGTAATTTTTAATTCTTTTATGGATACTAGTAATATTGATAAGGCATCTATGACCAATAGGATTGTAAGCGGATTGATAAAAGGGTGCCAGAAATCCTCCCATAACAGGTTGGTTCTGTGGTGGTTGGTTTCCAAATGATCCTCTTGATGGTCCTCTAGGTGGTGCTCCTCTACGTGGTGGACCTCCGAATGGTGGAACTCTGGATGGTGGGCCTCCAAGCAATGGGCCTCCATATGGTCGACCTCTAAGCGGTGGAACTCTGGGTGGCCCCCAAGGTGACCCTCCAAACAAATTTTCAAGTGGTATCCCAAGTGTGGGTACATCCATCCAATTAGGTTCCCCCAATGGGGTAGTCGTATTACCAAGATAAGGGATCCTGGAATAAACATTTCTCGAGGCAATTGGTTGATAATTTTTATTAACCATTGCAGGATGATTTCTTGGGTAATTATAACCCTGGGTAGGTTGACTAGGTATAGATTGTACTCATCTTGTGACATAGGAAGGGATAGCCACATTTGTAGTCGTGGAAGGTTAACAGACTACTAGCTTCCCTAAAGAGACAATTTGCCCAACATTTGAAGCAGTTATCCCGGTTGTTGAAATAACTTGGGTTGAGAATTCCCCCCTAGTCATGGAATGTACAGGAGAATTCGAAACAACTCGAATATTTTGACAAGATAGGGATGGGACAGAAGGTTGAACTAGGTCATAAGAAACTACATTTTGAAGTGGTATTCCTAAAACGGTAGCAACATAAGACCGAACATGAGCATGGTATTTAGGACTGATGATTTCTAAAGGGATAGGTAAAAAAGAAAAACTCTGTCTTCTTAGTCCCCCCCCCCCATTGTATGCAGATGAGACACAGTGCCAGGAAGTGGTGTAAAAAAGTCCTAATTTGGAATAAATATGGTACTCCATGGAGGTGTGGCATAAAAAAAAAGTAGTAGAACCGTATTTGGAAATGGTTTGTCCTAAGGAAGTATCCCAAAATGGAGTAGTTGGACCAAATTTGGATGCTACGGGGTCATATGAAGGTTGGGAAAACACCCAATCTTGTGAACCAGAGTACCCCTCTACAGGAAATTGAAACGTTGAATCACATTAATAAGGTTGTTGAACCAATACCAGAGTGGGGGTAGATGGATTTTCAAAGGAAGAATGCTCTTCTCTGAATTCAGTAACTGGAATGCCTTCTAACTGGGGATCATTCGTAATAGGTTGGTCCATGGTTTCCCCTTCTATTACTTCCATGGTAGGAGGAAGTTCAGGTGGTAAGACATGTAGCCTACGATATCTCATCACAGGTGGTTTAGCCAGAACTTTGGTTAAAAACTTTACCCTAATGGGGATTCTAATTGAAAAGATCACACACAAAAGTCCTACATAAGCTAAGGTCATAGGAAGACTTAAGTGATAAGATAGGTTAAAAAGATGAATCCTCACTAGGAGTGTCAAATTTTCGCAACTTGCGATATACGGCAGGGTCCAACAATAAAACACGACAAGGAGTATTGGAACTATACCCTTTCCTGAATACCCAACTACCTGGACGGAACTTGTGTAGTAGTTATCCAAGTTTTGTTCTTGGTGTATTGCTTCAACAAGATGTCCTTAATTGGTATAGGTTCCTAGAAGGCTCTCCTGATATACTCAAGGTTCAAATCCATGTCAGTGTTGTCTAATGCGCAACCATTCGAAAGGGGCCTTTTGATATACTATCGAGTATCTGAACAACATTTCAATATACCTCAAGGGTACGTGAAAAGTCATCTGATATACTGATTGGTACATCGAAGAACCGCACAATCCCTAGGACACAGTGCAGGTAAGAAATGACATTATTACTCAAATTTCTAAGAATTTTAACCTAAGCTACTATTCAATTTTATCTTTGATGATTAGTGAACTTTTATGGAGTGTGTAGTAACTGCAATACTACTGTTCTAAATGAAATGCAAAGTCTCTTTTCGATGAATCCTAGCTAGAGTAAAGGAGAGATCTTTCCTTTCAAGAAATCAATGAAAACACCATGCAACTTTGATAACTTATCCTTCAAACTTCGACAGTTTCCAAACACACAAAACCTCTCAAGGCTTAACCAAAAGAAATTTGTGACATAAAAAGAAGAAGTTTCCTATTGATTTAATTTCTATGCTTTTCATAATCAAAACTTGAAAAAAGAACAACTACCACTCTACTTGATCAATCATATTCAAAATAACTAATCAAACCCAAATCAACAGGTCTAATCTTTCTTTTTGTTTTTGATATATTTTTGGAATAGAAATGCAAAGAACAAATAAAATTACTCTACAAAAGCATAAGAAAACTGCAATTTTTCTTTTTATGCATATAAAAGACTTATCATAGATCTAAATGCAAATGACAATACCCAATACTAAACTTCTAAAACACAAAATTACTAAGTTTTGGAGCCTTTACTGAGACAATTTTTCAAGATTTTAACTCAAAGATGTAGTCAGACTAAATGCACATTATCATGTTTGATAACAACCAAAGCAGTGTATTCACAAACCCAAATTAAACAAAAAAATTTCAAAAGAGTGCTTCCATATTTTTGGATTTCCTACCTCGACGCACCTTGTAGGTCTGAATCAGGGTGTCCCTAAGAGGCTAATTCTCTTTGCTCACTGCACGATAGCGTCAGTAGTGCTTTCTATCTCTGGGTAAGAGGCATCAATAGTTCGCTATGATAACACACAAAATGCATCAAACAGGGGTCGATGCTCTCTCATAGTGACCCAAGTGCGCCGATGGATCTAGAGAACCAAAAAAGAGAAAACACCTTTAAAATAAGCAATTACTAAACAAACTGGAATATGCTGGGTGTAGATACTAACCTGAGGAGGACGATTGGAATTAACATAAGATGAATTTCACACCTTAAATCCTTAAATGAGCGAAATATAAATTTTTGAGAGCTTCTAATAAAAAACAAAACAAAAATTCATAGATCTAATCGATTCCCTAGTATGGTCACCAATTTTGTTATCGAAAATTCTCAATCAATATGGACAAATATTTTTTCTGTAGTCTACATGGGGAATATATATAACAAAAGACTCACAACAATGTATCATCTCCCTATATTGTCAAATCACTTGAATGTAAAGCTTTCTTACCTCAAAACGAAGGTGATCCTTATCTTATGAATTCTCTTATGATCAGTTGTACCTGCAAAATAATGTAAAGAACAAGATACAAAAGTGAAAGCAACAATATAATTGAACACTCTATGCTAATGATCGAGGATAATAGCAATGAACAATTCACATCAAACATAAATTATTCATGGGAAATGGAAACATATTTGTATTAACATAAATAGAGAAGAAAACTACAGCTAAAGGTTTGATTTTGAAGCCTTGTTCTCATAATACCTTTTGACTCACTTTTACAAACTCTACAACCTCTCAAAATCTCACTCATAAGACCATACTCTTTTCCTCCTGCACCAAGAATGATTCCAGCAGCATAAAGGTACTATCTTGATCCTCTCATATCATGATCCATGAAGCCTGTATATATAGGCCAAAGTGGGGCCAAAGAGGTTGTGATTCTTTGGGAGGAAGGTGAGGGATCATACCTAGAGGTTACGAGTACGAATGGCACCTACTACAGGAAGTTGGGATAAACATCCATAAGGAATTTCATCTAGAAGGTTCTCAAAATTTCTTCATTTTTCCATTTTGAGAGTGTTGGCGCTCCTTGCACACTAGCATAAGATGTCAGGAAGGGTCGACACTCTTTGTAAATAGGCAACAAGTGTCACTTGTGCTTCTTGTCATTGGGAAAAACGCATCGAGCAGGGAATATGCTCTATGTCATAAGACAAAATGTGTGAGAGCTCCTAAGGTTGAACAAAAATTATCCAAAATATGATTTTTCCAATGGTATTCAGGGGATTAAGAAAAGTGACAGTTTTTTGGTGTAACACCTGCTTCTCTCCTCCAAGAATCCGAACCTCCAAGCTCTGCAGCAAGGGTGGATGGAAACTAGGGAAAAGGTGAGGGGGATGAGAGTCCAAATTCTCCTAGCATAAACATAAAGTAGGATAATTCCCTTTCATGGTCCCCTCTCCTTCTCTTATATAGAATATGGGAGATAGGGTCGAGGAAGGAGCAGTTACAACAGAGGAGGTAATTCCAAAAACACCCAAACCACCAAAAATTTAAGATTTTTATATTTTTTGAGCATTTTTTAGGTACACACTAGTGGACCAAAGGAAATTCATCCGTAACACACTAGTGGAACACTAACAACATGCATGTGCAAGGTCAAAAACACTAGTGGACCATGTGCAAGGGGTGCTTTGGGACAAAATGCATTTTTTAGGGTTTTTCTAGGGGTTTTCGGGAGATGATTTGGTCTAGAGACTTGTTCATCAACCTCCTAACTATAAAATGAGGGAAGAAAGAGATATTGGGATGCTACAAAATTCCAAATATGGATCTTCCATCCATTGAAATTACTTTGGGTGAGTGGCAACAAGTTCATGTAGTGCTGTCATGCGACCAAAACATATAAGTGTTGTCACAGAACGAGAAGTGCCAATTTCGGCTATAACAAATGCCCCCCAATGTATAGGTTAGAGGGTAAGACGATAGCCGAAATACATTATAAATAAGGAATGGTTAGTTCAAGGAGTCGATAAAACTAGAGAAATCAAGATCGTAGGATTAAGCGAAGGTACCTAAAAGAAAGTAGAAATATCAGACAATCTGATATCTAAGACATACATGTCTATGTACAAATGATCACCAAAAATATACAAGGCAAATCCAACATGTGTATAATTGATGTAACTATCATGGCCACACAATATGAAACAAGGCTCCATGTAAAATCTAGAGGATTCATGGCCACAAATGAACAAGATTTATCTAGGCTCAATAATGATCATAGCCACAAGAACACAAGGTGGATCGATGTCTCAACAGGTGTTAGAAAAGGTCATGCACAACTCAGGAAATAAAAAAATATGATGATGCTAATGTTGGCCCAATGTCTTCAATCCAAACCGCCCAAAGGTATGAATCCTAACCATATGAATAGAAGAGCTGAAGTCGAACATGGAGGAAATCGATGGATTACCGGTCATTGATGAAAATCATTAACAAATACAAGGGAAACCACCAATAATTAAAATGGTCCCTAAGGTACCTAGTACATTCTAATAGGTGTGAATAAAAGGTCATGAAATCGAACACCTAAAGAATCGATAAAGTATGATACATTAAGGTATTCCCTCTACCCAATAGCGAGGAAAAATGCCACCGTTGACTGCAATCCCCATGGTACTATCATAAACTCTAAATCTCATTCCCAGAGTAAGATGAGTTGAATTCGATAGGAAGAGACATGTTCGAAGGGAGACATTAAGGCATATTCCATCATCTAACACAATGAAAAATCAAGGGTTGATTTGATTTGGAGCGGGGACAAAGTTTTTCAATAAGGACTGTCGAAGACATGATAGAATGGACTCATATCAAGGAGTGGCTGACACAAGATCAAGACAACCACATAACGGCCGACACATTTTTTTAATCTTTGAATAGTGAGCATGACACAATAGTGACTCAGGCAGTTTTGGACACAAATGGACCAACAATACAAATCTGTAATGTAGAATACATTGACATATTCTCCATATGATTGGAAGAGTAACCAACTAGAGGACTAATAACTCTGAGATTAGGCTTAAACCTAAGGCCAAAAAACTAGAACCCAACATTTGATAGACTTAAACTGGTGCTTTGTTCAAGGAAACAAGACTTGCTTCCATTATATAAAAAGACATTTGAATAAACTTCCCTTCCCTTTCTCTTTCTTACCCTTCTTGTATAAGTTTAATGAGTCCAAGAAATAAAAATAGAGACCTTCTTCATTTTTATGCAATCTCGAATAAGAGAGAGAAGAATGCTTGATAAAGCACCGATCCATCATGATTTTACAAGCCCAAATTAGTGGATGATCGGCGGTGTTTTCACAATTTGAGAGTCTGAAAATGCCAAAGAATACTCTAAGGGGGGACTTTTTTGTAAAGTTAGCCTCTAAAGTCTGAAAAAGTATAAAAAAATCTAGAGGAGAACTCTCTTAGCTCAATAGAACTAAGGTATTCATTTTTCATAGTTAGTCGGCAAAGTCCGAAAAAGGGTCTAACTATCACCATATCGACGCTCCTTCAAGAACGAGCATAAAGCTTTGGTTTAATGAGTGTGAAGGAAATCAAGGTCACTCGTGTTATTCCATTGATTTGTGAGTATGGGGCAACAAATAGTAAACTCAATGCCTTTGTCTGAAAGCTTAACGAGCATAACAATAGCACAGAGAACGCTCATAATCTTTTCATGTTTTAATCTAGAGCACAAAAAATAAAATGTTAGCTCGAAAAGATTCCCTTTTCATAAGTTTAGTCCCCTGGGCCCAAAAAAGAGATAAACCTATACCTGGGAATACTCTTCTAGCCATAGTGAACTAGAGAAGTAATTTTTTGTAAGTAATCCACATGGTCCAGAAAAGGGTTAAACTTATACCTACGTGGATGTTCCTTCAAGTCCTTTAACGATCTTGAAGCGACAAGTGAACTCAACAATCTTGTCATATTTAAGGAGTTTAACGAGAGCTTAAAGACAACTCCATATACCTTTCCTCTAAAGTTTTAACGAGCATGGAGAATTTAACTTGTGGCCTTCTTACTGTTTTTAACAAGCTTGAAGGAAAGCTGGAGGAATTCTCTTAATACGGGGAGACGAGTGTGAGGGGCATGCAAAACTAGTTCCAAGAACAAGGAACATACCTAAGGATAATGCAAGAAACATGAGCAAGATAAGGACACTCAGGGAGCGTCTCCTCCAGGTAAAGGGTGTTAAGATGCAACGATAAAATGATGCAAGGTTGAGTGATGATGAGAGCATAGATGAGGGCTTATATAACGAGCTAAAAGCATGGAAGTCGACATTAGGATCATAGACGCAAGAAGGGTATATGCAGTTACAACTTAAACAAAAGAGTGGGACCAGTAAGCAATCATGAATCCAACTAAGAATCCTATCTCCAATAAACAACGGTAATGGGATCATATTAAGAAGAAAAGATCTAATACAGGTCACTTTGGTATAAACATTTGCAAGTTTGTTATCTTCAACGACATGCATAGTCAAGGAAGAGTTAATGGAGGAAGACTCTGTAGTGAAAAGGCCTGAGGATTTACAATCAATAAGATCAACCTTAAGAGGAAATTTAAAGTTAACATAGTTGATGGGGTCTATAAGAATAGACTCAGCATCATGGGAGTAAAAAATTCTACAATAAGAATCAAACTCACCAGGACCACTGACTTCCTGCTCGATGGGAGAGTTCAAAGACTCAAAAATGCGAATGTCTGAGTATCAATCATAAAAAAGATCAAACTCAAAAAACAAGTCAGGGATGGATCTAACCACAAATGAGTCAACATCCAAAAGTAGGTAAGATTGTAACATAGACTCTAGGAAGACTTTATCCGAAGGAAGTAAACTGTCCTAGATGGAACACATGTACGAATATTCAATTGGGTAAATAGGTTGGAAAATAGGCTTCAATGTCCCCATTGGATAGATCACTTGTTCAATTGCTGGGACCGAGTCCCAAGAAGGTAAGAAAGAATACAGAGGATTCTTCTCAGTAGCAATTGTACACGAGGGGTATGAGGCCACATAATTCACCCGTGGAACGGTAGTGTCTACCGAAACACTGGGAAATGACAAAGGATATACTTGGTATAAAGTCAAGTAATGAGAGGGATCAACAAACTCCAGTTGATCAATAGTGACAATGCTTTCATTGTGAGGAAAATACATCACACGAAAGAGTGTAGACACCACAACATTCATAACATATACATAATCACTTACAAGCAGCACATTGAAGTCCAAGGGGTCCTCTAATATAACCACAAAATCAGCTAAGACAGTCTTCCCACCTAAAGTAACGGGTGTTTGAGAAAGAAATCCCAACGTTTGATTGGGTATTTTATCAAATTCTAGCATTTGATTAACAGTCAAAACGAGGCCGGGAGATCCCATACCTCTCCAAGCATGCATGAATAAAATACAAATAGAGGATCCTTCATCTACAATGCAATGAGAAACCATGTAGTGTTCAACTTGGACCTTTATTTGAAAAGGTGAAACAGAAGGAAGGCATGACTCATCTAGACTATTCCAATAAACGAAAGAAATACGAGGGCTCAGCAGGGGTTCATTCAAAGTGAATTCAGTGCCCCCTTATCTAGAAAGTTTTGAACTGGTAGTGAAGAAAACATGACTAGCAAGCAACTCACTCTCCAAACGAAGAGTGGGATTGATCGAATATTTCATCGATTCAACCACTTTATGTAGGTCACTCTCCAAAGGAAGAGTGGGATTGACCAAAGATTGCATTGGTTCAACTTACTTTATACGGGTCACTCTCTAAAGGAAGAGTGGGATTGACCAAATATTGCATTGGTTCAACCAATTGATCAACCGAAGGTTGAATAGGTTGTTCAGAAATCACAAGTTGTTCAGGAGAAAAATATCCTTTAGACTTGAACCACACTCTTTGTACTTTTGTAATAGTAAGGCACATATGAGTAAGGTGATCTCCCCTGTAAAGCTTGCAAGGGAACTTAGGCTTGCATCCTATACGTTTATATTTCTCAACACTGTCAACATCACTTTGATTGGTTGATTGCTTTCCCCCATCATGACCTCTAGAGGCTAAGTGGTTTCCCCCAGCATGACTAGTAGAGGTTGGGTGGATAGGTCCAACATGACCTGCAAAAGCTGGTTCTTTACCCCAGCATGAACTCCAGAGGCTGGTTGCTTTCCCCCTGGAGCAACCGTATCCGGTTGGACTCTTTAATAATCGAATCTGACTATCATGTTTAATATTAAAATATGAATATTATATTAGATGATGATTATTACAATGATGTCTTGGCCTTAAATATGGCTTGGACATTCATGATGAGGAGGCACCTCCTTTCATACTAACCTAACTATAAATTATTTAATTACTTAATTATTATTTTATTTTATGTTCATTACACCCCCAACATGACTAGCACATGTTGGGTGAATGGGTACAACATGACTTGAAGAGGTTGGTTGAATTCCCCCATCATGACCTCCATAGGTTGGGCGACTGCCCCCTTTATTTTGGGTGAATTCCCCATCATGACCTCCATAGGTTTTTGTGACTACCCCCTTGATTTTGTATCTTCTTCCTATTCTTCTTCCTTTTATTCATTTTAGGTTGTTGGTTACTAGTATCATAACTTTAACCACATGAGGTGGAAGGAGGAGGATATGATGCTGCTGGTGAAGGGGAGACATTGTTGTGATTCCCTTGATATAAGTTGTTTTCTTGAGAAGAATTAGGAGCATTCAAGATAGTGAGAGTATAAAACAAACAAACTAGTAGCCCAAGGGTGAATTCAGGAAGACTCAAAGTGGCCATCAAGGGAACACCAACATTCCTAGCAGAAGAAAAAACACAAGAATCCCCTTGCACGTGGGTATCTTGGTTGGCGCCCAAATGGATCTATCCATAGTTTTTGACTCAACAAGAAAGAATTATCTAAGGACAACTAGCAACAAATAGCACATAGATCACACCAACAGAAAAATTCCTAAGTATCCAAACCAAGCAAACAAAGATACCTTCCAAAGGATAGTCTAGGATGATGAGGGCCCATGACTAACCAGTGAAGGGAGAAGGAAAGTTACCTGGGGTCCACCATACAATCACTTTGGGACAAGTGTTTGAATCACCAACCGATTTTCCAAAGAGTTGCACGAGGTTTCCTCCCATGTCTTCCCTAGGTACAATGAAAATAACCTTCCACTGTCACCTGTGTAGAGTCATAGAGGTCAGGATACCAAGGTTACCAATCTTTCAAAAAGGGTATGGTGGAACAGTCGACAATCCAGTCGATGTGCATGGGCAGGGTATCTAAGCTTGAAATCTAAACAACACCAGCACCACACATGGTCAAAAGGTGGTACCGAGTGAATCTTCGAACATGCAACAACTTTGGTGTATGCTCAATTGAGTATTGAAGGGGTATCTTCGCAACTCAATCTCACACAACCTCATGCTTGACTCCTGTGTGAGAGGAGATTTTTGGTTCACCTCTTTGTAAACTTGGGTTTCCTATAAGAAAGGCCACTATGTTTTGAGTTTTATCGTTCTGGACAATTTAAAGGTAATCCCTAGTCGAGAGCACTAGCCTAGGCTAGTTGATGTCATCCCTAAAAAGGAAACCTCTCTTATACATTTTAATTATCAATGTATTTTTAAGGGATATTGATTACTCAAAAATGTAGCGGTGATAAAACTAATGATGTTTTTTACTTGAAAGCGGAAACAACATGGAAAATGCAAAATAGGTTCAAAATGCAAAGCTTTTACTTCTCTTTTTCTTTTCAAAACTGAAAATGCAGGCCACAAATGAAAGATCTCTTTTATTCTTTCAAAAAAACAAAGATATGAAAATGCACCTAATACTGATGACACTAACCTAAATGGATACAAAGCAAATACTTGTTCTTTTTATTTTTTCTTTTAAATGAAAAAATAAAATAAACTATAAACAAGTACATGCATATGGTGTAAATACAAAGCAAATGAAATTCTATACTATGTCCACAAAACAAAAACCTAGACTGACCTAAGGTCTAACAATAACTTTCTTGGAAGGAAGACTTGCATAAGATACCAAGTAAACTACTTTGGAATAAGGAGTTTGACCAAAAATACTAAATAAGACAAGGATCATATGGCTCCCAAGTTGAGTCTACACCTACTAACAGGGTCTGATCAATAGCATACAAACAAGTTCATGCCAAGGAAGGAGATCAAGGACAAATCAAGATAGAAACCCAAATTCTTCAAAAAGTACTCTAACATCAAATTAAGATCAACCAAAAGAGAAAATACCACTACCAAGTGGTCCTACCCAAACCTGAGAACAACCCTAAAAGTGAAAAAAATTACTTAGAGGAGGGACAAGTTGGTGCAAAATAGTGACAGTATCGTTTAAAACACAGGATGAAGTACTATGCACCAACGTGTATCAAGGAAAAATGCAACTGTGTGCATTAGCACAAGTGTGTGGGTACTAGAAGGTGTAAAAAAATGGATCCATCTCCCAAAACAACAAGTAGAGTGTCTATAATGACTCCAGGATTGTTCCTAACCTGAAAGCAAGATCCAAGCCTTAAAATATACTGGAAAAAATACACTTGGATACCCCAAACAAGATAGGCTCATCCCTAGTAGATTCGCCAATTTTGTTGTTAGGGAAAGTTTTCATATGGTTGGGGTGAGGCTACAAACATACTAGGGTTACAGATAGACATGTAAAGTTTTGCAAATACAAAGAGTAAGCAAAAATTCAAGGGTTAGGAGGGTGTGTACCTTACAAGCTGAAGGTTGATCTAAGCCTTTCCTTAAGTCCTCCTCTTTCTCTCGCATCAAGGTACCTTCAAAACCACTTCAAACTTTCCTCAAATGAATTTGACTACATATAAAGCATTGGTATTCAAAAGAACATGAAACCCTTATCTCATAAGCATTGACATATAATCAAAAGGTGAGACATACACAGTGATTTGGAAAGGGAAGAATGTCAAATCTTGATTAATCAATGAAATGAGTACAAAATATACCTTCTCATCATTCAAGGCACCTCATGAAACCTTCAATCTGGATCACCTGCTTCTCTTCTTCAAGAATCCCAACCTCCAAGCTCTACAACAAGGCTAGATGGAAACTAGGGAAAAGGTGAGGGGGTTGAGAGTCCAAATTCTCCCAGCATAATAATATTATAGGCTAATTACATTTCATGGTTCCCTCTCCCTCTCTTATATATAAATTTGAAGAGATAGGGTCGAGGAAGGAGCAGTTACAACCGAGGGGGCAGTTCCAAAACCAACCAAAATTCAATATTTTTATATTTTTTGAGCATTTTTTAGGTACACGCTAGTGGCCCAAAGTCAAGTCACATGTAACATGCTAGTGAAACATAACAACACGCATGTGCAAGGTCAAAATTCTAGTGTACCCTATGCAAGGGTAATTTTGGGGGAAATACATTTTTTTAGGGTTTTTTCTAGTGGTTTTCAGGAGATTATTTGGTCTAGAAACTTGTTCACAAACCTCCTAAGTATCCAATGAACCAAGAAAGAGGTATCGGGATGCTACATAAGTCTCAAATATGGATATTCCATCCATTTAGAGTCCTTTGGGTGAGCGACAATAAGTTCATGCAGTGTCGTCATGCAACTGAAACACGTAAGTGTCATTACAAACAGAGAAGTGCCAATTTTGGATATAATAATTGTTTTGAATATCATTCCTATTTTGGTCCAAGTAATCAGTTTCATCCATATGTATTTTGTAATGACTTAGATTAAACTATATCTGAGCTCAAATTTATCCATCTTTGTCATAATACTTTTCCATATGCTGTGTTTAATTCTTTGCAACTTTTTTTTGTCATAAAGGCTCACGCCATGGCTTCTGAGTGTTTTGACTCCCAATATTTTATATGTGACTTGAGGGAGGATACTTCCTTATTAATATCATGGATGTATTCTCTTTATTTATCAAACTTTGTTCCCTGCACCTTCAGGTTCTCATTCTTATTTTCAATTATCCCCTCCAATCTGACAATCTCCAACTTAATATCGAATTTTTTAGCCTTCAATTTATTCATTTCTTTCTCGCTTTGCTCCAATTTTTTATTGAGTTCAATTAACTGCTCAATCAAGATGTTATTTTTTATCACAGTAGGGGATACTTCATGCTTCCTCTTTTTTTCAATTAACTTAACATTATAGGAGTCTAACTGGTTGTTTACCTCGTCTATCTTGCTCTTCACCTCTCTCAATTCCACCTCTAATTTTTTCAATTCCTTTATCCTTTCTTCATTATCTTCCTTAGTGGAAACCAGTGAAGATTTTCTTTCCTCGACACTTGCAAATCATCCTGAAATTGTTGATATTTTGTTATCACTTGGAGAGTAGTTGGGAAAGCTTGAGTATTCTATAGATTCTCCAACTCATAGATATTTTGATCCTTCTCATCTAGCATCGTGAAAATTTATGTTGAGTTTTGAGTGATTTGTCTTGTTTTAGCCACAAACATTTGTAGCCTTTGCTTTTTTCCTTCCAAGATTTTGACTTGAGAGTTCAACAATTGGTTTTTTGTCCATAGACCTTTGACTATATGCTTGTCTAGCTCAGCTACAACTTTCACATATTTGTTGAAGACTATATTGTTAGTACCCATAGCCATTGACACCTCTTCTTCAGGAGGTAAGTAGGTAGTATCAAGCTCAACCTACAAAATTCTCCATTAATGAGATTGAAGGTCTTTGTATGTTCCTTTGGCTAAGGGTTCCAAGGAAACTAGTTGGAACCTCTTTGTGGATGGATTAAAACTGGAGATATGCCTAGCTCTAACTTCTGAATCAAGGGATTCAATCATAGGAAAGAACTTTGGGAGCTTGGCCCTTCTCTGTTTCTCTTGCTCCAGTAGTATGATAGGATTTAAGATGTTGGTGGGAGATTTTACTCCACATAGGTCTGCTTGTTGAGTTATGTCAAGAGTTGAAGATCTTGGTGAATTATTCATGACACTTCTGACACAATAACATTCATCAAAGAATTAGATTCAAAATTCATATTGGCAGGTTGATAGTGACTTCACCTTTTTTAGGTTGAACCCCCTTGGAGTGAACAATATCTTGATAAGCCATGGTATTCTACTACCTTTAGTGACAATCATTGCAAAATTACCAAAGAATCCCTAATTGTAGCAAATGAAGAATCTTATGGGACCTTGTATAGTTTGTGCAGTGATACACTAGAAAATCACGCAGTAACAACAAACTTGGGGAATGTTTTGGATGTAGTCATGCTATGGTATCAATGAATTGCATATATGAGCGAGAAAAGTATGAAAATTATACATCATGAGGTATGTTTTCTAGGATTAAGTATTCTAATTTAGATTTTTGTAGCACTGTAGTTTTGGTAAATAAAAGAGAGTTTGGTTTACTACAAAATCTTGTTAAAGTTTTGGTCTTTTGCAACTTGGCCATTCTAATATATTTGGACTAGTCCACACTTTGTCTATAACTGGTGCTAGATATTCTCCCACTTTTATAAATGATTATTCTAAGAGAGTGTGGATGTATTTTCAGAAAAATAAGTCGGAAGTATTTGAGAAATTTAATGAGTTCAAGGCACATGTAGAAAAAACTTTGGGCAAGTTTGTTTTATGTCTCAGGTCAGATAATAGAGGAGAGTATTGCTCCAAGGAATTTAATAACTTTTGTATGTAGGAAGGAATTAAGCACGAGAAGATTGTTCCATATATTTCATAATAAAATGGCGTGGTTGAGCAGATGAATCACACATTCATGAATTGTGCAAGAAGTATGCTCAACACATCTAGGTGGGGTAATGTATTGTGGGAACAGGTTGTTAATGCATATGCTTTTCTTATAAATGGATAACCTATAGTTGCATTTGATGGACAAATTCCAATGGAGGTTTGGTATGGTAAGGTAATTTATTATTCTCATTTATGTATCTTTGATTGCGATGGATTTTCTCATATTCCTAAATAAAAGAAGTATGAGCTTGACCCAAAGTCAAGGAAATGTGTTTCTCTCAGTGATGATAATACAATAAAAGGGTATAGACTATGGGATCCTACTGACCACAAGGTAATTGTTAGGCAAGATTTTTTTTTAATGAAAATCCATTAAAAGGAAGGAGGTATGACAAACACCTAAGATTGTACCTGTTGAAATAGAAATAAGTGAAGATAAAAATGAAAATGAAGTTTTGATTGGCATAAAGAAAAACAAACTCAATATCCAAAACTTAAAAGATCTACACATCCCAAGAAGAGTCAAGAAAGTTATTCTCCTAATTTTTAGTCTTCTTTTTCTTTGTTAATTAATGACTATGAACCCAATTCATTTCAGGAACCTACAACATATGAGAATGCAAATAAATGGAAGAAATCCATGGATGAATAAATGAAATCATTACACAAGAATGAAACGTGGTAACTTATGGATCTCCCACTAGGAAGAAGGTTGTTGGAAACAAGTGAGCATATAAAGTAAAGAATAAAAATGATAGGCTATTGGATTGTTATAAATCTCACTTGTGTAATGTCCCTCACTAGGTCTGGGATAAAAGTTGAGTTAATTGTTATGTAAATTTGGTTAAGACTTCTGACAAACACTTTGTTTGCTACTACTTTGATGCCACACTTGTGTAATGTCCCTCACTAGGTCTGGGATAAAAGTTGAGTTAATTGTTATGTAAATTTGGTTAAGACTTCTGACAAACACTTTGTTTGCTACTACTTTGATGCCACTATCATAACCCCTCACGCCACTTTAATAAAAAAACTGTGAGTTAACTGCTGGTATGTTTGTGTCTACTTGTTCAAGACTATTTTCAAATAGCTCATTGTTGATATGCTTGTGTTGTTTGTTTTCATATCTATGGTTTTAGACCATGGCACAATAGAATCACACTAGACATGGCTTATGTAAGATCCCCTCTTAGATAGTTGATGCAATTTGTATTATTTGTTGTAGTCTTTTATTGATTACTTGGTTCATGCATTTTGTCAAATAGTTGCACTACAACCCCCCTTGACTATTGAGGTGTTTGTATGGATGGATATTATGTTTTTGGTGCTTTCTTGGTTTGAATATTTTGTCAAATAGTTCAGTATCAAGGGTTTCTTCAAATGATTTTTACATAAAACCAACTTATAGTTATAAATAATGATCATAAACTGGCGAACAACAATAATACACATATGTTAATAATACTGACCTATTGCATTTGATTGAACAACCACACAAGAATATGTACAAACATGACCTACTTTAACATCTAAAATGACTAATACAATAAAATATGTATTCTACAACAACAATAAGTCCTATAGGCGAAGATACAACCTTAAATATAGAGGTACGATCTGCAAATGGATGAATACAACCTATTGTAGGTGTGGCACTGATGGCATCCCCTTCTCTATGGTTGTAGTAATATATTTGATGCCCAAAATGATGAATACAACTTGTTGTTAGAGTGCAACCATTGGAAAATGCACCCAACAATGAAGAGTCTCCCTCTTTCTCTACTAAATGGAGAATATGATGGAAGATACAAACTCATATTTAGTATTGAGCTCATTCACATTGATTTCATCCTCAGGGAGAGTGCACCCAAGGTGATTGCATCCTTCCCAATAAAGAGAAGAACCCTCACAACTAGAAAATGACCCCACAATAGAGTACAACCCCTTTTAAAACCCATCTCAAGCTATAAATGGTGACAATGGTCCTCCTATAATCTTCTAATCCCTCCTCAAATAAGTAATCCCTCTTCATAATCCAAAACCTTCTACAAATATTCTCTCATCAGTCTGATGAATCTATCTTCTTCTTCTTCAATGAAGATTTGTGAGGAATATGAGTGTTTTCTCCTCTAGAATAGCTAGGGTAGATATATCTCAATACCGAAAATATTGCAACAAGGGTTTCAGTCCAAACCCAAAGCCACAAGAGCTCTACAAAGTAATTTTGTAAAATGATCATGAATGAATGTGAGAGAGATCGACTTACCCTTTTAAGCTCATTTTACCTTTTTGGGCCACTTTTACCATTTCCTGCTCAAATATTTAATTAAAGTGGCTTTATAAAGTCATTGTCACTTTATTAATTTATTAATCATTTTTCTTCCAAAAAGTGATTTATTTCATTTTAAAACATTTTCAAGCATTGGAAGTCATTTGTCATCCTCCCAACATTTAAATCTCTTCATCTTGGTTCCTATGAGCTATTACACCAAGGAATCCCTCTTAGATAATTTATTGAAATGACAACCTTAGTGAAATCGATTAAATAATGCTCAATAATAGTCCCAATTTACGGAAACGATCGAAAGGCCTTGGAATCGACATTTGATTACACAAGAGTGATTTTGATAATAAAAGATGATAATCATACCTCTAAAATAATCATATAACTCCTATAAACCATCTGAGCTCACTGGTAACATCAAATTACCCCTCTGATCAAGCTAACATAAACCCATAAAGTCACCTCCAACTATAGAGCAAGGGAACTAGAAAATGGGGACATTACAGCTTGGTGTAAAAATTCTACGTGCAGAAGTTATATATGTATTTTAATGAAATATTCTCTTTGATTGTGAAGCTAACTACTTGAAGAGTTTTACTTGCACTTGTGGCAACAAAGAATTTAGAGTTGGAGCAATTGGATGCAAAAACTAAGTTCCTGCATTGTGATCTCAAGAAAGATATTTATATGTATAAGCTTGAGGGCTACAAGGAAAGAGGAAAATAACATTGGTTTTGCATACTCAAGAAATTTCTATATGGATTGAAATAGGCATCAAAGATGTGGTACAAAAAATTGGACACCTTTGTGAAGAGCTAAAAGTTTAGTAGAAGTGAAGTTGACCATATGCATATTATAAGAGGTTTGATGATGGGAGGTTGTATGTTGAGGATGTACTGATTGTTACGGAGAGAAATTCCTATGGCTTGGGGTACCACAATAGACGGACTTGACTCCAGAACACCATCTTTCCCAATATGCAATAGAAATAAAATGCCTAACACTAAAGGATCGGACCTCGTACCTTATTCCAGAAGGCTGAAGTAGATCCCCGTTGAGCTTTCCAACTTTCAGCTTGAATTGATATAATCCTGCCTCAACAACAAGTAAACAATACAAGCATACTATATCATGGTGTTAGAACTATTCTAGAATATATAACATCAATAATGTAAAAGCATTTGAGACATTCCAATGGATATAACATGAGATCAAATACACATCATTGGACAGGAAAAGATGTTTGTTTTTAATATAAATCAGAGATTACAAGATAGATACAACCTCTGACGGCACGTCTGCGAATCGGAGAAACTGAATCCCCCACTTGGGCCTCCACCACCTCAATCCTCCATCTCTCGATAGCAAGCTCACTAGTACAAGGCAAGCTTGGGAAGAACACAACAGTGCTCCAAGGGACAAAGGGATGCAGACTCAAGTATAAATCCTGGCAACAATGGACTATAGTTTCTTTGCTTCAATCTCTCTATATGTCTTCAATGTACCAAGTGGTTCCTTATATAACTTCACATGGGATAATGAAGGGTCGAATCCGAGCGATCTCAAGGCATATGGAAGGCCAGGAGTCGAATGAGTCGGATCCAAGTCAAGGAAAAGTCCAAAAGGATTTGGATTTATGTACACATCCCGATGTACGCAGTTATCGGGGATATATACGCGTACGTACACGGTTATCGGGGTAAAAGCCGCGTATATCATCTTTTATATGGTTTTGGGGATGATAAAGGTAACATCAAAGGATAAAATGTGGTCCATGGGGTCCAAAGAGTCTGCAATGGGACAGGGGAAGGCCATACAAAGTGTGATTCACCTAGTGTGGTGAAATCCGCTATAACAGATGCCCCCTAATGTGTGAGGTCAGAGGGGTCATACGATGGCCGAAATACATTATAAGTCCATCCCAGAAGTGGAGTGATGAAGGTACCCAAATGGAAGACCAGCCACCCAATCAGCATAGCACCATGATACAACTCTGCATATAATTGCAAGTACATATAGCAGTCCTGGATACAAAAGAGTACAATGGCCATGAATAGGCATAATACATGATATCACATATGTGGTCATCGCCACGTACAATATACATAGATCAGAATATCCATGATGAAGATATACAATATAGAATGGATCATGATCTCCATAGGCTGAAGATATACAATAGATCAAGATCTCCATAGTCTGGAAATGTCTGACATATACTGGATCAAATCACGAGAGCTGAAATCTCATGAATACTGGCACGATCAAGGAGGTAGCATATAAGAGATGCCAT
>LPNX010561775.1:50595-64660 GCA_001517045.1 Pseudotsuga menziesii | reverse complement strand
GGAGGCCAACTCTTCCATCATACGGTTCTGAAAGTGCGAGCCATGGTCAGTGACAAGCTCTTTCGGAATCCTGAACCGAGTAATGATTTGGTTGAATACAAAATGAGCGGCTGTCTCACCGTCGGATTTTACTGTAGGCATTGCCTCAGCCCATTTCGTGAAATAATCTACAGCCACTATAATATGATGGTGCCCCCCAGCCGAAGCTGGGGTGCAATCCATAAAATCTAGCCCCCACTTGGTGAAGGGACCGGCGGTGATAATAGGATGCAAAGGGGCAGGCTTCGAGCGCATATTCCGTGCAAACACCTGGCAAGGGTGGCACCTCTTGACCGCATCAACACAATCTTTAAAGATCGATGGCCAGAAATAACCTACTCTCAAAATATTTTGAGCTGTAGAAAGCCCAAATAAATGACCACCACACGCCCCACCGTGGCAATCATTCAGCACAACCTCAGCCTCCGCATGGGTTAGACAACGTCGTAAAATGGAATCTACCCCACGGCGATACAAAGTATTGTCCACTATAAGGTAGTTCTTAGAAACGTGGCGTAATCGACGTCGCTCATCTCGTGAGAGGTGAGTAGGGGTCCTCTGTGTTTGTAGATATACTATGATATCTCCATACCATGGGTCAGACGTTGAGATCAAGAAGATATGCTCATCAACCAAAGTATCCTCACAAACCTCCTCCTCGGCCTCGCCTGGAAAATCTGATATGAGCTCTGCAAAAATTAACGACTTCTTCGATTTTGCTGAAACAAATTCGAGATCGAACTCTTGCAGAATGACAATCCATTTATTGTACTTTCCCCCAATCATCCTTCGTGTGAGGACGAACTGAAATGGATTGACATGGGCCACTACCAAGGTTTGGAGAAGAAGGATATAATGTCTCAAACGCTGAACCGCATGTACGGTCGCTAAGGCAAGCTTCTCGACATGAGAGTAACAAATCTCTGCGTCAATAAGGTTTCGGCTCAGATAATATATGACATGCTCCTGAAGCTCCTCATCCTCCTGAACCAATACCATACCAATCGTCTCTAAAGACGCAGCCACATATAATAGGAAATCACGGCTATAATCCGGAGGACTAATAACCGGGGCCGATGCTAGAGCTCGCTTAAGTGCATCGAAGGACTCCTGGGCTCGCTCATCCCATTCAAAGGGAGTATCCTTCTTCAAGAGATGCATGAAGCCTCTAGTCAAATTGGCAAAATTGACCACAAATCTTCGTAAGAAGTTTGCCATGCCTTGCAAACACTGAAGATGACAAATGTTCTTCGAGGGAGACAACTGAAGTATTGCCTCAACCTTTAAGGGATCAACTCTTATCCCCTCTCTAGAAACGATGAATCCTAGTAAACGACCCGACTTTACGCAAAAGATGCACTTATGAGGGTTTAATCGAACCGAATAATGCCGGCATCTTTCGAACACTAATATCAAGTGATAGGGATGACGCATTCTCATACGAGAATGAGCAGCGAGATCATCCAAAAACACTTCAATAATAGACTTAAGATCATGAAAAATCAAGGTCATGGCCCGTTGAAATGTAGCTCCGGTGTTTTTAAGGCCGAAAGGCATTTTCCGATATGCAAACGTTCCCCAAGGACAAATAAATGCAGTCTTGTGTTGGTCCTCAGGTTTGATCTAAATCTGATTATACCCAGAAAATCCATCCATAAAGGAGAACACCTCGCTACCCGCACACTCATCCAAAATCTGATCTATAAATGGTGTGGGGAAGTTATCCTTAGGACAGGCACGATTTAAATCGCGGAAATCAGTGCATATTCGGATCGCTCCCTGCTTCTTATCCACCGGAACGGGGTTTGAAACCCACTCCGTCAAGGGAACGGGATAGATGAAACTGGCTTTCAACAATTTCTCTATCTCTGCCTTAATGGCGGGTGCTTTCCTAGGATTCACGGTGCGTAAACGCTGTCGAACAGGCTTAGCGTTGGGGTAAGTCTTAATTTCATGTTCGACAATTCGAGGGTCGATACCTGGCATCTCATCATAAGACCAAGCAAAAACATCACGAAACTCTTTGAATAGCTCAGTATACTCGAGAATCTCTTCTTGGGAACATTTAGCTCCAAGATACACATTCTCAATGGTGCCAGGATTTCGAGAGATGTTGATAGCAATCGTGGAAGATATGTTCACCATGTTTCCATCAGCCATCTGACCAGGAGAGCTTAATGGAACCATGGGGCTACCAAGTCTCTGACTAAGAATCTCCCTATAATCCTCATGCTCCAAACGGTCAAGCGGTGGAAGGAAATATGATCTATGATGAAGTTCCTCCCATGGCGGCTCAACACCCGACATAGCCTCGATAATCGCTTCATCGGAAGGGAAAACCATATCCAGGCAGTCGTGGGCATGAGAAGGCTGTACTGCCCATGTCGGCAGCACATAGGGGTCTTCCTCCTCTGTCCGGGAAGAGGAAGAACAAGGCTCTGCAACACTCGCAAGACTAGCTTGATAAGCAATCATGGTTGCAGGAAGCGGAACGTTGGTTTCGACAGGCTCACTAGAGGTACTCGGTGTAGGAAGAATCCAAGGATATTCCATATGAGTCATGCGAAAAGACACCGAGGTCGTAGAAGACGAAGCCTTACCGAAACTAGATCCTATCATGAGGATCGGCGCAGGACAACTAAAGCTTCCCATAAGGGACGGATACATACCTACACCCACACTCCCAGTTGCCGGCTGAGAGTGTTCAACGATCGGAACCGAAGCTCCCGAAGATGCGGTGACAGGGGAATTCTTGAATGACATCTGATCAATCGTTACAATCTTCCCATTATGAGGAAAGCATACAACGTGGAACAAGGAAGATGCAACGGCTTGCATACTATACATCCAATTCTGACCCAGAAAGAGATTGTAGTCGAGTCGCGCATCAACCACTTCAACCTCTATCGCAACGGTCTTCCCCCCCAAACGGACCTTAAGAGAGGGAGGGATGCTGTGTAGCCTAAAAGATCTCCCATCAAAGGCAGTTAACATGGTCGCTAATTTCGACAGCTCAGGAGAACCCAGACCCTTCCAACAAGAAAAAGACATCACAGAAGCAGCAGCGCCCTCGTCAATCACAGTGCGCTTGACGATCATATTAAGACATTCTACGTGTACCAAAAGCAACACATAGTAGGGCAAGCGAGGCTGATGTCCTGCGGTTTCAAATTTGATCATTGAGGAAGAGTCATCACCATTCACACCAAGAGCAGAAAGCAAAGCTTTCCTTTGCGATGGACAAGTCTGAAGCACCTCCAATGCAGACATCGCACAAGGAGTATGGCCCAAGTCCTCGACAACTGAATAATTCTGGGCGGCTCGAGCATTTGGATTATGCCCCGAACGCTTAAGTACCCCCTTAGGAATGCGAGGTGCAGCTTCAGGTTTATCCATAGGTTTATCCACCGGTTTCTCAATGCGCAAAGGAGTTCCTGGTGGATCAGGTTCTTTGCCTGGGCTGGGTTGTGACGATCCATAATCTTTCGCATGAGTCACAATCTTAGCAGCATGAACCATGTTAATGCACCCACGAGCACTAGTCTCAGGTGGATCATTTGCACTATATTTCTCCTGGGACTTCGAGTTCATATTCTGGTTATGCGGTAAAGGGTTGGTTAGCACAGCTGGGCCTTGTGCTAACAGCCTCGAAGCTTCATCAATTCGAGGGCACAAGTAAGTGAGATGGTCTTCCTTACATAGCTTGCAAGGGAATTTAACTTTACGCTTCGCTTGCTTGTCCCCCCCAGCATTTTGACCGTTCTTGCCATTATTAGTAGCATTCTCATTTTTATTCCCACCCTTTCGATTATTATTCTTGCCCTTTTTCTTATTCCGTTCGGGCTGCTAGTTACCCTTCTGGTCCGACGATTGCACAAAGAGTACACTCGCCGTTTGGGCGGGTTGAGACGAAGCCGTAGCTTGTCCTGAAGCAGATTGGTTGAGCGACAATTGGCTAACTTGTTTTGCAACCGAATCCGCAGGCTTGGCACTCGCACAACTCACAATGCCATCGGCATGTGATCGAGGTTTGACCTTGGGATCGAAACTAGAACGAGGAGCGTTAGGAATAATCTCATATAACAAACCGGACTGAGCATAGATCAAGTCCAGTTCCTGCACCCTAAACATGGCTTGTTCCTCATTCTGCACTCCGGATGTGGAAACATCCTTCGCAATATACGGCAATAAAGACTTGAGGAACCACTCAAGGAGGAACTCCGGCGGTATAAAGGCTTTGATTAATCTCTTCCGTCTATGCCACTCCTGAATATGATCAGAAATATGGGTGGCTTTATCTTGCCGAAATGTCGACAAGAGTTCAGTACCAACATCATACCGCACTGGTAGCTGGAAGTGATTAAGGAAAGTCATCGCAAGATCGTCGAACAAGGTAAAGGCTCCCTTTGGTAACTCTATATACCATTTCGCAGCAGGCCCTGTGAGGGTGCGTTGAAATAGTCGCAAACGGACTGAGTCCTGACGTAATGAATTCGAAGAGCACCAAAGGTGAAACGTGGTAACGTGTTCGCTCGGATCCTCTCCCGGTTTGCCTTCGAATTTAGGTATATCCGAAGGAAGCTTGGTAGGGATAGCCGGCCAAGCCGGGTCATGAGCAATGGGATCGTTCGTAAGTCTCGATAAGTCAGGAAGGTTGAGTGTCGCGAGGAAAGGGAGTTTAGCATGATGAGGTCGATGGGTCGCTCCCTGATTCACATAGGTTTGGGCACCACTATGGCCTTGGCCATAGTGTCCTCCTCCTGTCTAACCCGTATAGTGTGGCGTGGAAGTACCATAATAAGGTGGACCTTGGCTAGTAGGAGCTACAAAGCCATAGTTGGGAGAATAAGCAGGTTGTTGATACCCGCCTCCGTAAGGTGAAGGAACCTGTCCATACCGTGTCCCATAATAGGGTCCATAGGCCATCACATGCGTTGTCCCATGGGAGACTCCATAGGTAGGAATATAAGCTTCGGAAGGGGGAACATACATGCCAGAAGTAGGTATATATGCTCCAAACATGACAAGCTGACCACTAGACGGGTGAATATAGCCTCCTGAAGCAACGGGTGGTATAGGAATTTGAGACACAACTGGCCTAGTGACCGCAGTACGGACCTGACTCGTAGCCATATATCGACTCGAAGGACCATGTGAAGAAGGCGGAGGATGAACATTGGAAGAACTCGGAACCGAGGACGAAGGGATCTCAGTAATAAGATATGTGCTAGTGCCTATCGTCACTCGTCTAGGACCTGGTATCCTAATGGGATCGCTAACTCTAGACCTAGGAGGGAGATGAGATGTAGCTTTCACCACTGGGACGGAAGGTGCAATGTGACTAGTACTCCCAAACCTCTCCGCAAGGTAAGGAATGGGATTGCCCCCAGGCATAGTGCTAGGCTCATAATCGAATTCAACATGAAATGTCAAATCATGCTCAGGAAAACCAGTCGTAACATAATCACCGTAACTAGTATGGGTAGGTTCAAAGCGAGTCTCGGCATCTTCCAGCATTCCATACCGGTAAAGTGTCAACGGGGAATCAGCCCTAGGATGAGTAGGTCTATCATGCAAAGATCCTATCTGGGAAATCATGGGACCGAACTCAACTAGGTCAGGTGAAGGATCGTATGTAGGAGTAAAATCCCCATCGTCAACACGAATGGGAGGAGGTGGCTCAGGAATAGTCTCTGAATGATCCTCCATGGTGTGTGAATCAGTGTGTGACATAGTCCGCCTAGGTCTCTCTCCCAAAGGAGGTGGAGAAGTAGAAGTCGAAAGGCCTCTTAACCGACGAGAACGGCGCGGAACCGCACTTGAATCCACAATGACTCAACAAATAGCAAAGACTCTCTATCTACGTAAACCCTAGGCCAACTAGTGTGCACAGAGCAATCACTAAAAAATCTAAAGCCAAATGCAAGCAAACAAGGGCTGGATAAGTGAGCTCCTGAATGTGGCCAGTATGTCTCACCTAGGAGAGGCTTGAGAGGCCCTTGTCACCACAAGCGGAGGTTCGAAACCAATTATTGTGGCCCTCATCTTCAACGCGTAAAGGGACTGTGTTGTCCGACCCCAACCTGGCCGGGACACATGCAGAATAACCTCTACACGTACCCCCTCGATATCCTAGGTAAGGTCACTAAGGTCACCTCAATATAATCAACGCTCAGGCGGACAGTCGCAGGCGGGATTGACCGTATGGGCAGGGTAGCAGAGCCTGAAACTCTCGAAAGAGCCCCCAGATATGAATACAATCCTGGCTATATCGTCGGTGCTACACAGTTACCGACCAGGGTTTATCCCAATCAACAACCGCTCACACTGCCTAGTGCTTGACTCCCTTTTGAGAGGAGCTTCCGGAGAACGCCGGTTATACCAAGGATTTCACACACTCCCTGGACAGACACCTAATTGTTGTTGTTTAGTGATCTTGGAGAATTAACTCACAATGAACTATTCCAAGATCCTAAAACCTAAGCTTGTTGGTGCACCCTATAAAAGAAAAGAGTGTAATTCATTTTAATTAGCGTTGATTTTAGTTGGCTTTATTACTCAAAAATAGGATATGGTCGTGCAACTAGTGGTGTTATGATGCAACAAGAAGTAAAATGCACACCGTAACAATCAATGCAAATGCATTGTGTCCATGTAAACAGGGTATGCGTACTACGTGAATGCACAATTTTTCTTCAAATGCAATGCAAATTTTCCTATATGAATTCCTAACTAGTACTCCAAAGCAAATCTAGAGCTAGTGCAAGTACAATGCAAAGTGCAAAATGCAATGCATAATGATAAGCAAATATTTTTGTATTTTTTGAATATAAGAGATGCAAACGCAAAAGAATGATTCTACCACCCTCAGACTCTGCAAGCACACATAAACAGCATCCAAGCAACAGACCAAGGTAAAAGAACTCTAATGCACTAATCTCAAACAAAAAATGGAAAATGCCATGACAAGAACTTTCCTAAAAGAAAAATTTAGGCTAAAAACGTTTCCAGTCAGAAATAGAGGTCAAAACAGACTCAGGCAGTGCCAAAGGAGACTCAGCAACTAACATTCACCCAGCAACCCACAATCTTCCACAAAAAGGTAAAAACCAGGGTATACGCGACTGTTCGCAGTAAACCCGCGTGTATACGCGGAAATTCCAGAGGAACCCGCATGTATACACGACTGTATATAAAAAACCCGCATACAGGAAGAAAAAGGTGCATAAAACAAGGCAAACAAGCAGACTAAGACAGACTTTACTCCAATCAGACTCTACCCGGCATACATGCCCCCAATCCCAACACAGAAACAAGAGAGAAAGAGCAATTCAAATACATTGAATGCCAAGAAAATCACCCCCAAAGGACAACTACTAGGAATTCCCCAGCAGAGTTGCCAATTCTGTTACGGAGAGAAATTCCTATGGCTTGGGGTACCACAATAGATGGACTTGACTCCAGAACACCATCTTTCCCAATATGGAATAGAAATAAAATGCCTAACACTAAAGGATCGGACCTCGTACCTTATTCCAGAAGGCTGAAGTAGATCCCTGTTGAGCTTTCCAATTTTCAGCTTGAATTGATATAATCCTGCCTCAACAACAAGTAAACAATACAAGCATACTATATCATGGTGTTAGAACTATTCTAGAATATATAACATCAATAATGTAAAATCATTTGATACATTCCAATGGATATAACATGAGATCAAATACACATCATTGGACAGGAAAAGATGTTTGTTATTAATATAAATCAGAGATTACAAGATAGATACAACCTCTGACGGCACGTCTGCGAATCGGAGAAACTGAATCCCCCACTTGGGCCTCCACCACCTCAATCCTCCATCTCTCGATAGCAAGCTCACTAGTACAAGGAAAGCTTGGGAAGAACACAACAGTGCTCCAAGGGACAAAGGGATGCAGACTCAAGTATAAATCCTGGCAACAATGGACTATAGTTTCTTTGCTTCAATCTCTCTATATGTCTTCAATGTACCAAGTGGTTCCTTATATAACTTCACATGGGATAATGAAGGGTCGAATCCGAGCGATCTCAAGGCATATGGAAGGCCACGAGTCGAATGAGTCGGATCCAAGTCAAGGAAAAGTCCAAAAGGATTTGGATTTATGTACACATCCTGATGTACGCGGTTATCGGGGATATATCCGCGTACGTACGCGGTTATCGGGGTAAAAGCCGCGTATATCATCTTTTATATGGTTTTGGGGATGATAAAGGTAACATCAAAGGATAAAATGTGGTCCATGGGGTCCAAAGAGTCTGCAACGGGACAGGGGAAGGCCATACAAAGTGTGATTCACCTAGTGTGGTGAAATCCGCTATAACACTGATTGCATGCCTTAGTCCAAAGAAAACCATTGATCTTAAGACTCAATTAGCTAGGACATTTGAAATGAAGGATTTAGGAGAAGCAAATCAGATTCTAGGCATGAAGATACATATGTATGGAATAGGCAGGAATATTTGGTTATGTTAAAAGTCATATATAGAAAATATTTTACATCACTTCAATATGCATAATCAAAAACTAGTTAGCATCGCACTTCTTGCACACTTCAAGTTATCTTTCGAAAAGTGTCCTAACACAAAAGCAAAGAAGACAAGCATGCCTCATGTACTATATTTATTAGCTGTAGGGAGCCTCATGTTCGCCATGGTGAGCACTAGATCATATATTGTCCAAGCTACAATGTCAGTTGTTAGCCAATTCATGGTGAATCTTGGTAAGGAGAGTTGGAACGCTATGAGTAGATACTCATTTATTAAAGGAGCACTCTAGAGGTTGTTATTTGTTATAGATCAACATATTTACAAAGTAAAAATTTTGTAGATTTGATTTTGGTAGAGATAGAGATAGACGAAATCCTACTATAGGATATACCTTCACTCTTGTTGGTGGAGTTGTAAGTTGAACATCTAAGTTGTAGCTAATATCGGCCTTATCAACCATTGAAGTAGAATTTGTGGTAGCAATTAAGTCCAATAAAGAGGCAATATGATTAGAGTGATGGATAAATTCAAGATAATGCATGAGAATATTACTTTGCATTAAGACAATAAAAGTGTTATCCTCTTTTAAGTGAAGATGCAATAATTCATGATCACATGAAACATATTGATATTCAGTACCATTTCAAAAGGAAAGTGGTGGAATAAAGCATGATTTTGTTAGAGAAAATTGATACTTATGAGAATAAGAATACTACATATATGCTTACAGATTTGGTTAGGATAGAAAAGTTTGAATGCTACAAAAATTCTTCGGGCTTGCTTAAATATGGTAAAGGTAGCATTGGGTGACGACACACAATCAGAAAACATATTCAAGGAAATTCCTGTATATCAATTTAAAGTGGGAGAATGATAGAAGGTGAAGTCAATATCCATATCTTTGACATTATCCTATAGAGTGGTACAAGACTATCCCCTTGTATGTTTTGTATGTGCTGAGTTGCAAGGGGGGTCTTCCATGGCCCCCTTTCTCGTGGGTGCATGGTGGGGTCCTTGTGACAAAGGGTTCGAGGGAAGAGTCCTCGAGTAAAAAATTTCTAGAACCTTCTAGCGTGCTTTTGTTTCTTCTAGAACCTCGTTATGTGTTGTATAAAAGAGAAGTGACCCATGGCATTGTATCACAAGAAAGAAAGCATTGCAAGTTTTTTTATTGAGTAATAATAAAAGATCGAAGCTGCCATTGCCCTATTGTCTTACCTACACACAACATGGTTTTTATGTAAATCTTTTGTTTTATTGTTCTTGTTGTTTGCTTATGTTTTTTTATAATTTTCTATTATTGGATATCCTGGTTTGGTATTTTGTTTAAGAATTTGTATCCGAATATAAAAAGTTTAAAGTCATGCCAACGCCCTTGTACAAGGGAGACCCATTTCTCTAAATGGTGACACTTGTTTTGTCATTAGCAAATGAACAAAATCTTTGGGATAACCAAACACAAAGGATTTTTTTTAGAAGAAAAAAATGTTTCTTATTATTCATTAGATTTGAATCATGGAAACAACAACAATGTCATAGTTCTCCTGGATTACATTCTCAACAAAGATAATACTTACTAGATTTGCTTCTTTGGAAGAACAACTGAAATAAACATAGATTAGTTGATGAAATATAAGTCTACATCTATTATACAAAAGTAGTGAGGAGGTAATATATACCTTCTGATTGAAAGATGAGATCCATAAGCAAATAAAAAGAGTCCAAAAGTCAACTTTCTTGATTCCTTTAGGAGTTAAACCGTAATGAGCATTTGTTTAAGATCAGTTAAAAAATGCAAGTTGTTCTGATATGGAGAAAATGAATAGATCAGAGAAGAAAAAACCCAAAAAGAACTGGGTAGAAAAATGCCATTTTGTATACTTGGATGGCGCCTTCAAAGACCACCCTGCCACTAAGAGCTTCCAAAAAGAATATATGGCCTTTTGACAGACCAATACCTTTCTTAGACAAGTTGTCATATTTGCTATTATACTACCTAAAGACGTGCTCAATCCTGCATATATGGAAAGAAAAAAGAAGAAATTTAACTGTGTCTTTCCAATGCTCCAACGAAGGAACCTAGAGGTTGTTATTGACAATAACCCAGTTGATCACAACTCTAGAGTGCTCCAATACATGAGAGATAGTCAAACTTTTATGTTGCATGAAATAGAGGAGACCCCAACGTGCTAAGATTTCATCATGGGTATTTGTTCCCGAACCACAACTCATCCAGATGTAGAATTTGTGGTCCTTTCTAAGAAGGAGATAACAACCTTCTCCATAACTCCCTCCTTGAGCCGCCCCATAAAAAAAAAGCCACAGTGCCCACCCCTACTAGAACTGAAGGAGATCTAATCTTCAAACTTCTAATTGCACCTTCTTTATGATAGTCTAAATAGGAGCCAAGAATGAACCAATAGACTCTATGCAAGTTAAATGGAGTGAATTAAAAAAGGATAAGGTTCCAAGACTCCCAAATCACTTAGATGAAGAAAAGAGGGAGGGGAGACTTCTTGGATTTTGTTGAGAACCAATTGAACATACACTCTTCAAAACATCTAAAATCCCAACAATCAAACAGGTTTAAACTACTAGTAACCTTTAACCAAACTAGTTGAGATAAGTCATAGTGAACTAGAAGGTGATCAATAGTTTCAGTATCCCTTCTACGCATAGGATAGTAAATAGGCTCGATCCCCCCTATTTTTTGATAATTAACGCATGCGAGAAGTTTGTTTTTCATTGCAAGCCTCCCAAATAATAAAATTTTAGTGGGGGGCGACCAATGCCAAATAAACTTATACCACCATTTGATACTTCTATGACAATTATTAAAAACATTGGAGTAATAAGATGATTTAGAGATCACCTGTCCATGAGCATCTTTCCAGGACCAGATGATGATGTCTTCTAAATTGTTTAGTATGATTCTGCTGTGATTAAGAATCCCAACAAAGGAGTTCCACTCCTCGGCACATTGAGCATTTAATTGCAGGTCCTTTGCAAAGATCCAATAGCTCGAACCCTCTAACACAGTGTTTTTCTTAGCACGATTAAGGGAAAAAATGCCACTAGAATGTAAAATATGAATCGTTTAGGGAGAAAGATAGGAACCAACTGACCCTCCAATGAATGTATCGACCCCCAAGCGGAATTGAAACCCATTGCCTACCTTCCAAAACATTCTTCTGTTTAGATCGGGGAAGGTTTCTAAAATACTACTCCAAATATTAGAAATATGACCACACTTTTTATTATTATTTTGAATCCAATAAGGGATACACAAGTCCTTGAAGTATTTCCCTCTAATAATATCACTCCAAAACCCCCCACTTGTCAGGCCATGCTAAAGGATTTTCATGGAAGAGCCTTTCCAAACCAGAAAATATGTTTGATACCCCACCCACCAAGTTCCTTTGAAGGAAGATCTTCTCACATGTTATAAGATGGATCCCTCTATGCCCAGAGTTGTTGGACCATAAGAAATGAAAGATCCTCTAACGAATTTGGTCTAAAATGGATCAAAGAAACTTTGCCATAGACAACCAATAAACCGACACATTAGTAAGCACATAATGAATGAGAGTCAACCTACCTAGCAATGGCAACCAACAATTGCACCAATGGTTAATCCACTTTTCAAATTTTTTGATCAACCACGACCAGTTTACATAGAGGTAGTTGTTGGGATTAAGAAAGTAGCCTAGGTATTTGAAGCCCTTGTCGATAACTTGTGAAGTCTAGGGGAACAAGTGTTGCACTTGTTCCATAACCTCCTCATCCAGAGCGTTCTAATGAAGGGAAGATTTCTGGAGGTTGATCTCCATTCCCAAACTAGAGTAGAAATATTGAATGAAAATCGACTCTTGTACATAAGCAATACCAAATAAGAAAACATCATCAATAGATAGGAGATGGGAAATAAAATGAGAGGATGAAACCTTGATACCTTTAATTTTCCCTTCATTCTTTGCTCATCCAATCATCTTGCTCAACCCTTCTATGACCAAGAGAAATAAATATTGGGACAGAGGACACCCCTTGGCATAAACCCCTAGAGCATTTGAAGAAGGATGAAGGAGTGCCATTAACCAAAACTATGAAGTTTGCAGAAGAAACGCACGCCAAAATCCACTAGGGGATTTCAAAATTTAAACCTACATTGAGGAGGAGGAGGCGTAAGAGGGACCATTCCACCTTATTGTAAGCTTTGACCAAATCAATCTTTAAAAGCAGGTCATCGATCTTCTTTGTCTTCATAGACTGGATTGTTTCCTATGCCACTCCCTTGTCATTAAAAATCTGGCGTTGACTCAGGAAACCAAACTGTTCCTTTGAGATGCCCACAGAAAGCCTCGCCTTCAACCTGCTAGTAATCACTTTAGCTAGAAATCACCAAACACAAGCGATTTAAAGGCATGCATAGTAGCAAGAAACAATGAGAAATTTCACTACAAGAATGATAAGTGCGCTATAACTTTATATCTAGAACATTTAAGAGTCAAGAATGTGGGATTAGTAATATTTTGGAGTATAACAACAAAAATATCTCTTAATACAAGTTCTAAATTTTTTTGTTACTTGAATTATAGTTTACTAGTACAATCTACAATGAGAATCTACCACAACTAATCGATACTCAAGTCCCAACTCATTCTTATCTTGGCTCTGTGTATTAAAAAATTCTTAAAGTGTACTAATTAACAAGATGGCCTTAATAAACAATCATTATTAATACAATGTCTAGTAAGAAAAAACAAGAATCACTACAATAATAACAAAGTAGTCTAAACTTTGACGATTTGGACCACTTACTCGTGTTAGACTTTTTTGGTGTAATGGAGATAGAAATTGTTGAAATAACATATAAAAGTAGTTAATATTTCATAATTCAAGTGCAACAAGCTTATTCAGAAACATTAAACACATTTTTATAATAAAAAAATAGATTTTAATAAAAAAATTACAATATAACCAAAAAAATTAAATCACCAACTTTTCACACAAACAAACAAATAAAAATAAAATAAAATAAATAAACAAACATTTAAACACCTTCAAACATGGTTTTCCACAAGTAACCCGTACTTAATTCTAAATACCTCAGCTGTACTCTAAACTAAACCCGAAAAAGCACACTTAAAAAAAAAAATTGGTTCCAAATTACGCTAGCTACATTAAAACATTAAAAAAGTGGTTCCAAATTACGCTACAATAAAAAAAAATGCATACTAGAAAAAACAAAGATAAGATGAACATAAAAATCTACATCCAATAATCGAAGAAGATAAGGTGAACGTTAATTCTCAATATTCTTGATTTTCTGGGCATATTACAATTTCCAAATGGCTGTGAGCTTCGCTTATCCGGGCCACGCAGCACTCCAATTCACAAGTCATTCCTTCAAACTCTGTAGCATCCTCAACAGAAGCTTGCAGGGCAATCCTCTGAAGGTGCCAACAACCAGAAAACTGAATATCCCGTTCAAATTCAGAAG
>LPNX010561775.1:35657-50222 GCA_001517045.1 Pseudotsuga menziesii | reverse complement strand
TATATATATTAAAAAGATTAATTAACTTAAAAGAAAAAGAAAAAAGAAACCAGCCTTGAAAAACACTAGCATAAATCCATCTTAATGTGGGTTAAGGTGGATCTATGCTTAGTGGCTTAAAACTACCCCAGACCTATCTAAATCTCGGTATGGAGTGCATTTCAAGGTTTCAAAGCTTGAGGGTGTGTATCTCAGGTTTCAATATTTGATATGTGGAAGTTAAAACTACCCCAGACCTATCTAAATCTCGGTATGGAGTGCATTTCAAGGTTTCAAAGCTTGAGGGTGTGTATCTCAGGTTTCAATATTTGATATGTCTTCCACATGTGTAAACATCCTTGGTTTCTATTATTACCCAAAGTGCAGACCTGCTTAATAATTATAGACCACCGAGCCTTGTCACAGCTAGATGTCTCTCCGTTTGAACCAGTGCTTTTCCAATCTCGGGGGTATTCCTAAAAGGTGTATGCTGCCATCTAATCAATAAATGTGCTCAAATTTCAAGATGATTAGCACACAAAGGGCTCTCTCTTGGGTTGTCCATAAACAGTCAAGAGCGAGGGTGAATTTAATAAAAACTTAGATTGGTTGGGATCAGTTCCTAAACACAATTATAACAATGAATTAGCAAAAAAGAAAGTGAGGTGAATGTGCACCTTAAGTGAAGATAAATCAAATTAAGTGCACTACAAACTAACCATAACATTGCAACACAACTAACCTATGTAGCATGGGAATCGCTCCCGGCTTTTAGGAAAGTCGTTCCCAAAGTTCCAACGTTCCAGGAAACTTGGTAACTGGTAGGGAACTTTCCAAATCCAGTGGGAACTGTTCCAAATGGTTGGGAACATACTGGGAACTTTTACCCCCTAAAATCAAGAACTTGGGGACTTTTTCTTGCATGTTTCCTTCACTGAGAGCTTCCATGCATTCATGATCGCCACCAATCGAAATTGAAATTTCTAGGGAAGAAAAGGAGATGTGAGGTTGCACTTGAGGCATTTTACAGCTCGGGAGTGAATGTAAGGAACACTAAAGACAAAAAAAATCGAAGTTACAATGTCATAAAACTTTTTTATGAGTAGTTCTTGAATTAAATATATACCTAAGTCACCCATCATCGTCTTTGAGATCATTTGATCTTTATTGCTTTCTGGTTTATTCGTGCATGTCTTTGAAAATGTGGGATCCTCTCCTTGGAGGGTTGTTAACAAAATTCCTATTTCCTCGCGACCATACATATACATGGTTGGGCCAGAATTTTTTCTCTAGAAAACTATTTGCAATAAAAGTCTATTTCGTGCTACCTTGTCGAGTTGGTGCACTGATCTGTCTACCGCCCGTGCTAGAGTATTCACTCGTCCCTATGTTGAATTGCAGTTACCGCTAATCAATAATAAAAGTCCCACTTTAGAAAGAGTTTACCTTATATAATAAATGACGTGGATGGTAATCTTGATTTTATTTCCATTTCCATCTACTAAGAGGTTCTAGTTACTGTTACTGGATGAAATGGCAATCCAAGCCACTGGTAAGCATATGTGGAAAAAGTGACCATTGTCACCTTAATCACGTCTCCTAACTTCTTTGAAAGTTGAAACCTCCTAGGGGAGAGCCCTAATAGTAACTCTGTAAGGACACTAAACACCATACGATGTTTTCTTTCAAGAGAATTAGTGACTAGTTCCTTATTGGAGTCAAATCAAACAGTGGAGAAAATATACCATGAGCATGAATATGAACCATATACGTGCAGTTACTATATCCATTTCAATAGTGCGTTTATGAGGATCAAAGCAAATAAACTACTTCAATACATATACAATATAACAAGTGTGAGGTATAATTACTAATTAGTGTCATTCATCCAAAATTGATATGCAAGCCTCTTGTATATCACTAATCATAACAGCAGTATGTGCAGAGATACATCGATATATGTTATCCAACGTACATCAGTATTATATGATATATCAGTCCTTATTGCATTCATAATCATGCACCATTTATTCCAGACTTTGTGTAAGCAGTATTATGCATAACTAAGCATTTAAATCAGGCCTGAAACGAAATATTAGCAGCAGTATGATGATGTTTCAGAATTTACTAAGTGTGCATCCAGCGTGTAAACAAGGTTATTGACAGTCCACTTTTTGTTGGATTTCAAACCACAAGTTGTGTAACCCGCTAACCAATGATTACTTGCTAGTGTGCAGGGTTAAAGAGAAGGTACAACAGAGTTTGGTTAGGGAGGGCTGCCACTGTAAGGGCAGCCCTAAAAGCTTGGATTAAAAGCCTTGGTTATGTGAGGGAAGGTCTGTACCAGGCCTGGGGGAAGACTGAGGCTGCAAAGGGAGGCTTGGAGCATCCCTAAGGCTGTTGGGGATAGGGAAGGAGGGTTGGAAGTATGCCCGAGGGGTATAAAGAAGTGGGAAAGGCAGGCCGCAGGTATAAGGGAATGTTTGGGAGGCAGCCATGAGGACAAGGGAAATGAAAGGAGAGGCTGCGAGGTAGAAGGGATGGAGAACAAGGCTAGGAAAGAGGGACCGAGGTTGCCACAAGGCAGGCTAAGGTAGAGTTAGGGCAGGCGAGGGTGGATTGATGTTTGAAAGGGGAGACCGAGGGTTGAGAGAGGGCTGCCAGAGGTGGCCGAGCCCTAGAGGAGGCAAGACGAGACCTGAAAAAGGCCTTATGAGATGGGGCGATGGTTAGGAAAGATTTAGAAAGGAGGGGCCCGAAACCTAGGAGAGGGAGTGATGGTTTTGGGAAGGTGAATTCGAGGAGGAGATAAGGAAGAAGGGAAAAAACTTCCAAGGTACTGTTGTCACATATATAGTAGCTGGGAAACCTTTGTATCTGAGCAGTACTGATCAGTTCTTTGAGCCAGCCCTTTACTATGAGATTAGCAGCTGATGAGCCAGAGTTGATGATCTCCCACTTTTAGCAGATCCAGAGTATCCAGATTGACCAATTCTATGCCATGACTGAGCCTCATGACCCCAAATTCGATGATTGAGTTATCCATTTGTATGACCCAGAGCAGAGATTGATATAATGCCTATGTGTAGCAGCAGCAGTTGTCCCAGGTATTTTCAGACTTGATTTCAGATCCAGTGCAGGTATTATGACCCAGGTGATATTATGGTTTTTGATTATGGATTTTTATGTTGCTCTGTTACCTATTTTAGCAGTGAGACTCAGTTGATATTGATTATATGTTGGCAATATTTTATCTTGGTTTACATGAAATCTAAAGTAGAAATGATCCTGTGGTTTTGACCGGGAAATTCCTTTGTATACTCATTGACCTTGTCCTAATCCTAGTATGGATTTAGTCCTTTCCCTTCAGGGACATAGCTTGCTAGTCTTGGCATCACTTCCATTGCCTTACCATTTTCATTGACTATCCTTGACTTGTAATTTGACTAGTGACATCTGGGATTTCCCCCACCTTCACCTCTATGTTGGAATAGGTCTCCATGTATAAAACTATGTCTCAGAGTTGGTTTATGTGATTTTTGTCATAGGAAATGTCTACCTCTAGGTCTTGAAAACAAGTAGTCCTATCAAAGAAAGTGTCTTTAGATACTAAGGCATCAGAGCTTAAAGTTATTATAAATGGATGCCTTGCCAACAAAATAAAAGTGTCTTTAGACACTACTAGAAATGAAAAATAAAACTAGCCAGTGGCCAAGAGATGAGCACTCATCCATTGTATGGTGTAAGGTTCATGTATCCCCATAGGGTATCAGGGAGGCAAGCCCAAGAAGGCTGAGCCTTGGTCATTTTCTGGAAGCCCAGAAGGCTTTCCAGGGCACCTGCTCTTGGAGGATGGTAAAGTTATAAATGAAAAATAAAGTTGATGGCTAGAGGATGAGCACTCATTCTTTGTATAATGTACAACTCATCTGCCCCCACATGGCAGCGAGGATAGACTAGCCTAAGAAGGTCATGTCTTTGTCATTATTTGGAGGCCCAGAAGGATTACCAGGGCACCTGCCATTAGAGGTCAACTAGTGAAACAAATGTTGAACAATTTAAGTCTTAAAAAGGTTGCTTGTCTAGAGTCTAGTGGAACCTTCTCATCATTCCACCCATTTGTGAGACACCGCCATGCCCTATTGTTCACCTAGTCCAACTTATGTGTTGTGTGGATCTCCTTGCCCTTTATCCCAGATGCTTACAATGTTATGTTATTAAGTCATCCCTTGGCCTTACCTGTTGTCTTTGATCCCTTCACCCTTTGCTAGAAAAAGGGCTAAATCAATAAATGAGTATACATTGGAGGTTTTTGTTTTGAAGCAATTAATCATTTTGATTTGGATTATTATATATGCATTGTGCTTATACTTGCCAACAAAATGTTATCATACTTGAGTGTCACTGCTAGCATAGATAATTGAGCATGCATGTCCATTGGTACTTTGCAGCATCAGAGTTTAGCACTTGGGTCATCAGTTGACCAGTGTTGACTTGGTCAACCCATTGTTGGCTAGGCCATGAGCATGACCCGGGATGAGTTATAGACTGATGATGATGGATGATTATTATTTATGGTCTACAGGTGTTCCTTAGGCATATTCATACTTCAGATGGTGGATTGTTATGATGGCTTGTATTATTTTCATGATTATCAACACTTACAGGCTTTATTATTGTTGTTGTTTTGATATTGATGGGGCCTCTAATGTACCTTTATGATGGACATATGGTGTATGAGTACTCATTCCTAGTTGATTTGGTCATTATGAATCCATTGGTGTGGCTAGTTTTCAGTTTCAGGAAGTTACAAAAAAGATGTGGGTCTCTTAGCCTTCTTGTAGTAGATTTGCCTGGGAAAAATGAAAATAAATCACAATGAAGAAAAAATTAAGTTCTCCTAGGGAGCCATAGGGATTCTTGGGGTGCATCCAGTCATTTGTACCATACTACCAAGGTCCCAAATCCATCCGTGCAGTCATTTGACGTTAGTTTTTGGTCCCCGGTGAGATATGGTTGTTTTATGTTCCCAAGGAAGCATTTTAATAATAAAAAATGGCTAATGAGGAAATCGATTTGGGCGATTGAGGCAAAGGATTGGCATGGAATTGCTCTGAGGCGTAGTGTTTGGGTCACCTTCATCATCTGGCATCAGCTTCACTTCACTCAAGGTCCGCATATCCTTAATTTATGCATTTTGAGCGTATTTTGATGTATTTTGAGGGAGATCCCCTGGTGATTTTTATCACTCCTTTATATTATTTTCACCACACATTGTTATTGTGCCATGGGGCCATGCTAGTGAAGGATAACATAACCTCCTAGCCCCACCATGTGCTACTTTGTGGTCATTTGTCATATTTTATGTGCTGCGCCCCTCAACATTTCTAGTGATGCACCCCCTTATATTTTTGGGTTGATCCATGTGAGATGTATCCGACTAATATTAGCTGTAGATTAGGATGATTTTATCTTATGACTTTGACCCTTGATCTTTTTGGATCTAGGTATTATATACTTGAGAGATCTATATATTGAGATGCTCTCTCATTTGTAAAGGGGCTTTTAGCTCTGGAAATATTGAATATAATAAAACTTTTACATAAATCTCTTAGGAGCTTTGTGAATGTCGTGGATGTGATTGTTATGCCTCTTGCTTGGACATTTTAGTGGATCTTGTATGCAAACACCATTTTTCTGTGAGGGTTGTACCCATCTTTTTTGCAGGTAGCGAATTGGAGGAGGAGATCGCTAGGGAAACCCACATCGTCTTTCAACCAAATCACCTCATGTTCTGGGAGTGATCAATTGTTAGTTTGTGCATTGAATCTTTCTCTGTGGATGTTGTACGTAGCTTATCTTTTTTATTGGTGAACAATTCTGACTTCGGTAGATTGATTTTGCAGGTGGAGAGAGGGGGCGCACTTCCTCACTTCGGCGTTTCCCCTTCATTGCATGCCGGATCTCGCTCGAAATTGTAACTAAGTGGAAGGATCATCAACATCTATGTTGGCCGCAAGTATTCTCAGGTACGATCTGTGAGGTACGTATTGTGTTTCATTATTTTCTTCCAATTGTCAAACAAACCCTCTTTCTTAAAACCCTTATTTTGTAGATCTGATAGATCCAGTGAGTTGTTGATGACGGCCATCAAAACCCACTTGGAGATTAATGAATAAACCCTAGATCTCCAGTTTCACATTAATCCGACTCCATTTGCCCTGGGATCTAGCACTAGTCACTCTAGGTGGGGGCGCCCCTCTTGGGTGGGTGGCCTTTTATTTAGATCTGTCAGACGGGTATGCTTGAAACCACCTCAAAATAATAGATCCAATCCTCAAGCATCCCGATCTAGTCATCTCATGCCCTCATCTATTCTTTTGGGTCCACTTTTTCTACTTTTTCATAAACCCTAAGTGGGTCCCTTTAGGATTTTCATTCGTGTGGCTAGATCTCTTCAGATCTATCAATTGGGTATGATTAAACCCACTTGATTCTCATAGATCTATCCTCCAAGCACTCGGATCTAGTCATTCCATACCTTGATCTACCCTTTTGGGTCCACCTTGTCTTCTTGTTCATAAAATTATAAGTCGGTCCTTTAGGGTTTTCTTTATTTGGCTAGATCTCACTAGATCCATTACTTTAAACTATTTGTGGTACAACCTCAACCAACATGGGCTATTTCCTACCTTTACTAAGCCTCCCCAACTTGGCCCTAACTTCTATACTACACTTATTTCATAGATCTAGTCTTATCTGCTCATTATCTCTCTTTATTCATTGCCAAGCCTTAGGAGTGTCTTGAGTAGGTTCGCTAGCCCTCTTCGGCTAGTAGGGTCATCCCCTTGATCATTCTCCGGTTTGATATAAAGCGACAAGAGCCCGTCCGGTGTGACAACTACCCTTTACCCGTAGTGGATGAGGCCCTTACGGTGTCACCCATTAGCTTCCTTACCTCTACCATCCCGGATAGGATATCTCAAGTGGGTAGCTACACATTGTGTGATAACAGGTACCCGAGCCCTAGGGCATCTAAGGAAGAGATGGCTTCCTAGTGAGAATAAGGAAAGGCCCCAGTTTAACAACTATCCTAGAAACCTAAGGAAAAACCATAGAGGACTCCTACAAAAGAACGTACCCCTTTTCTGCCAAAGCAACAAAAGGTTGGAAATGACCTAGTCTAGAAAAGCGTGCCTTATACTTTTCCACACTTTCGTCTGCTGCATGATTCACCTTGTAGATCCAACTGGATCCTACCACCTCCATGCCTTCAGGTCTCGGCACAACCTCCCATACTCGGTTCTTCATGATTAAGTCATACTCCTCAACCATGGCCTCCTGCCACATGTCATGTTGTGCAGCTTCCTCAAAACTGGACGATTCAGAGTTAATCAACTTTGTCATCAGTGCCATATAACTGAGTCTCTCTGGTGGTGCACTCTGTCTAAAAGATCTTTGTGGAAGATCCACCTGCCTGGAATCCTGTACTGTGGACCTAAACCACTTAGGCCTTGGCCTAGTGTTTACTTGCTACTGCTGCTGGATGTCTGTCTCTTGCTGCTGCTCATCCTCCCCATTAAAGATAGGAGGATCCTGTCCACCTGACTCCCTCTGACTACTAGAGCCTGTGCCCTGTGTTTGTACCTGTACCTGTACATCTAGCTCCTCCAACTTGATCCTCGTGTCCTGTGTTGGCTGCTGCTTTGCTGGTGAGTCCATAGATCTCCGCAAGGCCTTGTCCTCATCGAACTGGACATCCCTGCTCACAATGATCCTCTTGCGAGCAAGAATGCAAAATCTGTATGCCTTCAAAGTTATGCTATAACCAACAAGTAACCCCTTCTCTCCAAAAGGGTCCAACTTCTTCCTAGTGTCAGCATGAACATGATGATAGCAGACACTGCCAAATATGTGAATGTGACTTACATCTGGCCTAGTGCCTGTGAAGACCTCCTCGGGTGTCTTCCTCCCCAAAGATGTGTGGGGACACCTGTTTTGAATGTACACTGCAGTCTTGTATGCCTCGGCCCAAAGGAATAGTGGTAATCCCTGATCAAATAGCATGGCCTTGGCTGCTCCTACCATAGTCGTGTTCTTCTGCTCTGCAACTCCATTCTGCTGTGGGGTATGGGGCACAGTGTGCTCTTTCTTGATCCCCTCAGCCGAACAATACTCCATGAACTCATTGGAGTTGTACTCATCCCTGTTGTTTGTCCTCAACACCTGAATCTTCTTTCCTGTTTCATTCTCCACGAGAGTCTTGAACTCTCAGAACCTCTCAAAGACCTCTGACTTGGCCTTCAGGAAATAGATCTAGGTTTTCCTGGAATAGTCATCAATGAAGGTACGCAGTAACCGTAACCACTGAACGAATGGTCACTCATAGGTCTGCATACATCCGAATGCACCAAGTCCAAGGGCTCCTTAGACTTGTGCTCACTCTGTGGGAAAGGGTTCCTGATGTTCTTTCCCAAAGCTCAACCCTTGCAGTGGTTATGCTTTTCCTCCTTTAGGAGGAACTCTAATGATTGCCTGTTTCAAATGCTTCAGTGCTCCATGGTGTAAGTGTGCCATCCTCTTATGCCACAACTCACCCTGACTGCTGCTGACTAGAGCCTTTGCAGGCTCAAAATGCAGTTTGTACACTTTCCCGCTCCTTCTGCCAATAACCCTATCCAAGCTTCTATCTGACCCCTTGGGCCTGATATACACTCTATGGTCACGGACTTTCACCTGATATCCCTTGTCCTCTAGAGTGGAGACTGATATAAGGTTCTTGGTAAGTCCTGGAACATATAACATTAGCAAAAATGAGGGGTTTGCTAGACTTCCTCTGAAATGAAACAATGCCAACTCCCTGCGCCTGATACCGCACATCATCACCTAGCTCAACGTGGGTCCCTGTTCCACCCTCCTGCAAGTCTCTGAAGAATATCTTCTGTTCAGTCATGTGACTAGATACCCCAGTATTGATGTACCATATACTGCTCCTTGTGGTGCTTGCCATGCAAGTTATCAAGCAAAACTCCTCATCAAAGTTCCTACTGAAATCCTCCACCTCTACAGATCCAGCCATCTGAGTGTTACTCTTCTTCTTCCTGTCTAGGCATTGGGAGGCAAAGTGTCCCTACTTGTGGCAGATAAAACACTTTACCTTTGATACATCAAGGTTCTTCTTACCATCCTTCTTCCTCGTTGCCTTACCCTTTCTCTTCCTTGTAAGGGCTAGAGCCTCCTCATCCACAATCTATGGGGCACTACTAGATGGGCCTGATCCTTGACCCATGTGGGTCTCCTCCTGCACAAAGTCATCCCACATTCTCTGCCAATCAGGGAGCTTCTCCTTAGCCACCACACCTTTGACAAAGGTGTCCCATGGCTTAGAGAAGCCATTGAGGGCTATCCGAACTAGCTCCTCATCCATAGTATTAGATCCAACAGCTCCAAGCTCATCCATGATGTGTGTGAGCCTTGTGAGATAAGGCACCACTCCTTCTCCCTTGGCCATCTTGGTGTTGCACATTCTCTCTTGTAGCACCATCTTCCGGTTCTCGTTCTTGATTTGGTATAGACTCCAAATCCGTCCACATTTCTGCTGCGGTCTTCTACTCGGCAAGGTGAGGGACTATATGTTCCTTCACTCCATCCATAATAATCAACATGGCTTTGGAATCAATCTTTTTCCAAGCTATCATATATGTCGGATCTGTGGGTGCAACTTTTATGGAGTCAATGTGCTCCTCTACATCACTGACATCCAGGATACTTGTGGTCCTTTCTTTCCATGCAGGAAAGTTCTGAGCCCCTTGGAGTCTATCCTCAACTCTCAACTCTACGACCATTCTGAAGTGTACCTGTCAAACCCTAGATATCCAATCTAGGTTTGTGTCTTCAATAGATCTGCCCCTGATCTAAAACTGTTGCTGCAAATCTCTCAGCTTTAGCACACCATAGCTCTTATACCATGTAAATTTTCCTTTAATATTCAAACTAGGGCTAAACAATGTATTCAAAATTTCTATTGATAACCACACATGAATATCTTTTACAAGTATGCAACGGAATATAAAGTACTGAGAAATAAATCACAACATCACATCACAATATTGACACTATCATTTTGGGTATGGAAACCCCCAGAAAGACCCAAGATGGGAAAACTAGTGCAGCAGTCAGACATAGATTTTATTATGAGAAAATATGGAACTTTTACAATCACTGCTAATCACCCAAACCTGGTGAAGCATTTCCCCAGCAGAATCACTGGACAAACCCTAGCTAAAACTTTAGCCCCCTCTGTGTGACTGTACGACTAGATGTACGACCTCCCACATGTGCGGATCCGTACGACTATACGATTGTAAGACTGCTATACGAAATCCGTATGACCTGTACTGCAACTGTACGAAATCCGTACGGTTTGTACGACCTTCCTTTGTAGCTGCTCCCTGTCGATCCGTACAACCCTTGTCTTGCCTAATATCTCGGTGATCCTGTTTGCTCGCTCCTCCGTCTTCCCAGCTAAATCCTTTGTCTGACTTTCTCTCCCTATCTGTATCATGTCTTTGTCAGAATACAAGTTTGTGTGTGTCCTCCCCACTAATTGACCTTTCTTTTATAACTTTAGGTAAAGCGGAAACCCTAATTTCACTTTCACTTAAAGTCAATAAATAATTAGATCACTTTAATTATTTTCCAAAGTAAACTTAGGAAAAGTAATTAAATACAATTGGCTTCCTATTTTAAGTCTTTTGCATGCAAGGAGAAATGCATGCAGGAAGACCTTCCTTGTTGCTGCTAGTTTAACAGAAGCCTCTCAATAGGCTTCTTAATGAGATCAACTAAAGACTCCTTGGCCTCCTCCCTCTGCTCATTTGAAAGAGATGACTCATGGACTAGGATCACTTCCATGTCTATATCACTGGGAGGCTCTCTGAAGTGATGAGAAACAACTTTCTCATGGAAGGTCACATCTCTACTTTTCTTTTATGTAATCCCATTTTGCTGGGGATTGAAGGGCACAATTAACTACGTCTTGATCTTTGAGCTTACCAATTGTTCCTTTCCAATAAGGAACAAATCATCAATAGCAAATACCTAACAAATTCTCTTTGTATGCATATGACTTAGCTGACTCTATGCTGACACTTGGGAGGATGAACATGTTGGAATACTGAGAGGGGGGTGAATCAGTATTCGCCAATTTTAAAATCTTCAATCAAGAGCAAGTTGCTAATCACCAATCATAGCAGCATATCATCAACAATCATGAAAAATAACAAGATGCACAGTACACAAGATTTTTACGTGGAAACCCAAGTCCTGGGGGTAAAACCATGGAAGCCTTTTTAATAATAGTTGTCCAGAAATAACTGGATGAAAAGAACAACTGTCTTATTATATAGACTTTAATTTTTTTTCAGCTTCAACTGAAAGGAGGCTACGACCCCCTGTTTTACAGGCTGCAACCTGAAGGAAGCTACCACTCCCTAGATTTCCGGCTTCTACCGGAAGGAGGCTACGACCTCCTTTCCTTGCCCCGTCCTGCCACCCTGATAAGAGGAATATTACTGAACCTGTGGACCTGTCACACACAAAACCCTGCTGTTGATAATTTCTGCACTGTTTACTGCCAAGTCAGCCTTATCATTGATGCTGACACACTCTGTACCACACTGTATATCTGTCACATACCAACCTCTGAATCTGCTAGTGCATACCGTTCATTGTCATCCACAATCTCTGAAGTCTCTCTACTTTGCTATCGCTGAACATCATCATAGGTTATACATCAAGGTCATCTAGGAATACACATTCATACTTTCACTTGTTCATTCAATTGCACAGGCTGAACATATTTATATTCTTACTGTTTTTGCACGTACCAAACACTGACTTCTTTACAAACAAATATATGCTGTACATTCTACCATTTCATATTACTGCAATCACATTCCTCTGTGGCATATATTCACACTACACTGTACTCTTATGCATTATACATTACATGCTGCTGGAAATTCATAATGTATCTTATACTATAATTTACATGCCCCTGTACACACTTGTATTTACTTACTCCTGTACTCATACTACACTCATACTGTATATTTCATCTTGTACATACACTATACACTGCAATTACAGACCTTTGCTCACTTTACTAACACACACTTACAGTACATGTCAACATACCTTTGCTGTAGGTGATGATACAAGAAAATGGACTGTGTACATACCTTAGACTTGAGCTGTGTATATGAATGCATAACTTGTTGAAGAAGACCTCATACCTTGGGCAGCTAGCTTGTATTTGAGCTGCTGGTGTAAACCCCAACAGGACTGATAGAATTTGTCACATTAAGGCTTTCATCCAAGACATCACCTCAATATCTTTGCACAAAAGAAAATGGCAATGTTGTAGCTGCCTTAGATGCCCGATACAAAAGGAGATATATATCTCAAACCAATCACTTTTTCTTCACTGCTGTTTCTTCTGCTCTCAAAACAAATTCGGACTGTTTTACCCAAAATTCTTATTGCTGTAGCTGTGAATCATTATGCCCAGCAACTGTGCCTAAACGTAAGTTATTAAGAAGCTGGAAAAACAAAGATCGACAACAGCAAATCCCTCGGGTGTGAAGCCTTTTTCTCATGCCGGAAACCTAAGACAAAATCATTCTGATATTCCACAATTCTTTGAAGAACGCACTAGAAACAAATCCTCCAAAGATCGAGCTGCAGAAATTTTGATGATACTGCTGACTTATGCACTGTTTTCTGCACAGCCCGTGCCTGTCACTCTGTGAATTTTTGTTTCTTCTTTTCGTTTCCAAGACAAAGGTATGGTCAACATTTGAGATTCATATCACATCTTCTTTTAAACAGATGCAATCAACCCCGTAGATTCATCATCTCACCGTAGTCATTTCTGGTCCTTTCAATCATCCTCGGTTCACTCATTTGCACAATTCACCATGAACCCAAGCCAGTCTGCCACATTTTTTCTTTTACCTCTGCTGGAAATTGCCAAATCCGGTTCTGTGGACGCTGCTATAAATTAGCCAAAATTTCCACGGCGATTTTCCTTTTTGCAGTCTACACTAAATGTAATTAACAGCCAGTTCGTAAATCTTCATCTCTCGTGACATATGAAGTTTTATTTATACACTTTAAGGAGTCAATCTTTAATTTTGTCATAGTTATAATATTTTAAAAAAAACATCTTTCCAGGTTTTAATGAATTTGTTCAAAAAGGAAATGTCATCTTTCCTTATTTTAATGAATGTGTCTTGGTTATATTTTATTTGAATAAACCTTTTTCCTTATTTTAATGAATTATTTCTAATATTGAATAAAAAGTTATTTTTAATGTATATATTAAAAATTTTATATTTATTAAACTATTTTAATAAATAATTGTTTTATTTATTAAAACTTTTAATATTTGATTTTAATATTAATTTTAAATCTTTTATTAATGATTTAGGACTTTGTCATTTAACCTTGTGAATGTTTTGAATAAACCAACTTAGAAGATCAGGGCTTTTGCCATTGTCCCAAGGGCTCCAAGGGCTTCAGACTTGGGCTTGGGCAAAGTCAAAAGGTCTCCTATGAGACGCTGACACTTACTCAACCATCAGAGGCTCCTCAAGGGGCACCAAGACACACTGACACACACCTGTTGGCATCAATGACAATTTAGTCAACAATCTCCCCCTTTGTCATTGATGACAACACTCAGGCTCCCCCTGAGAATAGGCTCCCCCTATCCACAACTTCTCTCCCCCTTTGGCATCAATGGCAAAGGTTACTACCTTGAAGTAACACTCCCCCTCAGAACATGCTCTCCCATACACCAGGCACTTCTATGTGAAGAATCAATTTAGTGGGAAGAAGGAATGACCCCCAATTTTTCTCGGAGGTACTCAAATGTCCCTTTAGGAAGTGGCTTGGTGAATATATCTGCTATCTGCTCCTTTGTCTCAATATATTCCAACTTGATGTGCTTTTCTATGACCTATTCACGAAGAAAGTGATATTTGATAGGGATGTGCTTTGTCTTGGAGTGCATGACCGGATTCTTGGAGATGCTGATGGCACTTGTGTTGTCACATAGAATTGGAATCGGCTCATCATATGTTACTTGTAGGTCTTGCAGGTTCTGTTTCATCCAAAGAATTTGAGTACAGCATGCTGCTGCTGCTATATATTCTGCTTCTGCTGTTGACAAGGATACTGAGGATTGCTTTTTGCTAGACCATGATACCAAACAGTTTCCTAAGAAAAATGCTGCTTCGCTTGTGCTTCTTCTGTCATCCACACATCCTGCCCAATCCGCGTCTGAGTAAGCTAATAAGTCCAACTCATTTCCTTTTGAATACCATAATCCAAAGTCCATAGTTCCTTTAAGATATCTGAAGATTCTTTTGACTGCAATAACATGAGTTTCCTTCGGAGCTGCTTGAAATCTTGCAACCTGTCCAACAGCTTGCATCACATCTGGCCTTGAAGCTGTCACATATAGTAAGCTTCCAATCATTGACCTGTAAAGTTTTTGATCCACTGCATTTGATTCATTGT
>LPNX010561775.1:0-18306 GCA_001517045.1 Pseudotsuga menziesii | reverse complement strand
TACAACTCCCCCAAGGGGGTATGAACATGTGATATAGTACAACAAAGTTTCCCAGAAACAAGACTGAAGGTCTTCTGAAGTCTGAACAAGTTATCCTTGTCCGGTTCACCAGGATCACTTGATAAAAAACCACTAAGTACAACATAGGTGGTAACATTTTGGCTCCAACTGTGGGACGTGTGCTCGATCTGGTCTTTAAGGCAAGGAGAGGATACGAGAACACCATAATATCTGGTTTATATACCCTGTAAAAACATCTCAACTTGACAAGAAAACCTCAGTAGCACAAGCTTTATATAAAAACCAAATGAACCATTAAGCTGATTTATTTAAACAAAATAAATGTAATTAACTAATGAATTATTATTATTATTATTATAGCTAAGTACAAAACATAAATGTAGAAAGCAAATGCTCTCTTTTAGGAGCTTATTTTCCTACTCTAAGCATGATATAGAAAGGTTAGGTGTAATCAAAAGTCCAATGCAACCACCTAAGCATTTTATTAACATAAATTTTTGTTTTCTTGTCTTTGGTTACCAACCAAAGTAAGGATACCTTATTCAGAAAATGCAAGCCTGCGTGATGATTCAGAATGGGCGGGATGCATGGGAGATCATAGGCATGACTAATGTCATAAAAAATCTTCCCCAACGTGTATGTGCTCATGCAGGCTGCTTCTATCCATAACTGGATAGGATTGATATACCAATCAGAACGATGAGGCAGATGGACTACATCATCATACTGATTATCAAGGCTTACCGAATGATAACTCATTGTATAAGCACCAAGCTGTTCCAAATCATAAGGAACCTCTATATGTGAATAAGATGGCTAAGACTGATATTCCGCTGACTGCATCACATTTGACTTTTCACAATACTGCTTCTCAATGTCTTCATTACTGATACCTTTGTGCGGTTCTGCATGATATGACTCTGGATGATCATGTGAAAATTCTGAATGCTCCTCTTCCATACTAAGATTTTCCCAGGTATCCACACTCCCTTCTATGGATGTATATTAGATTAGACTTCCACAAATTTTTGAATAGACACTCCCCTTGTTGGACATATCATGGATGGGATTCTCAATAAGATTTTCACAAGTTGGATTATCTATGAAATTCCAATAGTCATCACTCCCATCCATGTCATATGTGGAGGACTCTTCATCCATGGCATCATGCTCCTTCCTATCCATGTCTTATTGGTGTAACATCCCAAGATATAACTACCCTCCTCTTGTTCATAATAATCATCCTTAAAATTTTTGGTTTCAAAGATATTACAAGAGGTTAATCCTTCCAAAACTTCATCCCTAAGTGATGAACATAGAGGAGTGTCATCATACACATCATAAATTTCTTCATAAGTGTTGATCTCTGTAATGGTTTTCTTATGTGGGCTTTTTGGAAAAATATTAGCATTGCAACAAACTTGAGAGCACCTCAAATCTTCAATGTTTTCAGTTATGGTGTCATGAGGAGAGTCTTCAACAATGTGTTTAATCATGGGTTCCTCATGAAGCTCTTCAATAGGATCATCCTGAGTGTCCTCATCTATTATGGAAATCATGGGCTCCTTTGGCTTATTTAGGTAGGTGAGGGTCCTTTCTACAACCGTCATCATATCTTCCTCACTATCATGCCATCTCTCAATGAACATAGCACATAAGTCTTCATGGGAGGTAATGCATTTATCAAGAAGACCACAAAGCCATGTCCAAGCCTTATTTTTCAAAGAATGAGCAAAGATTTGCATCACATTATCCCTATGAAGTATGTTGAGTTTTGTCACAAATGCAAAAATAAATATGATGTGACAGACAGCAGAATCACCATTTCCATAAAAAGTCGGAGCCTGAGAATATCTTCCATCCTGGAGATATGGTTCATAGTTAGGGAAACCTGGGATGCCTGAGAAATCGATTGCAGGATATGCACTAGAAATTAGAGCACCATACTCTTTATCATCCATAACGGCCTATCCGTATCATATATCAACCATGTATTTTGTACTGAACCGGAGTAGTGAAATAATGAGCATTTAAAGTTTTACTATGTCGCATGAGCTCATCTACACACAACAAGTCTCAACAAAATTATGAGAAAGTAGGGTTTTATCCCTTCAATGGAGTCGCCATGTGAAAAAGAAAAATAAGCATTTATAAATCTTTTCACAAAAAATATATTTTGTTTTTCTTTGTAAAAATAAAAATTGAAAAAAGTCAGTGGAGTTGTCAGATGAAAATTAAAGATCTACTCTAAGCATTCATAAAATAAAGCAAAAACAAAAAAGAAGAAAACAAAAGTCGTGTTCCGGAAATAAAAAGATTTATCCCTGGCAACGGCGCCAAAAAGTGTTGCCGCCTTTCACACACCTGGGTTACATGGTAGAAATCTTCAAGCCACTCGGTGTGTCCTTGGGGGCAAGTCTCGAGTCAAGGCTGTCACCTTGTTCTTGACTCCTCCGTTTAGGCTTAACTCCTAAGGAAGCCAAGGGGGGTAGACCCTACTAAGTTACTAAGGCAGAATTATTTAGTATGATGATGGTATTAAAGAATAAGTTTTTTAGGAGTTTCGATTTAACAATTGTAAACAACAAATAATATGATGAGATAATCACAAGTAAGCACGAAAATGACACCCAATCACATATAGATTGAAAGAAATAAACAGTTGACCAGTGCCTTGAAAATGGAGTCAAAAAACAATTAAGAGTGCTTGCAAGTGCTGGAATGAATGTTGTGCAATTGTATCTTGGTTAATTTTAAATTAATGTAAGAAGATGAGTAATTTAACTTAGGCGAGGAAACTCCAGATATACCCAAGGGTTACTTGAAGTATGTCTAAAACTAAACCGTCATGGCTACCTGCAAGGAATCTGTGGGCTGAATGGAGTCTTTGTTATTTTTAGTAAATTTTAAAGGAGGTGTTCTTGTTAAAAAGAAAACCCTCCAGGAACCTCTTTCGGTCCAAGTGGACCTCAATCGAGGAATCAAGGAGGGGTTGATTTTATTATGATTATCAAACAATAAATTAAAAAAACAATCAGATATACACAAAACCGGTTTTCTAATTAGTCCTACTACGCATCTCTTTCCTCTTGCGGGTCAATCGAGAAGTCGTGGGCTAAGTAGTATCATTACTTTTGAATTGAAAATACGGAATAATGAAAAATATTATCAAAGTATACAATCATGCATGTCAATACTAAACTAGAACAGAAAAAAGGGGAAAAAGCAAAAAAATGAAATAGACGTGAATCCCCCCTGGGGGGATGAGGAGCGAGATCGACAGAGCCTACTCAAAAAAGATTTTCTTTTATTATTATTGGTTACTATATTAGCAAACTGAAATATCAGAAACCTATTGGTCCTTATACAGGATGAAACCAAGATCTTACAACTCTCCAAAATTTTTAAATTTTAGTGAAAGGGGAGACCCCTGGGGGGATTTGAACGCTCCCGAGGCCACTTTCGAACATCAGCTTCTTTTTGTTTCTGTTACACCTGCTAAAAAACAACAATCATGTTATAATAACATATTCCCAAAAGCACTTTAAGAGTACCTTTGGATCAGCCTACCTTAACTCAAAAAAGATTAAGTTAAAACTAGCTAAACAGGTGAAAAAGGAACCAAGGAAAGCAAGATTTCCTTGGGATATTGGCTTGCTGTTTGTGAAGCCAATGAAATATGCACTGATTGTTGGATTTAATCTTTTTAAAATAGAAAAGGAAATCTAGAGCATGCAACCTATTGATTTTCTTTAACTTGCCATGCAAAATGGACGATTTCCTTATGCTAGATCTAGAATGCTTAATGATACTTTTAAAAATTGAGATCTAGACTATGAGCTTTGAAATAGCATATCTATGTAAATTTCACTTTGATATAACAGATCCAAATGATAACAAAGCTTTCGAACACTGTAACGAGGTAAGAAAATTGATTTTTTGAAGGAGAAAGAGAGAGAAAGAGTGTTGGAAGCTTGGGAATGTTGGGCTTTGGAGTCTGCTTCGGTGGAACACTGAGGGACTATGTCATTTAAAAGATCTTGAATATGAGGATGATGCAAACCAGCTCAACCTCTTCTACAAGCGAGATCACCTGCAATTTAGAAATCCTTGCACAAATAGATGGTTAAAACACAGGTGCTGTTGGAAGAGATAATTGGAAAGCATGCAATTAAACTTAAAATACATACAACTCCAATAGATCTGAAACAAGCAGCAGTAAGAGTATAAATCAAACTAGAATAAACTCTTAGCCTAACAGGAGGGAGCTCTCTCCTTCAAGGCCAACAATTAACCAGCAAAAGCAATGATAAAAAACACAGATTATACCTCATAAGCATTTGACAATCACCATCCACACATGAAGAGTATTACACCATAGATCTTGCCTCCAAAGCTTCTTTATTCTATAATAATAAACAAATACACAGTACAAGAGCAACAACACCTCAATCCTAGTTCTAACTAGCTTGGAAGAGGTAGCCTGAGCTTTATTTATACACAAAATTGAAACCCCAGCCCAGAGGGGGCGCAAATCCCAAAGAGATAGACCATTGTAGATGAAGGAGAGTCCATCAATGCCTGATCTGTGTCTAACTGAGCTTGATATGAGTCTCATTGAGTGCAACTGTCAATCGGAGAGCTGATCTGACTGACACCTCAACCTGTTGATTTAAGTATCCACCAAAACTCATCCAGATGAGCCCACACATGTGGAGGAGAGAGGGAGGGTGAAATTCCCCATAAAGGATGCTGAAGATCAACTCTGGATCTGTCCAGATCACCTCCTTCAGTCAAGGATTTGTCAGATCCAGTCAATCTGGTTTAGATCTGACTGATTTCAATCAAATCGGCTGAGAATCCACTGATCTAGGATTTTGGATTTGCTCTATTATTCATCAATTTATTAATTAAAATAATCAATAATTGATTTTTTGGGGTTTTCTGACCTTAGTGATGGAAAATCACTCAAAACCTAAAATAAGTGGGTCCATGGGTTTACATCGTGCTCTTAGCTTGAAAATGAGCACCTACATGACTGAAACTGATTATTTGGCCCACTTTTATTACAAAACCAATTTTTCGAACTAAACTATTAAAAAATAGCCCAAGTTTTGGAAAAATTAAATTTTAATAAAAAACACTGAAAAAATTAAAAAATTAAAAAAATTAAAAAACCTAGGGGGGCTTAGACATGTTCATATGACTCGACCATGATGCCTAGCATGTTTATACATTGACACATAGACTCTAATAACCTCAATAGGCCTAAATGCCAAGCTGACCACCCCAACTTTGGAGGTATTGAGTGAAAAAATCAGAAATTATAAGTCGTTTATTCAACAACCAATAATAACCAAGGGAAAAAACACCCTGGGCTGATCGAATTGATAAATAAAGTCTAAGAGACCGAGTCTTTTACAGACACTATCATGCTAGAACATTTATTACAACTCCCCCAAGGGGGTATGAACATGTGATATAGTATAACAAAGTTTCCCATAAACAAGACTGAAGGTTTTCTGAAGTCCGAACAAGTTATCCTTGTCCGGTTCACCAGGATCACTTGATAAAAAACCACTAAGTACAACTTAGGTGGTAACACCCTGTTGCGGAGCCAAGTTAAGTCAGTCCCAAGTCTGACTCTCAGCTAGCGAGTCGAACTCACCAACAGTGACAGACCCACATGTACTTGCAGCTCAGAGCCTGATTCGTAACTAACTTGCTCTACTTTAAATATAAATGTCAAAAAGGAAGGGAAAAGCTCTCCATTTGTATGATTTTGATTTTTGCTGCTTTGTTTTCGCCAGTCCAAGTTCAGAGTTGTTCACTAAGCCGAGATTTCACTGATTCTGGCCCAATTATCATTCAAGAAGAACTAACATGCCAAACTCACATGCTTAGAAACCCACAACCTTTCTGTGGTAGCCTGTTTTCTACACTGGATGGAGAATTTTAACTTCTAGGCAATATCCCTCCTGATTTTCATAATACTGAGAACAGAAGTTGCTTTTGAAATCTCTGCCTTAATATCATTGTAAAGGAATTTATCCATATAATGCTAGCTGTAGAGCTAGCCACTGTGTACTAGCTGCCTTGCCCAAATTCATAGCTACATCTACAGAAAGAGTGTTTAACTGCCATCAAGGTTTGCTGTGATTCCAATATAACATCCTAATATAAATGGTTTAATAGAGTGACCTGTTGACTATTAACCCAATCTACTTGATAGGCATTGGTATCGTATACCACTAATTGTATTTTCATCTTCGTTGATGGTGTTTTCAGTAGGATTTGAAAACAATATGAATTTATATTTTTATTAAACATGCCATCGATGAAGATCTCTCCAGGTAAAAGGTTACGAGTTCTATTCTTACATGGTGGTGGTGGTGCTGTGGCTATCAATAATCAGCCTGCTGCAGAGCATTCAATGGGGCTGCAGCAGGCATCGCAGACATCATAACTGTTGGATCTTAAAGTATTGATCGCAGTGGTGCTGCTGCAATTGGAAGGTATTAATGATGTGGGTGAAAAATAAAGTGGAAGAAATATTAATGATGTAGGTATTTTGTTAGTGGCATTTGTATGGTATTTTGGTTAAAGATTTATATTTATTAGTAAATTATTATTATATCTCCTGCTAAAAAGAAGTAGAAGAAAAAAATTGGAATAAGTACAAATGGCATGGTATTTTACTAGATATGTTGATTTGGTGTTTTGGTGAATGATCCATCTTCATAGATAAAAGGTTACCGGTTCAAGCCTTTCTCTAAAGTTGCTTAATAAGAATAAAATTAAGCTAGAGACATGAACTTTGCCTGTCCAAAATAAAAAAAATGGTTGAATTCATCAAATACTATTAACAAAATCTTAATGTGCTTGATTGAATTAACGTAATCTTAAAGTGCTCTCTTGCATGCCAGTTTAACATGCATATGTGCTTCTAGTGTGTGTAAATGTTTATGTGCATGTTTGCATTCACCAAGTCATTTATACAAGCATGTACAATTAAATAAAATTATATTAAGAGGAAGTCAAAATGTTAGTGCAAGTGAAAAATTGTATTGATTTTACAAATTATCAATTAGAGATGTTATGATGTATAGTGTGTAGTGTACTTAATCAATAAAGATAGTGAATTATGAACAACATTCAAAGTAATATAAATTGCAAAAAGTAAATAGGAGAAACAACGGCATTAAACTTGCACAATATAGATCTTTATATCGATAATTCCAAAAAAGAGCAACTTTCTTGAACCTCTTTGAGGGGGACAACCTCCAATTAAGCACAACTCCAACACAATAAAAATACTTGGCAAAACATTACAAAGCATTTTAGTTCTATTAATAATTTCTTACAAACATAACTCTAGCTACTTTTGGACCCGTTATTAGTGAGTATCAACCGCCTAGTGGGCCTTATTTAATAAAGATGATCCTTTTACATATAATAATTACCCATTGATTACCTCATAGGCTTTAGTCAAAGAAGATGACATATTACATTATTTGACTAACTCTGAAGTACCCCAAAGTGGGGAGGTTAGGATAGGGACCTAACATGCCCTCCTCCAAAAACAATGTTCTTCTTAAGGATTGAGATGTGGAAACCATTATAAAATTATTCTTGGTTCCTAAGTGGTGCCTTCAAATTATGCTTTCATCCATTGTATTAGGATTTCATGAATAGTGCACTGGTGTAGTCAATGCTCTCTTGTGGCCAATACTACCTCCAACTATAACCAAAGGGAATTGTCTTCGTCAACTTTGAGAATGCTGACCTGAACTCGGCAATTTGGCCTCATGACTGACCTTCTTCAAATAGGACACATGAAAGACTAGGTGGATCTTGGAGTGTGTCGGAAGAACCAATTTGTAGGCAACTTATCCAATGTGTTGGAGGATCTCAAATCATCTATTGGAGGCAAAGATAAAAAAAATTCCATCCCCTTATTCAAAAGAACATTTAGAGCGATGTTGATTTTCCTATTGCTTCATTCTAGTAGGAGCCAAAACTAGATTTCACGAAGTGTGTGGATAGTGGTTGCTCTAGTGTTAAGTGTGTGATTTACTCTTGAACCTTTGACATGCTTGGTAAACAGGAAGCCATTGAGGGAGTTGTTTGGCCATAAACAACTTCATATGGTGACATTTTGGTAGTGCCATGATAAATGGTCTTGTACCACCATTTGGTAAGGGGTAGCAATCGAACCCATTGATTTTTCCAGCTTAATGCAAAACATAACAAATAAGTTTGCAAGCACTTGCTAACCATCCCTATTTAAGCATATGTTTGGGGATGACAAGCTGTACTTATTTTCAAGTGTGTTCCTTGTAGTTCATACAACTCCTACTAGAATTTGCATGTGAAGGTGGGATCATGATCGAACACAATGGAATAACCATGCCATGCAATTTATAACTTTGATCCATTAAGGCTTGGGAAACTATGGATGGTATAAATGGGTACAATGAGGCACAAAAGTGAGCATATTTGAAAAGTGGTCAACTACCACCATGATGACATATTTGTGCTTGGCATTACAGAGGTCCATTGTAAAATCCATGGAAAGGATATCATAGATAGTGGTGGGATTGATACCAGGTGCAATACCTCAGAATTCTTCATTTTTTCAACCTTGTTCCTTTGATGCGATTCACATTTAACTACAAAAGTAAGGATGTATTTTTTCATGGCCTCTCAAAAGAAGTTGTTACCTCATTCATATGTGTCAACATTTTTCATGTAATGCCAACATTTTATTAACAACAAACCCTAAACTAGCTACACCACATCAATACTTCATAAAACTAGAATAAAAATGCTTCTGGAACAAACTGAAGCATTCCACAACTATAAACCAACATTGAAATAAAACTCAATAGACATAATTAATCTCATATATGCTTTATTATTAATCAAAAGATTGTTTGCATGAGCCTTGGTTGACCATGGCAGGCAAGAAAACCATAAAACTCACTCCCTTGACTTCTCTTATGCACCCACAACTCTTAGGAACTTGGAAAGTGGCTTACAAAATAAACTTAAGACAAAACATCCTCAATGACCTTCCAAACTCTCTATTTATCCCATGCTCCATGGAGGTGGGCAATAAATGCTCAACTACCTCCATTTATATTGAAAATCCCCTTTTACATTTTAATCCAATATTTTTTCATTGACCCAACTAATTCATTAATGACCACAATCTTGTGCAAATATTTTTTAGTTGTGTCCACACAAAACTAGGACCCAAAACACATTATACAACCCGACTAGAAATCCAAACAATTCTCTTTTTTTAATAGAATACATTTAGTAGCTATTTTTACCTCTTAATCGAAAAATGGTGCTACAAATAACACACTCCTTTAAAAAAATAAAGTTACAATCTTTTTGAAATTCATTCACTTATTTTTTTTTACTCGCATAAAAAGCAATATATTCTAAAAATGTATTTTTGAAAAACCTTAAAAATTAAAAAAATATATACAAGCAATTGAATTAAAAAAAAATTAAAATCCATTGAAAAAGTTAAAAAGTTAAAAAACAATAAACAATAAAAATACTATTAAATAAAAAAAAACCCTCCTCCCCTTTTCCTACCCAACTTTGTTTAATTAACATAATTTAAATAGTATTTAGGTAATAATATTTCATACCCAACTTTTGCTTTATATAACTAGCAACAACCACATTAATTTTATTAATGTGTCTGAATACATCGATATGCGTAAATTTAAGCACATACTATAGGGAAAAACATTTTAATATAAAAAGTATGTGCTTAATTGACGCTTATCGACTTATTCAAACACATTAATAAAATTAATGTGGTTGTTGCTAGTAACGGGCGGGCCCATAGGTATATCTTCAAAATAATAATAAATTAATATGTTACAATTAATTATTATACTATTATTTGTTATTATTAATAGTTATTATTATTAATATTTTAATTGATTATAATAGAATAATTAATTAATTATTTAAATATTATTATTAAATGAAAACTATTAATTATAATCAAATCCAAATATAAATACATTATTAATTAATTAATTAATGTGTCACAATAATATTATATATTATGACACTTAGGGTTATATCATAATGCATATAAGACATAATCATTAGATTACTTTATAGATTGTGATAAGTTGAATGATGAGCTTTTAATTATTTTTAATTCATGGTTAATATTTGATTTGACGAAGACTATGGTTGTATATAGAGATTTTTTTTCCACTGAATAATGATGATGGCCAAAAAACATTTAAGATATAAAATAATAAAAAAATGCATTTATGTTTTAAAATACAAATATAGACTCCAAATAAAAATTATTTAATATTATCAAAGCATAAACTATAAAACAATTTATTTTAAAATCAATTATATAGTTATTTAATGATAGACAATATATTTAGGTGCAAAAATCTAAAATCTAAACCATTTTTTATTAAGTATTATTAATATATATGATATTAATTTAACTTATAAAAAATCATAATTAATTATAAATAATATAATTCAATTATAATATTATATTCTAATGTATTATATAGTGATATTCATAATAAGAATAAAAAATAAATTTATTATAATAATTAATTATAATACTTTTTAAAATTATTATAATTAATTACGATGTTTTAAATATTATTATTTATAATATTATAATATTAATTAAATATTTATAATATACAATTTATTAAAAAATAATATTGTTAAATAAAATAACATTAATAAAATTATATTAATTAATTAATTATATTATAATTAATTAAAGTAATGTCATTGAATTATAATGTTATATTTTAATCAAATACTTATAATATTATTAATTATATTATATTATACTATTATATGAATATGATATTTAATTAAAATATTATAATTAAAGTAATAATGAAATATTATTGTTGTCACGGGTGTGGCTCATTGGCGATTTACTTGTTATGGAGTCACATGTTGTAAAGGAGGTTACGAGTTTAAATAATGAGGATTTGATTATTTTAGTTGATAATGCAACAAGAATTTTTCTAAACATCCAAAGATACATTATTAATATGTTACATTTTGGGCATTATCGCAATGCAACATAACCCTTGACAAATATTACAATGTGACATAATCCTTGATGAAAGTTGCTAATGTAACATAACCCGTGATAAACATCACAATACGACATAACCCTTATTGAACGCCCACTATCACATTATTAATGTGTCACATCTTTGGTTGTGTTGACATATACCAACCAAACACTGTAACAAACCATGGCTTAATGTAACAATGTGATATAACCCTTGATAACGTTGCAATGAAACGTAACCCTTGATAAACATCACAATGCGAGAGAACCCTTAATGAAAGTTGAATGTCACAACACAACTAAAAGAATAAATGCATTTAACATTTTCATTTTGCACTGATCATAACATTAACGTGCAATTGTTTCATCAAATTTTGATCGTGTAATATAAAATGTTCATAGCTTAATATCAAAACATTCTTTGTGTATACATATGTTTTTTTGCTTTTCAAAAGCAAAAGTCTTAACATGATGGAAAATACATCATTTTGGCCATACTTAACCATGGTTGACTTTGGTGAATCACGTGGCCATAGTTGATAATGCAATAAGAAATTTTCTAAACATCCAAAGACACATTATTAATGTGTCACATATTGGGCATTATCGCAATGTGACATAACCCTTGATAAATATCACAATGTGACATAACCCTTGATGAATGTCGCCAATGTAACATAACGTGTGATAAGCACCACAATGCGACATAGTGACTTATTAAACACTCACTATCACATTATTAATGTGTCACATCTTTGGTTGTGTTGACATATACCAACCAAACACTAACAAACCATGGCTTAACGTCGTAATGTGATATAACCCTTCATAATGTCGTAGTGAAACGTAAACCTTGATAAACATCACAATGCGACATAACATTCTACATTACTATGTAGAATGTGGATGGTTTAAACTGTTTTTTTTGTCAAACGACTATATATATATATATATAAAGAAAATTCTTAAAGAAATTTTCTAAATATCCAAAGACACATTATTAATGTGTCACATTTTGGACATTATCGCAAACTGACATAACCCTTAACAAATATCACAATGTGACATAACCCTTAATGAATGTTGCTAATGTTACACAACCTGTGATAAATGTCACAATGTGACATAATGCTTATTAAACGCCCACTATCCCATTATTAATGTGTCACGTCTTTGCTTTTGTTGACATATATTAACCAAACACTGTAACTTGTTAGATTTTTATCATTCAAGCTAGCATTATGATCTTAGGATATTTTGACTGAGAGAATAACAAGCACAGCAATAAAACATAAGCACAACACAAGAGACAAGAGACACAAAGAATTTTCCTCGGGGAAACCATAAAGGATAAAACCCCGCAACTTCCCCAGAGATAGAATCAGCACCAAAGGTTTAGAAAATAGTAATATGATCTCCCGACAGCAGCAGTCTCTCTCTCTCTCACACTGAGAGAGCCTCTCCTCTCTCACTCATGCGCCCCAATGAGTGAGTGTGTGTGTATTCTAAATAGAGAGACTCACTCTCTATTTATATTCTTCCGTTCACTTGGAACCTACTCCATCATGTCGGCTTCACTTAACAATTACTTACTAGAGCCGACATCTCTAGGAGTGTCTAATAACCCTAGTGCCCCACAACTTGTGGGGACTTTGCCTCCTCCGACCAATAAGGAGGTTTATCCTTAGCACAATGGTGGGGACTATTACCCCGACTTACAATGACTCACCTAGGGTCAACTTCACTAGGATATTCTAATAACCCAAGGGCCCCACAACTGTGGGGACTTTAACCCTTGACCAATAGGAGGGTTACCCACAATGACTTGAAATGACTTTCTCATTATAGAAACTTCCTAGAATAAACATCGGGGTATGACATGACTCAAATACATTACAATACATCCCAGAATAAGCATCGGGTTACAATACATAAGAAATGCAAGTGAATACATTCCGAAGTTACAATTACATCAACATTCCCTCTTAACTAGGAAGGTATTCTCTCGACACAATTTATCAGCACAAGTCTTCTTCTCTATATCATCTGGGTCATCATCGAGTCCTCGTCATCTTTAATTCATATTCATCTGGATCTGGATCATCACTCGATCTGGATCATCATCACTGGATCTAGATCATCGCTCGATCTGGATCATCATCACTGGATCTGGATCATCACTTGATCTAGATCATCACTGGACATCATCACTGGATTTGGATCATCACTCGATATAGATCATCGTCACTGGATCTAGATCATCACTGGACATCATCATTGGATCTAGATCATCACTGGATCTGGATCATTATTGCTGGATGATCATTACTGGATCTAGATCCTCGCTTGATCTAGATCAGTACTACAGGTGCTATCTCATGATTCTTCTTGTCACATGAAGTTCTACAGAGCCGGCCCTCTTTCATGCTGGTTGTAGGCCTAGCCTCCATGTAGGTCTTCTTCACCGCTTATATTTGACCTACTTGTCAGAATGGCCCGTCCAACACTTACATATGTCCTACTCGTCAGAAAGGCACGCCCAGCATTCACATCTGATCATATAGGAACCAATCCTATAATCACATCAGAAAGGCCCAGCACTCACATTCACCAGCATGATAGGACACAACTACTATCATATATGAAAATGCTCAGCACTTACATCTGACCTACTCGTCAAAAAGGCACAGTACTCACATCCATCCAGGTTAGAACACATCCTACTCACAATGATGGAAGAGTTCTGCACTTCCATCCAGGCCGGAACACATCTTGCTCACAATGATGGAAGATTTCCTCACTTTCATCCAGGCCAAAACCACATCCTACTCACAATGATGGAAGAACTTTGTTCTTCCACCCAAGCCAGAACCACATCCTGCTCACAGTGATGAAAGACTCTCATCTAGGCTGGAACACATCCTGCTCACATTGATGGAAGATTTATGCACTTACATTCATCCAGGTGGGAACACATCCTGCTCACAATGATGAAAAGGCTCTGCACTTACATCCATCCAGGCGGGAACACATCCTGCTCACAATGATGGAAGGGCTCTGCACTTACATCCATTCATGTGGGAACACATCCTGCTCACAATGATGAAGGGCTCTGCACTCACATCTGATCTTGTAGGAACCAATCCTATAATCATATCAGAATGGCCCCTAGTCCTCCTCGACTGAGCTACCTGGTAACTGACTAGGTGCCTCCATTCTCCTAGAGAATGGCAGTTGCCCTTACATCCGACTGCTCGTCAGAATGGCCAACACTCACATCTGACATGGAAGGAACTTAATCCTTTAGCCATGACAGAATGGTTCAGCCCTTACATCTGATCAAGTGGGAACACATCCCTCTATCACATCAGAATGGATTCTCAGTCCTAGACTGATTTTTCCTAATACCTCACCAGGTAGCTCCATTCAAAGAATGGCAATTGCCCTTACATCTGTCCTACTCGACATAATGTCCAGCACTCATATCTAACATGGAAGGAAGCAATCCTCTCACCATGACAGAATGGCTCAGCCCTTATATCTGACTTACTCGTCAGAATGGCTATGGATCTCAGCACTCATATTTGACATGGAAGGAACCAATCCTCTCACCATCACAGAATGGCTCAGCCCTTACATATGACCATGGAAGGAACCAATCCTCTCACCATGACAGAAAGGCTACGAGACTCATCACTTTCCTTTGGAGGAAATCTCGATCTGGAGAACACCAAGCTTCTCCCTGAAGTTCTCAAACTTCACCCTAGCCAATGGCTTTGTCAAGACATCAGCTATCTATTCCTCTGTCGCAACATACTGGAGCTTCACTGCTCCCTTCTGCACCATATCCCTGATATAGTGGTACTTGATCTCAATATGCTTCGACTTGTCATGGAACACTGGATTCTCTGACAACTTTACGCAACTCTGGTTGTCACAATGTATACAAGTAGCATCCAACTGGAGATCAAATAAATGAGACAGTAGCTTCTGCAACCATACTACCTCACAACTAGCTGAACAAGCTGCGACATACTCTGCTTCAGCTGTACTCAGTGCCACATAGGATTGCTTCCTGCTAAACCAAGAGATCACACGTGATCCCATACTGAAGTAACACCCTGAGGTGCTCTTCCTATCGATAGCACTGCGTGCCCAATCTGAATCAACATAACCTTCCAGGTTAATATTTGATTCGCATCGTACTTGAGCCCATAATCAACTGTACCCTTAAGGTATCTCAGAACATGCTTTGCAGTAATCAAGTGAACATGTCTCAAATCTGTCAGGACCTAGCTCAAGGTGTTCACAACAAAGCTAATATCTGGTCTCATGTTCGTTAGGTACATCATGGACCCAATCATCTGATGATACATCGTAGCATCAACCGATTCTGATGAAGCATCGTTCAAGAGCTTCAGGTTTGATGCCATAGGTGTGGCCATAGCCTTGCAGTCCATCATCCCAAACCTCTTCAAGATCTCTACTGCATACTTCCCTTGTCCAAGGAAGATTCCGTCTGTACTTTGCCACACCTCCATACCTAGAAAAATAATACACCGACACATAACAGGAGCATCACTGGTCTTCCGCCTTCAATATTGAAGCAAAGGTTGGAATCTACTTTTACTCTCAGTAATGCCTAGAGTCATAAGTAATCTATCCATCCTGTCGTACCATGTCGAACCTTAGATTTTCTGTAGTCACTCCCTCTATCTTTTGTACTCTATGTACTGAAACATTCTGTACTGGAGTGACAAGTAGCTTCCTATGCTACTAGTATTCTATGTATCCATTTAGTGTATAGAATTTCATCTTCAACCTTGTAGCAAAGGTTAATATCTTCATCAATATCATCATGTATGTGTTTTAATTCTTACTGGCTGCAAATGTCTCTTCGTAGTCTATGCCTTCTTTTCATGAGAAGCCTCGTGCTACGAATCTTGCTTTGTATCCCACGATGTTTCCATCTACTGCATGATGGAACTATGAACTTCTCTTCAGGTCTCGATACTGCATCCTAGACATCATTCTTCTTGAACTGGTCTTCTTGGTTACTTATTCATAGCTGGAAGGTTCTGCATCAATGATGTCACTGTATTCATCATATTATTCTTCATCTTGAACTATCATCACTTGTTCTTCGGAACAAGTTTCATCCTTCTTTGCTTGTAGGCGATTATGTATGCGATCTTTCCTACAAGTCAAATGCATTTGTATGGTTAGAAACATTTCATAAGAAATATTCATACTGGAAAATTATTATGCATAAATATATGATCATGCAACTACTTTAGCCAATACAACATTCATCCATATCTCATAGAAACTTTTCTAGTTCCCTTCCATCTCTACCAGGACAACATTGAGATTGTGCACTAATCCAATATGTCAGCAAAGAGGTTTCATTCTAGATAAGTAGCAATGGAGAGTTGTATAGCACCATGAGCTACTTACCCATCACATGCATATTAGTAGTATACTGTCGTTAATGCAAACATTCTATCATGCATAATACATTAACTAGATATAAACAAACGCATAACAAAAACAATATCATGAAATGACAATTGAATACTTATCTTTATTAGTTTCGTAGGTAGACTCCTTCTTGAGCCTTCAGCTTCATCGTCTTCTTCATTCATAATAGAATCGTTTCTTATCCAAATGCTAAGATGGATAAGAGGTTCTTCAAGAGTTCAGATCTTCATATTCCTCATCACTTGAGGGATCTTCTTTGGATGGTAAGAGCTTGATCTTCAGTTGCTCCCACCTTCTCTTCTCGAGCTTCTTCTTCTTGTGTGTTCTCTTCCCGGAGACTACTGAAAGTAATCACTTCCTTTTCACACAAATTCCTTGAATGAATGAATCCCATGATCCTGGGAGGCCATTTAAGGTGACTATCACCACTTCTGCATTCTTCACTTCTTCTTTTACCGCTTCAAGTTGTTCTTTGATTTGAGAGACCCTTGTAAAGTATGACTGCATGGTCTCTGCATTTTGAATCTTCACATTCTTCAACTGGTTTCTTAAGGTCATCTTTTGATGTATGTTCTTCCCTTCAAATAGCTTGGTCAAGGAATCAAACATCTTCGGTTTCTTTAGGGAAGACACTTGTAGTACAAGTTGATTCGTGATTGAATCATCAATGATATTCTTGGCCTTGACCAAGTTCTTCTTGTGTAAGGCTTCTAGCCTCATCTCCCTCTGAAACTGGAACCTATTTACTCATGTAGATGTCCCATTCATTTTCTTCAGAGAGATCATATACTTCCATGCTTGGAAGTTGTCAACTTCACTAAGCTTATCATCAAGCTGATGTGATAGATCACTTTGAAATGAGAACCTCAAATGGAAATAGCAAAAGATTAGATCTTACCGATTTGAGGTGTTTGTCCTTATTTCGGAGCTGGCTGATCTAGGGTTTATCAGAGAAACCTTAATTTTGTAAAATTGAAATCTTTCAGATATGATTGGATAGGAAAATATATCTTCTCAAATGGAGCTTTCCAATGTACTCCTTTTCTGAAAACAGTGGAGGGAAACTCCTAGAATAGGAAGCCCTAGTTTTCCAATTTCTTCTGCAGAAATGCCTGTCACTGTTTCTATGATATATTCGAAATTTCTACTCCTCTGTGTATGAAATTTCTCACTGAGGTAACCTCGCATGTCCCTGATCCAACATCATAGTTCTCATTAGAATTGGTTTCACTAATTTGGATTTATGATCCTTTTACCAAGGTGACCTGTTACAGGACTGTTCAAAACAACAAAGTTGTACAGACTGACACATGTCACCGGTTCATCTTCTGAGTCTAAAACTCAGAAAAAAGAAAGTAAAGTCCATCCCCTTTCTGGAAAATCTTTAGGAATTCCATTTGGACCTCTGTACCCAAAGATATAGCAATTCTCCCCAGGTGTCCTGTTTATGGATGAATTCTGGAAGAGGATGGAACCCTAACTTGGAGGGATCATATCTCTCCGAATATAGTGATCTTGAGGCTGAATTTTGGAGAAAGTGTAAATAAATATTGTATCTTCGGCATCTGCAATTTTCAGCGCCTGAGCCTTTGTCAATCTCGGGATATAGAGAATGTACCAAAACTTAGCAGTTTTAGTATTTAGGGTTTTTCTAGCTCGAAGTCAAACTAGGGTTTCACTTTCCCAGAGTTTCATCAATA
>LPNX010561769.1:109671-133130 GCA_001517045.1 Pseudotsuga menziesii | reverse complement strand
TCAACTTACCATTTAATACAAACTATAGATAATATTAATGGAAATTATGTAAGGAATCAAAGTCTAAGAATTTCATCATTTTGAAAGAATCAAAGTCTAAGACTGTCATCATTTTGATCTGTCATGGAGGATTAGAAATGTGTAATCTAGGTGTTAACACAGTCCCTCTCCCCTCATGTTGTAAAGGGTGCTAGCTCAATGGAAGAGCACCTGCATTACAAGCAGGACGATGGTGGTTCGATTCCTCCGTGCCCTAACATAAATTAATAGACGATATACAATCTTAAATATTGTAAGATATCTATATTTTCATTATAAATATGCTCTTTTAAATTAAACACATTGTTCAAATGCTTCATAAATAAATAATGAACACTTGCAATAATTAGTTTAGTTGGTTTTTCCCCTTTCCTCTTGTATATGAAAAAAATCAAATTGTATTGCGCTAATGTTATTCTAGTTCATAATTGATTTTGCTTATTAAAACAACTAATATTAATAAATAAGGGAGGCTTTCCTAACATCAATATCATTAAATAAATTTATAGGTAAGAAATTTCTCAAGTTAATCTATTATTCATAAAGTAAGCATTCATCAACTTAGTTTCTAATACACTACCACTGCCAACAACAATAATAATAACTTATGTTGCTATTTTAATTCATAATTTACTTTAATCATTACAAGGATAAAACTTAGACTTTAAAGTCATCACATATTTTTTCATTTTGATTATAAGTGGTGCCAATTTCCAAAAATAAAACAACATACATAACAAAGACAAAAATAATTACTATGACAATGTTTATAATTGTTGTAGTAACAAATACAATGTTGATATTATGTCATAAAATAATTTAATTAACTTAACATCTAATACAACCTATAAATAATATTCATATAAATTATGTAGGATTCAAAGGCTATGACTTTCCTCATTTTGAAGGAACTCAATCTAGCAAAAGTTCTAAATTTTAGATCTAACCCATCTAGTTGTAATTGAGATGTAATATTTCCTCTAGTTCTAATTGAGATGTAATATTTCCTTTTGAATAGTTGAATGCTAAAGTTTTACTTGAAATAAATAAAAAATATTAATTGAGAAAGTAGTTCATTGGATTAGTTATTCCAAATTTAATGGAATAGTTCTTTGAGTTGATTTTTCTATATTTAATAGAATACGTATTTAGAGATTTCCAAAAAAAGTCAATGTGGATGAAGTCCTTGTAATAGAATATTTCCAAATTTAATGAAATATGTGTTGAGTGATTTTTTTAAAGAAAGGAGGAAGAGAAGGGGAAAGGCCCATTGTTGGATGGATCTGCAATGGAAACTTGTTAGTGGAATACAGAGGGGCAATACCTTCACAATTTTTTTGGATGTACAGTGGAGTCAAAATAGATCCACAGCCCGTCCAATCCTTGTTACCTGAAAGCTAAACACACAATCCTACATGAAACCTCATGAGATCTGGATATATATATAGAAAAGAGACAAAATTTACATGCAAATAAACTTATTAAACATGTATAATCTAGATCTTCAAACATATATGTTATGAGATATAGAAAAAACAAGTAACCTTACTTGCCCAACTATACTCATATTGATTCAGTTGAATCGTTCAAGCTAGACAGGGTTCAGATGCAGAAATTGAGAGATAAGCCGACAAAATCAATAGCCATAAGAAAATGCTTAATCCAAAAACATGAGAGCATTACACCATTTATCCTCCAAAGCTTCTTTATTCCAACAATCAAAATATTACAACAATATTACAATAGCAAGCCCTTCAATCCAACTCTAAGTAGCTTGGAAGAGGCTGCTATGCTTGGATATATACAAAACCAAGAGATCCAGCCCAGGGGGGTGCAAATCCCAAGGAGATAAACCAAATATGCTGATGGAGAGTCCATCAATGCCTGATCTATGTCTAATGGAGCCATATCTGAGTCTCACTGAGTGCAATTGTTAATCAGAGAGCTGATCTGACTGACACCTCAACCTGTTGACTAAACCATACAACAAAACTCATCCAGATGAGCCAAAACGTGTTGAGGAGAGAGGAAGGGTGAAATTCCCCATAAATTATGCTAAAGATCAACTCTGGATCTGATTTGATCACCTCCTTCAGTCAAAGATTTGTCAAATCCAGTCAATCTGGTTCAGATCCGACTGACTTCAATTAAATCGGCTGAGAATCCATTAATCTATGATTTTGGATTTGCTCAATTATTCATCAATTTATTCATTAAAATAATCAATAAATGATTTTTTAGGGCTTTCTGACCTGAGTGATGGAAAATCACTCAAAACTAGGAAATAGTGGGTCCATGGGTTTGCATGGTGCTCTTAGCTTGAAAATGAGCACCTACATGACTAAAATTGATTATTTGGCCCACTTTTATTATAAAATCAATTTTTCCAAATAAACTATTAAAAAATAGCCTAAGTTTTGGAAAAAATAAATTTTAATAAAAAACACTAAAAAAAATAAAAAAAAAATCGAAAAATTGAAAAATCCTACGGGGACTTAGACATGTTCATATGACTCGACCATGATGTCTAACATCTTTATACATTGACACATAGACTCTAATAACCTCAATAGACCTAAATGTTAAGCCAACCACCCCAACTTTGGAGGTATGGAGTGAAAAACTCAGAAATATGATCAGTCGTTTATTCAACATCCAATAATAACCAAAGGAAAAAACACCATGGGCTGATCGGATTGACAAATAAAGTCTAAGAGACCGATTCTTTTACAGACACTATCATGCTAGAACATTTATCACAATTCCCCCATGGGGTATGAACATGTGTTATAGTACAACAATCACTTCCCAGAAGTACTTCCAAAGGCCTTCTGAAGTCCGAACAAGTTATCCTTGTCCGGTTCACCAGGCTCACTTGATAAAAAACCACTAAGTACAACTTAGGTGGTAACATTTTGGCTCCAACTATGGGACGTGTGCTTGATTTGGTTTTTGAGGCAAGGAGAGGATACAAGAACACCATAATCTTTGGGTTATATACCCTGTAAAAACATCTCAACTTGACAAGAAAAAAACTCAGTAGCACAAGTTTTATAAAAAACCAAATGAACCATTAAGCTGATTTATTTAAACAAAATAAATGTAACTAACTAAAAGAAGCAAAGTTTTATTATAGCTAAGTATAAAATAGAAATGCAGAAAGTAAATGCTCTCTTTCAAGGAGCTTATTTTCCTACTCTAAGCATGATATAAAAAGGGTTAAGTGTAATCAGAAATCCAATGTAACCACCTAAGAATTTTATTAACATAAAAAACATTTTCCTTGTCTTTAGTTACCAGCCAAAGTAAGGATACTTTATTCAGAAAATGCAAACCTACGTGATGATCCGGAAGGGGCGGGATGGATGGGAAATCATAGGCATGAATAATGTCATCAAGCTTCCTCCTAAAATTGTAAGTGCTTGCACATGATGCTTCTATCCATGACTGGACAGGGTTGATGTACAAATTGGAATGATGAGGCAGATTGACTACACCATCATACTAATCATCAAGGCTTATCGGATGATAATTCACTATATAAGCCCCAAGCGGCTCCAAGTCATGAGGAAACTCTATATGTGAAGATCATAGTCGAGACTGATATTCTAATAACTATATCACATTTGTTTTTTTACAACACTGCTTCTCCATGTCTTCATTATTTATACCTTTGTGTAGCTCTGCATGATATGACTCGGAATGATCATATGGATAAACTGCATGCTCCTTTTTCATATCAAATTTTCCAAAGGCCACATGGTCCATGCTCTCTCCTTTAGATATGCCATAGATAGAAAAATCAACAAAACCATCAAAAGTTTTCGGTTCATTATTTTCCTCTTTATTCATGTCACAGACTAGATTTTCCATGAATGTCTAGGACTCCTCATCAACATCTTTGTTGGGGATAAGGGAGTCTTCGTCACTTGTATCATGCTCCAAGATATACTTGTCCTCATTTTCATACTCATCTTCTTCAGAGAAAAGGTCACACGATAGTAAACCTTCCAGACTATCATCATTATATGGAGAACACATAGGAGTCCCATCATGTATATTACTGTTTTCATCATAAGTTTCACTATAAGATTCTGCAATGGTTTCATCCTCAATATTGTATTGTTTAGATGGTAACAAAGGGTAGGCCTGGCCTACCATGTATATATGATCAGGCTCACTTGAATTTGTTTCCTGATTACTAACCTTGGGAAGTCCATGTTCCATGACTTGATTTGCAACATAACAAGTGATTTCTTGGTGGAATTGTTCATAGGGTCTACACCATGGAATTACTTATTCTACCATGTTAGCTGAGTCTAACTAGTTTGGAATCCTAGGCTCTTGTTGAGGAAATTTCTTTTGATACATCTGATTCTGCCTAGGCTGAAATTTCCTAGGTCCATTATTTCTTTCCATTGTGATTATTCTATTGTGCATAAGATTCAATTGTGCAGACTGATTTTCCATAAGTTCATTTTGACGAGTAACCAAGTCTTTTATCATGTCTATTACCTTTTCCATGGGATCTTTATAGGCTCCCTTTTCCTCCGATTCAAAGGATTTTCCCTTTTCTTTGTTGTATGAAGTGTTTCCCCTAGTGTAACTTGGAATGTTGGATTTTCCTGAAGACTGCATATTCTTTTCTATTTTCTTGGCCAATTCTTGAGTAATTTTTAGATCGACCGGCTCTTTGTCCCTTAAGTGGTACCTCAAATCACCAGTGAAAGATTCGATGTAAGATATGAGGATGGAGGAATCCCTTGGCTTGATTTCTTGAGCCAAAACGTGTTCAGAAGAGAGGGAGGGAGAAATTCCCCATAAAGGATGCTGAAGATCAACTCTGGATCTGATTTGATCACCTCCTTCAGTGAAGGATTTGTCAGATCTAGTCAATCTGGTTCAGATCCGACTGATTTCAATCAAATTGGCTGAGAATCGACTGATCTATGATTTTGGATTTGCTCCATTATTCATTAATTTATTAATTAAAATAATCAATAAATAATTTTTTGGGGCTTTCTGACCTGAGTGATGGAAAATCACTTAAAACTAGGAAATAATGGGTCCATGGGTTTACATGGTGCTCTTAGCTTGAAAATAAGCACCTACATGATTGAAACTGATTATTTGGCCCACTTTTATTACAAAATCAATTTTTCCAATTAAACTATTAAAAAATAGCCTAAGGTTTGGAAAATTTAATTTTTAATAAAAAACACTGAAAAAATAAAAAAATTGAAAAATTGAAAAAACCTAGGGGGACTTAGACATGTTCATATGACTCGACCATGATGTCTAGCATGTTTATACATTGACACATAGACTCTAATAACCTCAATAGGCCTAAATGCCAAGCCAACCACCCCAACATTGGAGGTATGGAGTGAAAAACTCAGAAATTATCAGTCGTTTATTCAACAACCAATAATAGCCAAGGGAAAAAACACCCTGGGCTAATCGGATTGACAAATAAAGTCTAAGAGAGTGAGTCTTTTACAGACACTATAATGCTAGAACATTTATTACAATTCCTCCATGGGGTATGAACATGTGATATAGTACAACAAGCACTTCCCAGAAGTACTTCCAAAGGTCTTCTGAAGTCCGAACAAGTTATCCTTCTCCGGTTCACCAAGCTCACTTGATAAAAAACCACTAAGTACAACTTAGGTGGTAACATACCTTTTATTATTTACACATAAATTCATTACAACAGATGGTCATCTATGGCAACAGAAATTATTTATTGATTAATCCCTTTTCTATCATTTTATTCATACTATGGCACCTTTGTGTAAGTATAAGTCTGCTCTCTGGCCTTGATTGTAATCCTGTAGACTACATATGGTCATTCCTTCAGTTTTGGATACCTCTTTTTGGATGTTTCTATTCTGATCTCTCTTTTTTGGGTGTTTGTATGAGTGTTTTTGAATGGTCTTTTCTTATATGTATACATAAATGCACTACAACACATGGATATCTATGGCAATGGACATGAATTATTGATGAATCACTCTTTTCATCTTTATTTATACTTTGACACTTTTTTGTGAATAGAAGTCTACTCTTTGGCCCTCATTGTAATCCTCTAGACTCTATATTGTCACTCCTTCAGTCTTGGATACCTCTTTTTGGATGTTTCTATTTGGATACCCCTTTTTGAGTGTTTCTATGAGTCCTTTTCAATGGCCTTTGCTTATGTATACGTAAGCGCGCTACAACAGATGGGAATCTATGGCAATGGAAATGAATTATTGATGAATCATTCTTTTCATCTTTATTCATACTCTGGAACCTTCCTATGATTAAAAGTATTCTCTTTGGCCCATATTTGATTAGTGCAGGCTTGGCCTAGATCTGTTTAGTGCAGGTTGCTCTTTAGATACATTGGAGTAAGTGAATTTTGTAATGAAAGAATTCTAACAAATTTGATAGAAATTTCAGATATGAATAGAGTTCCATTACTATTCAATTAGCTATAGGGTGAAATGATATTCATTGATTTTGTCCAATCTAAATCCATCTAAGTCTTCGAAAAATAAAAAATTTATATTTTAGAGTCATCAAAGATTAATCCCCTTTTTCCTATAAATGATATTTCCTGTATCACGCAATTCTGACAGTTTGATAGAACTTCTCTATATGATTCAAGGGCTCCAGATCTGATCAGTGGACTGATGAAAAGTATTTAAACTTTCAAGATCCACGCAAATTCCCATTTTCCACGAAATGATGTTTATCATCCATTTTTTGATAGCTAGAGAGAAATGCTCGTAGCATCATGATTGGAGAAATTGAGAACCATTCATCACATTTACTAGTTGTAAGCATTTATCTCTGTTTCAATTCTCCCCTATTTTGCATAGTTACTTTTTCTATAGATTAGAGACTAACCAGGCCTTGTTTTGTTTCCTTCATTTTTTAAATTTAAAGCAATACATTCTTCTTTATAAATTTGGAGCTATGCAGATAAAAGCAGATGTGGAAACCCAAGGGGATTTTGTTCGATCCTTATTAAGGGAAGTGAGAAGAGCAATGTACACTAACATTGAAGATGTTGTATCTTTTGTTAATTGGCTTGATGATGGGCTATCTTTTCTAGTAAGAATTATTTACTTTGACAAGCCTATTTGGAAGTTGAAGCCTAAATGATGTTTCCTTGTCTATTGTAACATCCACATAACTAGATCAGATCTACATGTTAGAAACAACCATCCAGATTATTGGAGGTGCACTTCATTGCATTTTATGGCTGAACTGCATGGGTATAGTCCTTTTATGAATACATTGGGAGATTGGAATTTGTCTCTACATTTACATTTGAGTTGCCTTTTTTTGATAATTTTTACCCTGACATTTAATTGCAGGTTGATGAGAGAGCAGTGCTGAAACATTTTGACTGGCCTGAGAGGAAAGTTGAAGCTATGCGAGAAGCTTCCTTTGGATATCAAGATTTGAAAAAGCTGGAATATGAAGTTTCATCATATGAATGTGATCTTCGTCAGCCTTAAGTTGCTGCTTTGAAAAATACGCTAGCTTTAATGGAAAAGTGAGACACAGATACTTCAGAAACTAGAACTTATGTCTCTCTTAACTCTCAATTGTTGTTCAGTGTTCTTTTAATTGTTTTCAATGCAGTAAGAAAATTCTCTTTTGGGAGTTGCATACTAAGGGACTACTTTAGTACTCCTCACAACCAAGTTTCAATCTATGAACTTTGTAGTTTTTCAAATTAAGTTTCCAGGGTTCGTGGTTATGGGTATGGGGATGCCATTTTGAAATTAAGGTTCATGGAGGTGAGTGGGTGGTGCACCACATTTGAGTTTCCTTTTTCTGATAATTTTTACCTCAGCATTTAATCGCAGGTTGATGAGAGAGAAGTGATGAAACATTTTGACTGGCCTGAGAGGAAAGATGATGCTATGTGAGAAGCTACCTTTGGATATCGAGATTTTAAAAAGATGGAATATGAAGTTTCATCATATGAATGTGATCTTCATCAGCCTTGTGCTACTACTTTGAAAAAGATGCTAGCTTTACTGGAAAAGTGAGACAAAAAGATACTTCTATATTAAATTCAGTGACTGTCTGATTTAATCATCTCTATGGATTCTTCAGTAAATTCAGTGATGCTCTGAAGAATTGTTTGAATTGATTCACGTGGTTGCAGAAATAGTTTAGTTTCACAACTATAAATTGAATTTGTTGATGTTTTTCTTTTGGTTAGGTTTATTTCCTGTAAGAGAATGAGGGGTGAGAATGCCCTTGTTGATTCCTAATTCCTCCATCTTACATAATTTCTAAAACAATTTAGTGAATACTTGCAAGTGCTGAGGGGAGAGCAGTAGGAAATGAGATCTCTCAGCTAAGGTTGTTTCCACTAGGTTGTCAAATCCAAAATTTATTTGATGCCTTTATTGTAATGTAGGAACCTTATTTATTTGGCTCACTTGACATAAATGGTTGATCCACATCTCAATGATGCATGTCATGCCCAACTACTAGATATAAAATGACAACTATGATTTCAAATTAGAGTTATCAGTCGGATCACTGCCAGTTTGATCCTCTCAGAAATGCAATTTATTGCTGGATAAGGATCAAGTTTATAGAATTTTTTTTCCAAGTGAGTGGAGCACTTGATTTCTGTAATGGATGATATTTTTGATCAATTACTAACATCTTCATGGGAAGACATAAGTGGTGCTGACATATCATCTTTGGACAGTTGTGCTCGAGGACCAACAAATTGCTTTCCTGGTGATTCAATGGGAACTCTTAAAGAGAGCTCAAGAGTCTCAACAATGTCACTAACACCTTCAAGTTAGATGAGTCCGAAATTAGAAGAGTATGCTCAAAATAATGATGTTCAGAATAATTATTCTAGTGCGATCGTTGGTGAAAATACATATTTTGAACAAGTCTGCAGTAAGCCAAACTCAACTTGAGAGAAAGTTCCCAATGGGTGGGAATATACAAGTTCAAGGGGGCCAAAAAAATATACATCTCTCATTACAAAAAGAGTTTCGAGATAATACTTCAGGGGGGTCTGTTGTATTGCAATTGAAGTCACCTGGGCCAGTTTCTCCACATGGAGCATCATCCAAATTCTACCTGTCACTGGATGTGCAACAAGAGCAACTTTTCTCATGCCGAGCTCTAATCCAATGGGAGCCAGTGTTAATGATGCATTTGGTATCTATTCATGCCATGGGGATACTCTCTCGCCAACTCCAGTGCAGTCACATTGGGTTCAACCATACATGCCTGGAATTCCACAGTGCATGGGAAAGGTAAATCAGAAGCATTTATCTTGAATGCAGAAGTAATACAAGGTGAAGGGAATATATTGGGAAAATAGTTTCAACAGGAAGAATAAATCACTGAAAGTGAAAATATATCTGCTACTATTGTAAGGGATAAAAGCTTCACAAAGAATAACAACTTTATTTAATTTTTACATTGCATTGAAAATTGTTTAAGAAAAACAGTTTCGATTCATTAAGAAATATGTTTCCTAGTTGCAGTCCTTAACTTTAATACTCATACAATGCTTGTAGGAGTTGGATGGTCGACAGGGGACCCTATTGACTAATTGTACCAGATTAGTAGGTCATCAGCCATTAACAGTTACTGCAGGACCACAACCCTATTAGTAGGTATGCCATTTTACTATATGCTTTTCACTTTGCATCTTCAGAACAATATTTGTATGAATTTTATGAATTCCTTTATTTATTGTAATTTGTAAACTTGCACTCTTGCATTGCAAAGTACTGGTCTCTAGATGCTGCAATCTAGCCAGGGAAATTCTTTATAGCAGCATGGGAATCATTCTGTGATTTCTCAAGATCAATCAGCAGCAACTACTAGAGTTGTTTTGGAATGGAGCTCCTAGGATGGGCATGAGGGATAGTTGAGGTCAAGCTACTGATCCACATAGTATTGCTGAGTGGGTAGAAAATTTTCCCATTTGAAGCATTGTTACAAAATCCTCTTAATGTGTATGTACATGGCTTCTTTTGCATTGGTTTACTTAACTACAAATAGTTTTGGAAGCCATGAAAACAGTCAGTGCAGAGGATTGGGCTTGTCTAGTTTTAACTTGTTACTCTTGAAAAGGTGCAAACCTTTTCTGCTGATTATTGTGTTTCTTCTGGAAGGAACTTAGGGATGTAAGGTTTACTGTTACACCAAAACCTACAGATGTTGGTGAACATTTGAAACCGAGCACAAGCCAAATCACAAGGAGTGGCGGTTAAACCACTTGTTTTATATTCCCAAAGGTGCAGCGGTTATACCATGTGGAGGTACCTGATACTCCAACACCTTGCCTACGACATAGCTCAGGGGAATTGAACTTGAGACCTCTACTCTGATACCATGTTTGGGTACATAGGGTACTCCCAAAAGACCGAACACCTTCAGATATTGCTTCACACAAATAGATCATAGATCAACACACTGATGTTTGTCACATGGTTAAAACCCTCAAGAGGGAAACAGTCCACGGCCTCAGCCAAATAGCTACTTGGAGAAATTTATTATGGAAAAGAAAGAAAGTTACATGAGCTTCTCATAATCTATCAACTAGCCAAGGACCCTCTATGCTCTTTAAATAGAGATCATAGACCAATCGGGTGTTAAGCCACAGATCAATGATAGTTATGATCTAAGAGAAGTTGAACTGTCGGATCACTCTATGTCTAGAACATATCGTGACCATCGGATTAGAATATTTACAAATGCATACTAATGCATACTAAAGAAACACACTTTTACCTAACAGATATATTACACAAGTTGATCTTAACTAACTCTTAAGTGTGTAAATATCCTAATGTAGATGCCACCTTGTATCGTTAGCTTGTTGGCAGTCTTTTATACTTGACTCATTCCCGTCCCAACCTTTCCTTTGTCATTGTTCATGTTTCCCATTATATGCAAACTCCTCATGAAAGTCATTGGAAAGAAACAAAAATAATACTTCGATATATTCGAGGTACAATTCAGTTTGGGATTCATTACATTACAGGAGGGAAACATTTGTTGGTTGGTTTCACTAATTTAGATTGGGCTGATGACCTTGATGATGGAAAGTCTACTGTAGGTTATGTTTTCCGTCTGGGATCTGGACATGTCACTTGGGCTTGTAAGAAACAACAAGCAGTTGCTCTTTCTTCAGTAGAAGCAGAATATCGAGCCGCAGTTAATGCCAGTCAAGAAGCTTTATGGCTTTCATAGATCCTTTCAGATTTTGGATTCGAGCAGCAACAACCTACTCCACTTTGGTGTGACAATCAAAGTGCCATCAATCTTGCCAAATATCCAGTTCTACATTAGCGCAGCAAACACATTGAGCTACACATGCACTTCATCAGAAATCTTGTTCATGATAGTGTTATTGAAGTTCTCTATTGCCCTATAGATGATCAAGTTGCAGACATCTTCACCAAGTCTCTTATAGAAGCAAAGTTTTCTAAACTTCGGTCTATGTTAGGAGTTCAGGAATGTGTCTTTAAGGGGGGATAGGCTCTAATGCCTCCTTCCTTCTCCTAATAACGGTCACTTTTGTAAATCCTTCAATCCTATCCCAAGTTGTTCTTAAGGGGGGATGTTAGGATATTTAGACACTTAGGAGTTAGTTAAGATCAACTTGTGTAATATATCTGTTAGGTAAAAGTGTGTTTATTTAGTATGCATTAGTATGCATTTGTAAATATTCTAATCCGACGGTCACGATATGTTCTAGACATAGAGTGATCCGACGGTTCAACTTCTCTTAGATCATACCTATCATTGATCTGTGGCTTAACACCCAATTGGTCTATGATCTCTATTTAAAGAGCATAGAGGGTCCTTGGCTAGTTGATCGATTATGAGAAGCTCATGTAACTTTCTTTCTTTGCATAATAAATTGCTCCAAGTAGCTATTTGGCTGGGGCTGTGGGTTGTTTCCCTCTCGAGGGTTTTAACCACATGACAACCATCGATGTGTTGATCTGTGATCTATTTTTGTGAAGTGGTATTTGAAGGTGTTCAGTATTTTGGGAGTACCCTGTGTACCCGAACAAGGGAGAGGATTGCGAAAATTTTGAAATCTTTGCAGGAGCTAGTTCCAAACGCTAACAAGGTATAATTGGGAAACTAATTACAATTTATACCGAGAATGGCTTCCACAGCACTTCTAGTTTACATTCATCCTTTTCATTGGTGTGACTTTTGTTAATTTTCAAATGAGTACTAATTTAATTATTATGTTTTTGATCTTTGTCCCATTTTTTTTAATAAACTACCTCAGTGTGAAATGGTTTACATTTTTCCATATTTCAAATAACCTCTTTTTCCTTAGTGTCACTATCCATACTTGCTCTATTAAAATCAAGATATTATTATTACTATTATTTTTAATATTTACAGTGTACTTCTTAACTCTGTACAAATACTTTACTAATGGTTGTCGTTACTAACCCTATGTTTATAGGGTCTTTAATATCTGAAGCCCTTCTTTTGAGATGCAATTGAATTTAGAGTATTTTCATCTAGTTCTTTTGGTTTCAAGGATTTTATCACAAACAACCTTAATGAGATAATTTGTAAATATATTTTCCATTATTAGATGTTTAAATGTGAAAAGGGATCACATATTTTCTACCTTTGGCAAATGCAAAGCTTATTAGATATAAGCACATGCTTAGAAAAGTGAAATTTTGAAAGAATGTGAATCTCAGGAAATTTTACTATCTAGAATGAATGAGTGATAGGAACATTGAGAGTAGGTTGGTATACTTCTCATTAAGCCCATTTCAGGATCCAATTTTATGACATGCTTTGGATTGGTTCTAACCATGTATGTGTTTAAGAATTATCCTATTGAACTCCTTTTACAATTTCATTTGCTAGTTTTTCATAGCTAGATATTTGCAAGGATTGAGTTGCAGACTGAGGGACTAATTCGTTACTCCTCACAACCAAGTTTCAATCTATGAACTTTGTATTCTTTCAAGTTAAGTAGCCAGGGTTCATGGTTATGGGTATGGGGATGCCATTTTGAAATTAGGGTTCATGGAGGTGAGTGGGTGGTGCACCACATTTGAGTTTCCATTTTCTGATAATTTTTACCCCAACATTTAATTGCAGGTTGATGAGAGAGCAGTGCTGAAATATTTTGACTGGCCTGAGAGGAAAGTTGATGCTATGCGAGAAGCTACCTCTGGATAACGAGATTTTAAAAAGATGGAATATGGAGTTTCATCATATGAATTTGATGTTCGTCAGCCTTGTGTTGCTGCTTTGAAAAATATGCTAGCTTTACTAGAAAAGTGAGACACAAAGATACTTTAGAAACTAGAACCTATGTCTCTCTTAACTCTCAATTGCTATTAAGTGTTATTTTAATTGTTTCCATTGCAGTAAACAAATGATTTTTTGGGAAATTTGTCTTCTGTACTATTGGAATATACTTATATTCAACAAAAGAGGAAATACATATTCAAATTTAGTATACCATGCCATGAATAAGTTCAAACCTTGGCCACTAGTTCAAGGCATCAAGTGCTTAGGGGTTTAGATTGAACCAATACCTATTGCAACTCTTTCAAAATAAATGTACTAAATTTCATGTTGTCTAACTTTTTGCAGGTGCGAACAGAGTGTCTATAAGCTGCTGATAATGAGAGATATATCAATTTATTGCTACAAAGAATTTCAGATTTAGACTGACTGGATGCTTGATAATGGAATTGTTAGTAAGGTAACATTCTGAAATTTGAACTTAAGGCATCTACACTGTTCCTGTTGAGGATGCCTATTGTTTTTTTTAGTATACTTGACACAATTGCAATGTTATTGAGTTGTAGTTGGTCCTTAAAACATTCTTTTGTGCCTAGCAAGACAACCATATGTAGTTAATTGAATCATGGACATTTTTCTGGCTAAGATTTGTCTGTTAACTTTGTTTGTAGGATTTCAAGAACTTGAGATTCATATTCTTTCTGGACATTGCATTTTCCATTGATATTCAGGCCTTATGGAGAGGTATTTCATATTCATGTATTTGTAGTTCTGCTGGTTCTAAATGTTTATGCATTTTGAGTACACTTGCTGTTTGTTGGAATTGTTTCTTTTTTCCATGTTAAGTCTTGTGAAATTACTATGTACATTTTTCAGTTATTTGTTTTCTCTTTTTAGTGAGCAACAAAATTTGTTACTTAACATGTGTTGTTTGTAGGTAACCTTACTTGCAAGCTTTATAACAAAATGAGGAGGGAGGTTGTTGCAGTGTGGATACATAAGCACATGCCCAGATATAAAGTTTTGAAAGCTCAGAAGCACGTGCAATGCGGATACAGAAGCACGTGCATAGATAAAAAGCTCAGAAAGTGGACCATTGAATATGAAGAGCCTGTTTCTAAGGCTTTTCCATTGAGAATGAAGAGTCTGTTGCTAAGGGATTCAAGCTGCTAAGTATGGTTTTGAAGCTGTCACAGGATATAAGTATGGATTAGCAGCCAAGTACAAGTGGGATTGTTTAGCGATTGTAATATTTTGAAAAGTCATTGATGTACTAGATGATTTTCATGTAAATTTATATGGAGATAGGTTTTGAGAAAACTCATATTTATTGTAATATTTCACATTTCATATAATATAATTTGTATGGTTTAAAACTTATATGGTTGTACTTTATATTATTTACAAGTGGTGTAATTAACTGATTAATGTGACATTGCATAATTCACATGTGTATTAGATGATGATAAATAATGTATGATTCTTTTTAAATTTAAACATAATATCATCTTAAAAAATTATATTGATTAATAATGGACACCATTAAAACTATTAAAATATAATAACCACACATAAAACGACTAAAAATGGCTAAATTAGTGACCAATAAATGAGATTGACCAAAATTCGCATATAAAATGACCAAAAATTGAGAGATACATGACCAAACAATGAGATATAAATGACCAAAAAACCAACCAAAATTCGCATATCAATGACCAAAAAACAGTTTTGGTGGCTAATTTACTCTCTTTTATTATGCGACCAGATTTGGTCATATTCTAGTTTGTCATGTGGTCATTAATTTGGTCATAAATGTGGTTATATATTTGGTCATTGATTCAAATATATGACCAAATTAATGACCAAATGACAAGCTATAAATGACTAAGATAAAAATGACCACTTTTGGTCGCATAATAAAAGACCGTAAATTAGCCACCAGTGATCGCCAAACCAAAAGTGGCCACTGATATTTGGATTTTGGTCATTTTCTTGGTCTCTAATCTCTCATTTTCCACTAGTGGAGGTAAGGGGCTGTGATGCCCCCAAGTCTGACATCAGGGTCCATACTAGGACTAAGGACGGGTGATAGGATACTAGGCATGCCAAAAATAAAAGGACCCAAAATCAAGAGAGCATAAATATACTCAAGTAACTAATATCCCAAAGGCTAACTAATGCACAAAGAGAACACTCCTATGAAAATATATAGCCAAAATACAAGCAAACCAAGGGGAGGATATGTGATCTCCCTAATAAAGAAGGTATGTCTCGCTTATGAGAGGCTCGAAACTCCCATACACTACAAGCGGAGGTACATAACCAATTATAGTGGCCCTCAGGTTTAATGCATAAAGAGACTGTGTTTCCTGACCTCTACCGGGATGGGACACCCACATAATAACCCTTGTAGAGTACCCCTTCGATATCCTAGGTAAGGCCACTAAGGTCACCTCAATATAATCAATGCTCAGGTGGATAGTCGTAGGCGAGATTGACCATATGGGCAAGGTAGCAAAGCCTGAAACTCTTGAAAGAGCCCCCAGATACGAATACAATCTTGGAAATATCTCTGGTGCTACTCAGTTATGACTAGGGGTCATACCAATCAATAACCACTCACACTGCCTCATGCTTAACTCCCTTTTGAGAGGAGGATCCTGAGAAACACAAATTATACCAAGGAATTTCACATGCTCACTTGGACAGACACATACATGTTGTTGTTTAGTGGTCTTGGAGAATTTACTCACAATGAACTATTCCAAGACCCTAAAACCTAATCTTGTTGGTGAACCCTATCAAATAAAATAGTGTAGTTCATTTTAAATTATGCGTTGACTTTAATTGGCTGTAATTACTCAAAGGGAAATGGTCGTGCAACTAATGAAGTTATGACTCAGTAATGAAATAAAAGTGCACACCATAACAAATAATGATAAGTGCAATCTTTGTCAAATGAAAAATAGGGTATGCCACTACATGAGATGCTTAAATATATATTCCTTTCCGAATTCCAATGCAATCCTTCCTATATGAAAGCCTAAATAAAAATCTCATCCAAGCAATCCAATGCAAGTACGTCCTCAAATCCATATCTAAGATGCAACTAAGAGTGCAACTACTTTGTAGTTTTCAATATAAAAGAATGAAAATGTGATAAAAGTCATCTAAAAATATCAGTCTCTGCAGCAGGTATAAAACACAATCCCAGCAAGACACCGAGACAAAAAGAGTAATCCACTAATGGCAAAACAAAAAGGATAAATAACTAAAACTACTTTCAAAGAAAAATCCATGAAAAAGTGGTCTCTGGTCACAAAAGAAGCATCCAACAAACAACATCAAACCCAAGGAAGACCCAACCACACTCACAACCCACCCAAGAACTTCCCAAAACATCAAACTCACAAAAAGGGAGGACGTACGTGACTGTTTAAAGAACGGCTGTGTATATACGCAACTTTTGGACAAAAAGTTGCATGTATACATGGATTTTGGCCAAAAACCTACATGTAGATGCAAATTTTGGATAAAAATCCGTGTATGTATGTGACTTTTGGCCAAAAACCTATGTATATAGAGAAGACAGTGGTAAAAATCATGCCAAGGGTCAAACCAATAAAGGGGAGTGTCAATGGATGAACACCGTATAAAATGCAACACAGAAACAAGGAGAAGCAAAGAGCAAGTGAATAATATCAAGCCCATTGTGCCCCCAAACCCCCAAAAAAACAAGGAACATCCCCAACAGAATCACCAATTATGTTACGGAGAGAAATTCCTATGGCTTGGGGTACCACAACAGACAACTTGACTCCAGAAATCAATCCTTTCCAATATGCAAGAGAAATCAAATATCTAACACAAAAGGATTAGACCTCGTACCTTATTCCAGATGGTTGAAGTAGATCCTCGTTGAGCTTTCCAACTTCAGCTTGAATTGATGAATCACTTACTCAACAACAAGTAAACAAGACAAGCATACTATATATTGGTGTTAGATCTACTTTAGCATATATAATCAACAATGTATAAGCATTCGAAATCATCCATGGATAAAATATTAATTCAAACTTACATTATTGGATAGGAAAATATATTTCTATTAATATAAAATCAGAGATTACAATGAATACAACCTCTGTCGGCACGTCTAAGAATCGGAGAAACTGAATCCCCCACTTGGGCCTCCACCACCTCAATCCTCCATCTCTTGATAGCAAGCTCACAATCAAAAGGAAAGCTTGGGAAGAACAAAAAATTGCTCCAAGGGACAAAGGGATGCAGACTCAAGCACAAGTTCCGGCAACAATGGACTATAGTTTCTTTGCTCTCAATTCTCTTATGCCTTCAATATATCCAAATGGTTCCTTATATATCTTTCCAATGGGGTGATGAAAGCTCGAATCCGAGCAATCTCAAGGCATATGGAAGGCCAGGAGACAAGTCAGTCGGATCCATGTCAAGGAAAAATCCAAAAGGATTTGGATTTTGTACACATCCCAATGTACGTGGTTTTAGAGGTCAAACCCACGTATATACGCGATAAGGGTTTTAAAAGTTGCTTATAGCAATTTTCACATGTTTTTAGGGATGGTCTAGGAAACATTAAAGGACAAAAAATGGTCCAAGGAGTCTAAGGAGTCTGCTGAGGGACAAGGGAAGGCCATACAGGTGTGATTCACCTAATGTGGTAAGATCAGCTATAACAGCAATGAGAAGGTTGATATTATTAAGTCTTCAAAAAAATTACATACATGAGTTCTAGAAATACTTTTGATTTATGTCAGTCAAACATAGAGACAAATCATACCACTATGTTCCTCTTGAAATTCTAAGAATGATGAGTATAAAATCAACCCCATTTTCCTGAGACCTCCTCTAGAATGCACTTATGAAAAATTTGGGTGCTCCAATGCCTCGTGGCTTTGAAATGGGTGTTTTATAGTGTGTTTCGGTGGCCCGAAACCATGGCCACATGCCTCTTTTTGGGCTTCCAAATGAAAACAAACTTAAAACAATATATTGTTAATCCTTATCAAAGGATTTGGTCATGGAGCATTGGTACAATGTTTTTTTCGGGGAATGGAGGTCTTGGGGTCAAACATGCGGGCCTCGACCTTCTCCCTTTTGAATTGGAAATGATAACATACATCTTAGCTTACATTTGTGTTGGCTCACGGTTTTGTTGGATCACATTTATGTTGTCCCATAGTTCTGTTGGATTATGGTTGTGTTGGTTGTCGGTTCCACTTTCCATGCATAAAATATAGTGTGAACATTACAGATGGGGTCTAGGGACAATCCCTCACACCCACCCCTTTTCCAAACTAGAACATGTATCAAGTTTAAATAGAAGAAGCAACCATAGAGTTTAAGAAACACGGATGGGAATCCTGGACGGGTGGATATTGTGAAGACTTTAGCTGAGGTAGAGTTCAAGGGTTCAATCCCCCTTGATTACCAAAATGTTTTGTAAACAAATCCATATTATGGCCAATCGGATCACCACATGACAACCTTTGATTGGTCCACCTAGACACCAAATGGACGCCACTTGGGGGATACATGCCAAATGGATTCTAGGAACCTACCATGTGGTGGTCCCAAACTTTACCACATCACCATTCTTTCCTACCATACATTACACGTGGCACCCTGTGGGTGTGCCATGTGGCCCCTTTTTTTCCAATTTTTACCAGTTTTTGCAAAATTTTAGAACTCAATAACTTTATCATCCAGAGGTTGTTTTTCGTGAAACAAATGTTACCAAAAATCTATTATCGATCTCTACACAACTACAATATTTTTATTGAATTTCTAATATTTTAATTTTTATCAATCTTAGAGATCATCCCAGATCAAACCTTCCCACTGAGAAGCTTTTGGGGCACTAAAAGCATGGAATCATTCATAAAATAGGTGAGGGAACATATTCCTCACTTTTCTAGTATCTATCTGTTGTACCTTGCTTGGATGCATTCGTTAAGCCCCACACAAAAATATTCCACATCACCTTTTTGCAAAGATATGACCTTCTTATCAAGTATGATATCTACTTGAAGTTAATTGAGGTACTTAGGAGAAACTCATCAACACAAGGTACTTGAACATGTACATCTTGGTCAACAACCATAGGAATCTCATACAATTTTAAGTCTTAAACATTAACAACAGAATACATTTGCATGTAAGGAGGAAAATATAATTGAAAAGAATTGTTACCAACTTGATTCAAAATTGTGAAAGGGACATACGTGATTGGTTTAAACTTTCTACCTTCATGATGGAGTTGGTAATTGGCAGTATTAAGCCAAAATTAATCACCAACTTGAAAGTTATGATCCACCCGATGCTTGTCATGTCTTTTTTTATACTTGCCCTGAATTGATTCCAGCTACTCCTACATATTTTTATGAATCTACTGGATCGATTGTATAAAATTCAAAGCTTTATCCACATCATTTTGACCATATCTACTCAATCTTTCCCAAAAACAAAGTCTAAGGGTGACTTTCAAAAACATACAAAACATGTCTCAAATGGAGACTTATATGTTAAAGAGTGTATGGATATGTTGTAGGCATGCTAAACATAATGCAACTTCTCATCCCAAAGTTTAGGATACTTGGAACAATATCCTCAGAGAAGATGTACCACAGTCCGGTTAACCACTTTAGTTTTTTTTTTGGTTTGTGGATATAATGTTGTGCTCTTATTCAACTTTGTGTCCATAATTTCTCATAGAGATGACCAAAATTTCCCAAGAAAGAGGGAATTTCGATTGGATATTATAGGAGTAGGTAACCCAAAATTAACCCATACATGTTGGAAGAACAAATGAGCAGTCACCTTAGTTGTGACCTAATTCTTACAAGGCCTTAGAATGCACATTTCTCTAATCCTATCCAAAACATAATATAAGTAATCATGTCCATTTCTATAAATTGGTAACCCTCCTACAAAGTCCATTGACACACTTTTCCATGGACAGGAAGGAAGAGGAAGTGGAGTGTACAATCCTAAATTTATATTACTTTTGTTTTGTTTTTCACACATGACACATACGTTTACATACTTGGACAAAGTATTATTCGTCCGATGCCAATAAAAAAGATTTTTCAATTGTGCCACAGTTTTCCCTACACCAAAATGACTTTAAATGAGAGAAGTATGAGATTCTCTTATCAAATGCCCTCTTCCACTTTCTGGAATGCAATTTTTTCCAAGATGATTCAACAAGTTATCATGAACATGCTAATTCAATTATTCATTTTTATATCCATGCTGTTAGAATATAATCCGTAGGGATTATTGTAAAATAAATAAATAGTAAGAAGCCGAAAGGGTTGGGCGGAAGGTGAAACCCAACCGTCACATGATTTGTATAAATATAGGCATTTGCATTAGAATAATAATTGAATCGGGAGTTATACCTAACAAGTGGTATCAGAGCTTGGCTGCCTGCCTGCCATAACTCCTGTCTGCTGCATTTCATTTCAGTCCTAGCATTCTGCTTGCCAGTCCATTGCCATACTGCCTGCTCCGTCAGTCTGCCAGTGGCATGAGAAACCCAGCCTGTGTGCCCTCAATTTTACTGTTTTTCATTACAAATGAATTAACGCTCATAATTTTGGTGTATACCTATTAGTGTATACCTAACCCTAATTTCTTAGCTGAATGAATCACCCTCCTCCTTTTGCATGTTGAGTTTGAGACTGCGTTAAGATTGCAGTGAGATTGCGTTGAGAAACAATACCAGTGTTGGAATAATACTATAAAGACTGATATTGGTATCTTGATGCTGTGATATGTGTGATATTGGTATTATTTCTCTGATATTGAAGATTAAAGACTGCAATTTTATGAAGATAATGTTCTCTGCAAGAAGTGGAGCCTGCATCTATTTTTTGTGCTGCGACCTACCAGTGTATTAAAGACTGCTGAGAGTGAAGCTGTACATGGAGCCTGCATATACTTTTTTGTGCTGCGACTTAAAGCATTGGAGAGATCGTGTCTCATGGAGCTGTGCGTGGAGAGACTGTATTCACAGTGAGAAACTGCCTGCGTGTAGACTGCGGCCTATTGATTCTGTGTTGAATGCGTTGAAGAGATCAGGAGAGGCACGACCTCCTGCCTACCCTACCCCACTGTTGAGGAGCCACACACCACACACCACAAAAACAAGATCAAGAAAGCTCATATTGCATTTCTCTTTCGTGGACATCCAGCATCCACATCGACATCCAGCAACATCATCATCAGGAGGTTGCGTATACTTTCTTCGTTTCTATTATTGTGTACATAGGCTCTGCTGCCTTACGAGATATGTCATTATCATAGAAAGTGTTGTCTATATAGCATAGTATACAATATAACTGAACAAGAGAGTATAGGAGAAATATAATATAGTTTTGTAAGTGTTGTCTATACTTTGAGCGACCTCCATGTGGAACCAGCGATCTCAATGCGATGGGTGCTACTTATTGAAGAGGCCCGTGACCTGGCTTCTGTATTGAAACTTTGATATAGATGTAAAGACTTGTGCCTTCTCTCATATGCATGAAGGATGATGGGTGGAATGGGCCCATGGATGCTGTAAATTTGAATTAAAGTGCATAAACCCTAATTTTTCCCTAATTTAGTGCTGGAGAGTGCTGCGATTTGTATTTGCTGCTACTGTGACCAAGTTGACGATTGACATTACCAATTGCATGAAGCCAATTCATGCCCTATTTTTTCTAGTGACTGATATATTTTGTATTAAAGAAGCCTATGTATGACTGATATATTTTGATATATTTTGTATTGACTGATACATTTGCTATAAACTTGCATTGTATTCACCTTGGAAGAGATTGTAGACCTGCAAGGTTATTATTTCTCTTTGTAAATTACACTAACAGTTGTAAAAATGAAATCTATAGCATCTATAGTTAGTGCCACTCTCACCGGCAAAGACACCTATTCAGAATGGTGGAGGAAGATCAAATCTACCTTCATCTACAATGACCTTTGGGACGGCATTTGCGAAGGTACCACAATAGAGACAATAGATGGAAAGACCATAACCATAGACCCTGAACCTCCAGAATCCGAGAAAGAGAAGGCCATTTGGAGAACAAAAGACAAGAAAGCTTTAGCAGTAATCACTGCCACAGTCAGTGAAGAGGCGAGCTAGCACATATTGCCTGCAAAATCATGTTTTGAAGCATTAAAAACATTAAAAGAACTGTATGATTCACACTCTGAAATGGAAGTTATTCAACTAATGTTAAAATTATTCAGTATCAAAGTAAAAGACAATGATCCTATGTTAGTTTCCTCTGAAATCAAAGCTATCATGCACAAGATTCAAGCCTCTGGTATGAAACCAGATCTTCCTCTTGCAGCATTTGTAAAATATTTGTATCCTACTCACTCCAACTATCTTGAGTCATTGCAAGCTAGTGACAAGTTCAAATCACTAACATTTGACACCCTGGTAGAAAAGATAGCTGACAGAGAGAAAGCCTTTGGTAAGAAGACAACCGAGCCTACTGGAGAATCACTTTGCTTTGCTCAAAAAGCAAAGAACCACACCAAAGACCAATCCAAAGGAGAAAGCAGCAAGAGAGGCAGAGGAAGAAGAAACTTCAGAGGCAGAGGGGGAAAAAATAACTTCACCAAAAGATCATATTTGCAGTGCAAGCGTTGTGGAAAGACTGGGCACACATCAGATCAGTTTTGGGCTTCATGGGACTCCATCAAAAACAAGCATAACCAGAAGAAAGATGACAGTAAAAATCAAGATGCTAGTAAATCTTCTGATTCTGCTCATTGTATTGTTGCACATTGTAATCTTGGAATTAATGAAATGACTTCTCTTTCATCTTACAAAGATTGTTGGCTGCTTGATACTGGTGCAACATCACACATGACATTTAGAAAAGATTGTTTTGAAGAACTTAATGAAACAATAGATGGCATAGTTTACTTTGCAGATAAGTCAAGTATTAAACCAAAGGGAATGGGCAACATTCGACTGAAAATGCCTGGATTCCCTGATTTCTTGTTGAAGAACGTTCTCTATCTTCCAGAGTTGCAGAGAAGCCTGCTTTCCATGGTGGAAATTCGAT
>LPNX010561769.1:0-109419 GCA_001517045.1 Pseudotsuga menziesii | reverse complement strand
TGGCCATCTCCCTTCAGTCAGGCATCTCAGATTTTTTGGTTCCACCTGTTATGCCTTGATTCCGAAGGAGAAAAGAAACAAGCTTGGTGCTCGAAGCAGAAGATGCATTTTCCCGGGGTACGAAGAATACTCCAAGGCATACCATTTGTATGATGAGGTAAACAAGAAATTTTTTATTTCCAGAGATGTCATTTTTCTTGAGACTAATAAAAATGACCAGTCTATTAAGAGATAGCTTGATCATTTGGAAAGTTATCCTCATCCAAAGACATATTCTGAAAATGAATATGAAATTCCAAACCTTGAAGGGGGGATTCCTATTCTGGATCAACCTTTGGAATTTCCATATGAAGCACCATCTTCCCCGCATGAAGAAGTTCCTGCTACTTCACTTGAACAAGAGGTTCAACTGGATGATGTGATTGAGAGAATTGAAAGACTCTCAATCAATGATGAAGCTCCACCAGCTGATCAACCAGGACCATCATAGAAGATTCCTAAATGGGCCACAAAGACACTTGAAAGTGTCCATCCAGATGAAGTTGGAAATATGGGAACGAGAAGTTCAAAAAGACATGAAGATGGAGGAGGAGCAGATAATTCAGGTGATGACATGGATGCATCATTTGATTGTGAATTTAATTTATCTGCTAAATTTGAAACAACTTCCTTTGAAGAAGCTTCTACTCATGTTGAGTGGAAAGAAGCTATGCAAAAATAGTATGATGCACTCATAAAGAATGGAACTTGGAAGCTGGTTGACCCTCCAGTTGGAACCAAACCAATTGGCTGGAAGTGGGTGTACAAGAACAAATACAAATTAGATGGCTCACTTGACAAGCACAAAGCGAGGCTTATAGCAAAAGGCTATGCACAGAAATAAGGTATTGAGTATGAAGAAACATTTTCTTCTACAACAAAATGGGCTACCATCCGAACCTTACTCTCTTTAGCTGCTCAGAAAGGGTGGAAATTTCATCAAATGGATGTGAAGACTGCTTTCTTGAATGGAGACTTGAAAGAGAATGTATTCATGTCTCAGCCAGAAGGCTTTGTTGTGAAAGGAAAAGAACAAAAGGTATGCAAGCTTGTCAAATCCTTGTATGGCCTAAAACAAGCGCCTCGTGCATGGTATGAAAAGTTAACCGAGCATCTTTTGAAGTTAAATTTTGAACATTTTGATCTTGATGATGCAACACTGTTTATAAAGAAAGTTGGAAGATCTGTTGTGTATCTTGTGGTGTATGTATATGATCTTTTGATGACATGGAACAATGAGAGCTATATATCATCCATAAAGAAAGATTTGAAAAAGATCTTTGAAATTATAGATATGGGACATCTCCACTATTACTTAGGAATTGAAGTCACTCAACATCCTAAGTATATATTCCTATCTCAGAAAAAATATGTTGGAGAACTACTAAACAAATTTTGCATGAAAGAATGCAACCCTATATCTACTCCAATGGAAAAAAAAATGAAGCTCACATCAAGCGAAGGAAAAGAATTTGAGGATGCGACCAAGTATCGACAACTTGTAGGGAGTCTTATCTACCTTACAACAACTAGACCAGATATTTCCTATGTTGTTGGCATACTTTCAAGCTTCATGCATAAACCTTGTGAAGGACACTGGTCAGCTGCAAAGAGGGTTCTAAGATACTTGAAGGGGACTCAAGATGTTGGACTCAAGTACTCTAAAGTGGATGACTTCAAACTTATTGGGTACTCAGACTCAGATTTTGATGGCGATAAGGAGACAGGAGTATCAACTTCTGGATACACTATGAGTCTTGGATCAGCAGCTGTCTCATGGAGATCACGCAAACAGTCAGTTCTGGCAGATTCAACAACAGAAGCAGAATATGTGGCTGCAGCTGAAGCAACGAAAGAAATAGTATGGCTCAGAAAGATACTTAAAGATTTGCAAGAAAAACAAGAGGACTCCACACCATTATTGATCGACAATACTTCTGCAATCAAGCTGGCTAAGAATCCTAGATTCCATGATTGAACCAAACACATCAACACAAAGTATCATTTGATTCGAAATCATGTAGAGGCCAAGACAGTCCATCTTCGACATTGTTCCAGAAATGATCAAATTGCAGACATCTTCACCAAAGCACTTGGACGAGAAAAGTTTGAAAGATTCAGAAACATGCTCGGACTTACGAACACCCCTTCGGATTAAGAGGGGGATTGTTAGAATATAATCCTTAGGGATTATTGTAAAATAAATAAATAGTAAGAAGCCGAAAGGGCTGGGCAGAAGGTGAAACCCAACCGTCACATGATTTGTATAAATATAGGCATTTGCATTAGAATAATAATTGAATCGGGAGTTATACCTAACACATGCATTAGTGATTGATATACTTATTTAAAGTGTTCATCCTTACTATATTATTCAACATAACTTGAATGTACCAAACGACTTCGTTGAATGAGAATAGAAACATTTGTTGGAGGTCTAGATAGCATATCTACAACTTTGTTCTGAATCCCTTTTTTGTACTTAATGACTAAATCAAATTATTGTAGAAAACCCATCCACCTAAAATTCCTTGATTATTGTAGATTAGTTTGTGATTGAATATATTTTAGTGGTTGATGATCAATATGATAATTGTTTCTTTATCGATTAGGTAATATTTCCACTTATTCATAGTTTTTACTAATGTATACAATTTTTTTTATTGTAGGTAGGATAGTTAATTACTGCTTTAGAGAATGTTTTAGAGTGATAGCTATTGGTTTTTTATGTTGCATTAAGACTTCCCCCATGGCATAGCCACTAGAATCATTTTATATATCGAATGGTTGTTGTAGATCTAACAGTGCAAGTACTGGAGCTATACTAATCTTTTCTTTGAAAGTGTCGAAGGATTTATGTGCTTTTCCTTCCCACTAAAAGACTTTGTTCACTCCTGTCAAAGCATGTAATGGAGAATCTATGAAGAAGGAGTTCACAATTAAATTCCTCCAATATTGATATGCTCCCAAGAATCTCTTTACATCCATTACATTATTTGGCCTAGGACAATTCACAATTACCTCTACTTTAGAGGCCCTCAATTCTAAGTTCACCACCCCCTACAATGTAACCCAAATACACTAAATATGTCTTTCCAAACTCACATATGGACATGTTTAAATACAAATTATCCCTTACAAGTACATCCAAAACTTATTGTGATTTTGGGGAAGAGGATACCTTTTCTTGATTGTGATTTTGGTTAGTTCGTTGTAATACACACACATGCACCATGTGCAATCCTTATTTGGAACCAAAAGAATCGGTGAACCACATAGAGAGGAACTTGGCCAAATGTCACATATTTCAAGAAATTCTTGAAGTTTCTTCTTTATCTATGCATTTTTAATCACCAAATATTTGTATATGCCAATGTTAGGAATATGTGCATCTTGCTGTAAGTGAATATCATGTTGGATTTCTCTTTAAGGAGGTAATCCTTTTGGTTCTTGAAAAAAAATATCATATCCAGATACAAGTTTTACAAATTCATTTTTTTGTTTTGGATCACATCCCTTAAAATATTCATGTTTACCAACATCCTTTTCTTTAACTATCATAAGAAAAAAAATGTTACCAGCATTGGCTAGACACTTCATCTGACTTGAAAAAACCAAATAAATATTAGTTTTCATGTAATATACTACATGAACAACGTATTCAACACCATATTTAGTGAGATTATACATGTATCTTCCCTGTAAAATATATTGGTCGGATTTATTGTCGTTATATAAGTCCCTAAGAATTTAATTTATCAATTCGAGCAGTTTGTAGACTTACGAAGCACATGCAAAATATATGCAGGACTCAAGCGAAGCTAATCTAATCTAACCCCCCTTTGAAGTTGAAACATACAAATTCTAATCTAATGCTAGAAGATGAAACACACGACTGCTAATATAATGCTGGAAGCTGAAACACACGTGTGAAAGTAACTTGCATGAAAAATAAACTAACTAAGAATGTTGGAAATTGGGTAAAGGAAAAACAACATGTGAAGAGCAACAAGATAACACGTGTGAGCTCACACTAAAAATAAATCAATATTGCATTACAAAGATCAAATCAACCTTATGACAAAAGTAATGAAAGTATGAAAATTACAACTATGGACCAAAGCAAAGAATCCCCTTCTCCAAATTACAAAGTCAATACTAAATTCTACAATCTAATACTAATCAATAGAAATAAAAAAAATACTCTCCGTGGAAAGAGAGAGCACTCTCTTTTATATAGGAGATCCTTGAAAATAAGATAGGCATCTCATAATTGCACATCCACTATTATCTCAACCAATTTCCCATTTTTACAAATTATGATCCCTTTAAATCCTCACACATATCTCTCATAAATCTTGGATAAGATATACTATCCAAATCTCCATGATCTTCTCCTTGCAATAGGATTTGAATAATTATTTCCTTGAAATGGTGGAGGAGATATTAGAGAAGTCCCATGAATTAATCCTTCACATAGTCCTACATAATACAAAGCACAACCATACTTGAGATATTAATGAAAAACATGTTAGTTTCTAGCATTTAATCATAAATTCATTTATAATACTAAAATGAATAAAGTGGAAAATAATGAGGTGAAACCCAAATATATGTAAGGAAATGGTATAATGAAAGGTTAATGGGACGATGAAATGTGAAGAATAGTGAAAGGTAAAGTGGATGAAAATATGACATTTTTGAGTCCCAGCATCCTCCCCAACTGATCTTATTTCATGTCCTCATGCAACCTTTCATGGATCTTCTTGAGAACTTTTGGAATCTGAACCATGGCTTTGATTGATAATGTCTTTTTAACAATGAATGTTTCTGGGATGTGAGATACATGAGTAACGACTGACATTTTCTTATTATTGGTTCTTATGTGATAACCATGAATACAAAGAATCTTCGTTCTCGTGTTAACAAGATTAATTTCATTAATTGTTTTCTCTCTGCAATAATAATTTAACCATACACCTACTGGAAATGATAAGATATCAATGTGCATAAAAAAACATCACTATGCATAAGAAAATCCTTTTCTTTATACTTATGAATCAAGCCAATATGTATATCAATTCTTATGAATAAAAGTGTGACAAAGTGTCATTGGAAAAGAAATTTCGATGAAAGGTAAATTTCGATGAAAAATGGAATGATGGTAGTGAATATAGTGTGCCCCCAAACTGAATTGGTTCCATGTCCTCATGCAACTTAGTGCAGGTCATGGAAGTGAAAAGGAAATGGATCATGATGAGGTAATTTTCCAAATTATTCATTGCTAGTAGTTAAGTAATTAAATGATTAAAGTTTAGAAAATAACATACCTTCAGATACCCAAAATGGTAATGAACTATGCAATAGGAATATGGCCGATGCGGCTATTGGAGCATGGAAGATGTTACTGCTACAGGATCATGTGAAAGGTGATTGTTGTTGTAATTGTAATTGTTGTAACTACAACTACTATAACTGTTGAATCAAATAATGTGAAGTGGAGTGATCTGAGCCACTCCTGATGAATCATGGGAAAGAGGGAGTATAAAAGAGGAACTATAGTACTCTCATATAGCTGAAGTTGTGCTGTTGTAATTACTGAGGGAGTCAGGAAAAAGTGTATAGTCTTCACCTGCTAAAAACCTAATGGTACAACTTTAATCATGTGAATGGATGTGTCGATGTTGAGCATGAAGAGAAATCATTGTATTACCGAGCATTGATGAATGTCAATAACCAATGCGAGGAAACTCACCATTGATGTCAATGAGTGCCAAGGTACCTGAGTACATCTTGCAAAGCGAGAATGGATGTGCTGATGTGCTGATGTAATATATGATGATCAACGTACATTGATGTATTCCTGTCAGAACACCAATTTTTCGCAAAAAAATTAAAACTTTCGAGTTAACAATAAATGTTATAACCTGCGGTTTTACTAACAGCTAAGAGTTAACCTCAAGATCAGTTAAGTAAGTGGTTTCTTATTAGTTTAATTTTCATAGCAAGATAAAAATCTTTTTGTGTGATATTTGCTTCAGTTTATTGATTAGCTCTTTTATTTCAGTAGGTGGAATCTACTTTAAGATCTGGGGCTTACTTACCATTCATGCTAACACAGATGAATACTGTTTCTTACAGGTTTTTACATGTATGATCGATCGAGTATATATTTTTTTAAATATTTATTAATGTCAGCAGTATTTTAATTGCAAATTAAAAATCTTAGTACAATAAGCTTCTAAACACTAGACAGCTGCTGCAAGGTAAAATCATTTGATTTTCATCAGTTGTTCAGATAAATAAGCTTAGAAAAAGTGTAATATCAGTATAGCATAATTGCGACTTTATCATTAGATTCTCAGATATGTGTATTTCTTATTTAGTCTAAGTGTTTAGTAATACTCATAAACATTGTTTTATTTGACAATATTTTGCAATATTATCTTGTCTTACTTGTATAATCATTTGCCCTTAAAAGTTATTTTTAAAGGGTACTCAAAGTATATTATATTATAAATAGTAAGGACTTTTGAATGTAGAAACTAAGACCATTAAACTCTTCTACAAGAGCTTAAGGCTACCCATCCTTTGTTCCTAAGTTTAACTCTGAATTCTACTTACTTTTGAAAATGTAAAAGGATCGTCCTTATTCATATCATCAGTTTTAACTCTGTAATTGTATTACTGTCTACTAGACAATTTGTATGAACATAAAGCCAAAATGGAAGTACTCCCAAATATTAACAAGTAATGTCACATAAACTATACGACATATTCTTGTGATAATACCTTTATCTTTAAAAATGTACTACTTCATAGTTTTCAGTGCTATGGAAGTTATCAGTTCATTTATAATTATTAATTATACATAAATGACTTGTTTGAAGAGACATCAATCTACCAAAGTTTGTTATTGTCACGTATACAATTCTACCCTTAACTTCTTGGCATTATTATTATAAGATACTATCTATAATTGTTAGACTTAGAATATTCTTAAAGTAAAAAGGGTTTAATATACCCAAGCTCTAAAAATGAGTGGTATAACAATGGTTAACTTACCATGCACTCAAATCCCAATATTCAATGAGTTCAAGTTTGCAAGGAACAACTCAAGGGTCTTAAAGCTTTGTTACTAGAGTTGCCACGGTCTTGTAATAGTTAATATTCACTCTAGAAAAACTATACTAAAGACTTAACTAAGTCTTAATATCAAAACTTAACATATATCATATGCTATCTAACTTATTAAAACCAAGTTAGAAAATAGTTATGCCATCGCTTAACTTGTTATGATAATGTATAATATAAAACAATATATGTGAAAGTAGTGAGGGTTTGGCTTAATCCACGTTGGATTTATGCTTATAATTACACATGATTTTATGCTTGGTCAACATAAACTCTTCTACATTAATGATTTGGTGATTAGGTGCAAATAATACATAATGCAGATGATTAGAGGTTGGCTCCACATTATTGGGATGTTGATAAAGTTTTTGCCCCACGTTGCAAAGTAAAACAAATAATATATTTTCCATGCAGGAACTATGGATCATGACCCTCGTTGTTGAATAAATCTCAAGCTACGTGGAGCAATCTTGTCCATGTGTGAAGAATATAAAATGATCAGGAAACCTAACCTAAAGCATTGTTATCCCATAGTTTACGCTACTCCAAATCTCTTCTTCCATGGCCGTCGACGTTCTCCTGATTACTGCCACTTTAAACCTTGACTTTGTGATGCTTCTGTTCTCCAATGAGTGGTTTTGATAGTTATTCTTCCTCTATCAGTCATGGGATTGTTCTTCTTTTGTTGTTTTCATTTCGCTACCTGAAACCTTCTCCCCAAAGTCTGTGTAGTTTGGTGAATCTTCAGTTTCCTTCTCGGCTCTTCGTAGCTTGCTACTAGATGAGGTTTTTAAGAGTTAATAGGTTCTCCACTGTGTCATTTTTAGGTGACCGTGCTGGTGAAATGGCTCACCTTACTCCCCACGACAGGTAAGGACTACATACACCATTCTTTTATACAAAGCAAGTTTTCAATAATTATCTTCAAGCTTTTTACATGTAATAAGGTTTGCTGACAAGGGTTTACACTTTGATGTAGGCGCTCATGGAAGTGCAGCTCGTACAGGGATAAAATACTACCCTTGCGACAACCGTGGATCATGGCTCCATTTTGGGTAAGCCCTGTGGTTTTGAAGGATGGGTTCTCTCCTTAAATGCAGTTGGGGTGGTCGTTGGACTTACCCAGGGTTTCAATACCCTTTCTCATCTTGCCATGAGTTATATTGTGTTGTTTTTAAGCTATTATAGGTTATTATAAACATGTTTTTAAAATCAAACCCTCGACAAGGTGGATGCACTTTGTGAGTGTAGTATTTTTTGTTGAAGCTTGGCTTCATAGTCCGTTTTGGATGTGTACTTGCGAAGATTGCTTCGCTGCAACTTGTATTTGATTGTTTGCCGTTGAGCTGCACTCTGTAAAAATTAGGGTTTATACCCTTTTTAAAAGTTAATGAAGTTAACTCTCTGTTTGAGTATTGATCAAGTTTTTATATGTTAAAATTTGAAAGCTATACTGACAGTCGTGATGAAACATTTTGAGTATTTGATGAAATTCGCCGGTTAGGGTTTAACCTGTAAACCCTTGTTTGGTTTATTTTACTTTTAAGTTGATAATTATATTGTTTTCTCTATTTTAGTTTATTTGTCCTTAAATGACTAAGAATGGATTATTTTAATTTTCTATGATGATTACACAGTTTACAAGAGAAATGATTATTATGTTGGTAGTGGCAATGTTTTAGTTTTAAGGGTTTTAAATCCCAATAATTAGATATATGTTGTTTTAATAGACTCTGTTTTCTTTTATAATTATGATTGCACCTATTAATAAATAATTTTTTTAAAACAAATTTACCTAAGTAAAAACCTAGGTTACTATAGGACTAGAATTATTTATAATTTATATTTATTGTGTATGCTCAATACATGAGCTAGGGTTTTACTCCCTTTTATTTTTAATAAGATAGTGTTTCCTATGTTATTACCTTGTAATTATTATTATTGTATACAGTTTTTCTTTAAATTGTATTTATAAATTATTAGCCTATAGTTGTCTCTGTTTAAGAATAACAATAATATTATTTACATTTATAATACTATTATTTACGTAGAACATACATTCTTAAGTTTATGTTAAATCTTGTTTATATAGAGGTTATGAATAAAGGGAGTCTGAAATCTTTGTATTAGTTTAACTTAATTGGTAACTGTGGATTACTTAGAATACAAAGTTAAAGAACCTCCATACTTATCGGTGTTCTTTATATTTACACAGTTCTACAAAAGTATAATATAGTTTACAGTATTTACTTAAAACTCTAAGTTACTTCTGTCCTTTAGCTATTAAAGCTCAGTAAGGTCTACTGTAATCTTTATCATATTATTTAATTATAGTTCAAAATAGATACAGGAAATTAATTGTTACTAAAGGAAAATCTATGAGTAATATAATTATATCTATTATTAACATAAACTATTAACTTTGAGAAGAGAGGACTAGTTCTTCTATTTCCAAGAAAAAGTACAGTTTATGTAAATAAAGACTATGTAGAAAATAATTGATAAAATTTACCTACTAATGTCAATCAGTACTATGAGTAAAATTATGTATTAACATGCTATTTGCACAGTCTATTTATAAAGACATGTCTGCAAACAATTAATAATCTTCTAAAAATCATCTATCTACTAAAAGGTAACATTTCATTACTCTGAACATGAATATTCAATTCATTATAATCCTATCATACTTTATGTACTTAAACAAACTACCTGTGTTAGAGTACGATCTGGATTACTCCAGATGGGGAAAAACACAGGTAGGATTTATCTTTCATCACAGTATAGATTTAGTCTAGAATAACTAAGACGTTTTAACATAGCATATCATAACATCATTCATTTACTGATCATACATAGAGAATAACTATAACACAAGAATTTAAAATATAATGAAACATGTCTTTAAAGCTAGATGACAACAGCAATGGGAGGCCGTTCCTCCCTACCAACTCCTGGAGAGCGCTGAAACAATGACTTCTTAGGACCCCCGAGCCTGTTCTAGTCTACTTGAGTGGAACTAGGTGGAGCAAACAACAAAGTACTAGTCCTGAGACTCAATACCAACTCTACACACTGCAGTAAGATCTTTCAGCTACAAAGATACACTAGATCAACTTCCCACAGTTTACCCCTCAAACACATTCCTTCAATTTTCCCTTTCCCAATAAATTCCTTGAAGTGCATTCACCTGAATGATTCTTCTCCTGGAATGAGCAGCCTCAACGCTCTACATTGGGAATTTTTAATAAGATTGCCTAGGTCTTTTTGGGTTAGTTGTCATTAATTGAGCCACTTGCTATGATCCCACTTTCTTGGGGGATCATGACCCCAAATGCAGGGAATTTGCCACCTGCAACATAGGAAGTGTTTGAGGATGCTGCCACTTGTGTTTTTTCTCTCCACCTAGTTCCTTCCACCACTTGACCAGTAACACTCTTTTTAACAGCTCTCCCAGGCTGTTGTCTCCATTTTTATTTATTAAAAATTAAATATTCAGAATTACATTCGACATCCTTGACTCTGCTGAGTCATCAGTTTCCACTTAGCATTAAATTTAACATAATGTTTGGGAATAATATAAAAATAAAATAACATTATTTTACAAAATTGGGGCATGCGACATACACACCCCCTTAAAATATAACATCGTCCTCGATGTTATTTATTCCTCATCCTCTGAAGTCCCCTAGAATAGAATTGGATATGCATCTCGCATCTTACTTTCCAATTCCTAGGTGGCTTCTTCAGGACTAAGGTGCTTCCATTGCACCTTCACCTATCCAATGGTGCGGTTCTGAAGTGTAATTTCTCTCCTCTCGAGGATACAGTCTGGTTCCACCTGTACAACATTCCAATTAACCACATGAGTAGCATCATGAACATATTTCTTTAAAACAAAAATATAAAAAACATTATGTACTCTTAAGTTAGGTGGTAATGCTAGTTGATAGGCTACTTGACCAATCCTAGACAATATTTCAAATGGACCACAGTAACGAGGTGCCAATTTTGCACAACTCCCGAGTCCTAGAGAGATTTTATTGGGCCTTACCTTAATGAACACATGCTCACCTACCTGGAACTATTTTGGAGTTATTTTCAATTCTGCTTGACTCTTTTGTTGATCCTGTGCCACTTTTAAATTTCCCTGCACTTGTTTCACAATTTCCTCCATTTCTTTCAACAATTCTGGACCCAATACCAATCTATCTATTGGATTACTCCAAGAGATAGGAGTATTACATTTTCGTCCATACAAAATTTCAAATGGACTGAATCTAGCTGATGCCTGATAATTGTTATTATACACAAACTCTACTAGATGTAAATAGTCTTCCCACTTACCTAGCTGATATTTCACATACATTCTCAATAAATCTTCCAGTACGTGGTTTACCCTTTTAGTTTGTCCATCTATTTGAGGATGGAAAGAAGTACTGAAATTCAAAGTTGTATTTAATCCTTTAAACAAGGACTTCCAAAAGTTCCCTATGAACTTAGGATCTCTGTCTAAGATTATGATTTTTGGTATCCCATGTAATCAAAAAATCCATTTTAGAAAAATATCAGCTATATTGGCAACCTTGTAAGTAGTTTTAACACGTATAAAATGAGCTTCCTTACTTAACTTATCAACCACTACCATAATAGAATCATTCTGATTCTGATTTCTAGGTAGTCCAGTAATAAAGTCTAGACTAATCACTTCCCATTTCTAGCTAGGAATAGGTAAAGGCCGTAGCAAACCAGCTGGGTGTTGGTGTTCAGTTTTCACCTATTGACATTCTAAACATCTTGCAATATAATCAGCTACTTCAGTTTTCATATTTGGCCAAAAATAGTCTTTTCTTAACATGGTAATAGTTTTTTGATAACTTGGATGACCTGAATATGGTGTTTTATGGATTTCATCAAGAATTAACTGCTTAACTTTAGGTGCATTAGGTACATACAGTTTATCTTTAAATAATAAAAACTCTTTTTCATTTAAACTGTATCCTTTTATTAAGTTTTCTGTGGGGTTTTCCTTAGCCTTAGCTTGTAATTTCTGATAAATTTCATGTTGTTTTACCCCTTCTTTAAGCTGTTCATATAAGTCTAAAACGTAAGTACTGATTGTTGTTGCAAAATTCAGCCTTGCATTCCTACTTACTACATCAGGGACTTTATTTTCTTTACCTTTTATATGTTGGATTTCAAAATCATACTCGCTTAAGAAATCTAACCACCTAGCTTGTCTAGCATTTAGATTCAGCTGATCTAAAAGATATGTCAGTCCTTTATTATCCGTCATTAAAACAAATTTTATGTCGATTAGGTAGTGTCACCACATTTTTAAGGCATGTATCATAGCCGCTAGTTCCAGATCATATGTTGCGTAATTCTTTTCATGAATTTTTAACTTTCTAGACTCATAGGCAATAACATGCCCTTCTTGAGTCAAAAAATCGCCTAAGCCTTCATTACAAGCATCAGTGCATACTACAAACTCTTCATTAGGATCTGCTATTCTTAAAATAGGTGCATTGGTTAATAAAGTTTTTAACTTCTTAAAGCTTTCTTTGCATTTTTGGTTCCAGTCAAACTTCTTTCCTTTCTTCTACAATGAATTTATCAGATTAGCTATCCTCCAGAAACCTTCAATGAACCTCCAGTAATAACCGGTAATGCCCATGAAAGATCTAACATCCGTCGCATCTTTAGGAACTGGCCAATCTTCGATTTCCTGTATCTTTTCAGAATCTACAGAAATTCCTTCCTTGGTCACTACATGACCTAAATACTGAATCTTATCCTTAAAGAAGTCACACTTACTAAACTTTGCGAAGAGTTGATGTTCTCACAACTCTTGCAAAACAATTTTTAGGTGTTTTTTATGTTCTTCTTCAGTTTTTGAATAGATTAAGATGTCGTCGATGAACACGGCCATGAAATTATTTAAATACTTATGCATTATATTGTTCATTAAACACATAAAGACAACTACGGCATTAGTAAGCCCGAATGGCATTATGACAAATTCGTATTGTCCATATCTTGTTCTAAAGGCTTTCTTGAAGATGTCTTCATCTTTAATCCTCACTTGATGATATCGTGACCTTAAATCTATCTTTGAAAACAACGTGGATCCACGTAGTTGATCAAATAAATCATCTATGTGGGGCAACGGATATCAATTTTTAATAGTCATTTTGTTTAGCTGATGGTAGTTTGTGCATAATCGCATAGTTCCATCTTTCTTTTTAACAAAGATGACAGGTGCCCCCCAGGGAGACACACTTGGCCGAATGTATTTTTAATCTATTAACTCTTTTAATTGCGATTTTAACTTGTTAAGCTCCAATATGTTCATTCGGTAAGGGGCCTTTGAGCTAGGTACTGCACCCGATACCAGCTCAATAGTGAAATCCAATTCCCTTTTTGGAGGTAATCCCATAATTTCTTCTGGGAATACATTAGCATATTCTTTTAAAACTGGGATATCTTCTATTTTTAACTTGTCTGTTTCAATTTTAATTCCTTCATTGGTAATTGTTACAGCATAAGCCTTACATCCTTTTCTAACATCTCTTCTAAGTTGTAAAGCAGAAATATGCCTTACCATAGTTTTTCTAGGAATACCCTTAACAATTACTGGTTGTTCATCATTGTTTAAGCATGAGAAATTTTTATCGTAATAGTTTAAAATTACTCTATGTTGTTCCAACCAGTCCATACCAATCAGCAAATCATATGATCCAAGTGGCAAAACATTAAGTTTAACAATAGTTTCAAGTTTATCCATAAGTAAAGCACATTCTTTCACGAAGCAAGTTACTTTTCTTTTAGCCCCACTGGCTAACTGAACTAACCATGAATTCTCAAACTTATCGATAGATAACTTACATTTTTCCACTATCTGAGGTGCAATATAACTGAGACTAACTCCTGGATCAATTAAAATGTTTACAGGGGTCTGATTAATCATACCTTCTACTTCCACCATGGAAGTCTAATATTCAGCTTGTCAGATCTCCAAGGCTGCATTATTTCTGGGCATGCTCCTCGCTAATTCCCCAATAGTCATCTCCTCCTGTACGCTATGAATGTTGCTAACAGTCTTCTTCCAGTTTAGATAGGCTGAAGCATAGTGTGGGCCATTACATTCCCAGCACTTGACAAGCTCTTTACGCTCAAAATTCTTGGTAAAATTTCCAGGATTATTTGCAATTTCCTTACCCTTAAAATTGTTCTGATTGTTGGGTGTACTAATCCTATTTCCCTGGAAATTCTTGTTGTTAAAATAGTTTTTGGCATTATTATTCTTAAAATTCTTGTTAGGCACAAAATCCTTCTTCTTGAATGCGGACTGATTGTTATTTTTCTTAGCCTTCTAGTTGGCCAAGCTTTCTTTCTTTTGATTCTGCTCAAAGAAAAAATTATCCTTCCTCATAGCTTCCTCCATGGTCTTTGGGTTATCATATTCAATTCTATATTTAATATGATATGGTAAACAACTAAGGAATTGTTGTACTTTTGGTTTCTCATCCACTAGGTAGGGTACATACCTAAGTAGACTTAAGAATTTACTGTTCAGGTCCTTCATTGTCATTGAACCTAACTTTAGTTCATAAAACGCCTTAGCCCTTTCCTCGTAATACTACTTAGACAGAAATGTCTTTTTAAAATAGCGCGTAAAGGTACTTCAGTTAACTTCCTTCTATTTTATACCCTTAACTCTCTTCAAGTCCTGCCACCAAATATCAGCCTTTCCTGAGAGGGTATATATAGCCATCCTAGCCTTTAACTGGTTAGAATAATTATATATCTGGAAGTACTTCTTCATCCCGGACAACCAGGACTCAGCTTCCTCCCCCTTCTTAGTCTCTCCATTAAAGGTTGGTGGTTTGATCTTTTTGAATTCCCCTGATATTTCCTCATAAGGTTTATATTTCCTCTTCTTGGCGTACAGATCATCATCACTACTATCACTAGTAGTATGGTAAATTTTTTGTTCACCAAACACTTCTGATGATGAACTACTTTCAGTCTTTGTATGCTTCATCTTTTTAGATTTTCTTGGATGACTAGCATCTTCAGATTCTGACCTTCTACCCCTTCCTTCGGTTTGAAACTTTTCCATTAGGATCTGATTCAGCTCTTCTTGAGCTCTTAGAATCCTTTAATTCTCTTTCTTTATAGACTCCATTTCAATTTTCAAATCTTTTACAGTCTGTAATAGATCTGAGGAATTTGTAGTTACATCCCCCGATATAGGATCTCTGAGTAAATTTCTTGTTTCTGTAGCTGGAGACTCCTCCTATGGATACTCTCCCAGCCCTTCCATACCTTCCTGTTAAACTTTAGAAAAATACAATTCTCTGTTGAAAAAATAATTAAAATATGTTAGCATAATAATTTAATTTACTATTTTAGGAAAGCTAGTCGGGCTGCATCAAGGCCTAGTGCTTGAACCTGGATCTGATACCATGTGTCACAACCCCAATTTTTCACAAAAAATTTAAAATTTTCAAGTTAACAATAAATGTTATAACCTGCAGTTTTACTAATAGCTAACAGTTAACCTCAAGATCAGTTAAGTAAGTGGTTTCTTATCAGTTTATTTTTCATAGCAGGATAAAAATCTTTTTGTGTGATATTTGCTTCAGTTTACTGATTAGCTCTTTTATGTTAGTAGGTGGAATCTACTTTTAGATCTGGGGCTTACTTACCATTCATGCTAACGCAGATGAATACTATTTCTTACAGGTTTTTATGGGTATGATCAATCAAGTTTATATTTTTTTAAAATATTTATTAATGTGAGCAGTATTCTAATTGCAAATTAAAAAGCTTAGTACAATAAGCTACTAAACACTACACAACTGCTACAAGGTAAAATCATTTGATTTTCATCAGTTGTTCAGATAAACAAGCTTATAAAAAGTGTAATGTCAGTATAGTATAATTGCGACTTTATCATTAGATTCTCATATATGTGTATTTCTTCTTTAGTATAAGTGTTTAGTAATACTCATAAACATTGTTTTATTTGACAATATTTTGCAATATTATCTTGTCTTGCTTGTATAATCATTTTCCCTTAAAAGTTATTTTTAAAGGGTAGTCAAAGCCTATTATCTTATAAATAGTAAGAACTTTTGAATGTAGAAACTAAGACCATTAATCTCTTCTACAAGAGCTTAAGGCTACCCATCCTTTGTTCCTAAGTTTAACTTTGAATTATACTTACTTTTGAAAATGTAAAAGGATCATCCTTATTCATATCATCAGTTTTAACTCTGTAATTATATTACTGTCCACTAGACAATTTGTATGAACATAAAGCCAAAATGGAAGTACTCCCAAATATTAACAAGTAATGTCACATAAACTATACGGCATATTCTTGTGATAATACCTTTATCTTTAAAAATGTACTACTTCATAGTTTTCGATGCTATGGGAGTTATCAATTCATTTATAATTCTTAATTATACATAAATGACTTGTTTGATGAGCCATCAATCTACCAAATTTTGTTATTGTCACGTATACAATTCTACCCTTAACTTCTTGGCATGTCGGGTTTATGCTTATAGTTACACATGATTTTATGCTTGTTCAACGTACACTCTTCTACGCTAATGATTTGGTGATTAGGTGCAAATAATACATAATGCAGATGATTAGAGGTTAGCTCCACATTATTGGGATGTTGATAAAGTTTTTACCCCGCGCTGCAAAATCAAACAAATAATATATTTTCCATGCAGGAACTATGGATCACGACCCTCATTGTTTAATAAATATCAAGCTACATGGAGCAATATTTTCCATGTGTGAAGAATATAAAATTCTCAGGAAACCTAACCTAAAGCATTGTTATACCGCAATTTACCTTGCTCTAGGGCTCGTCTTCCATGGCCGCCGACGTTATCCTGGTTACTGGCACTTTAAACCTTGAATTTGTGTTTCTTTTGTTCTCCAATGAGTGGTTTTGATTGTTATTCTTCCTCTGTCAGTCATGGGGTTGTTCTTCTTTTGTTGTTTGCGGTTCACTTCCTGAAACCTTCTCCCCAAAGTCTGTGTAGTTTGGTGAATATTCAGTTTCCTTCTCGGCTCTTCGTAGGTTGCTACTGTATGAGGTTTTTAAGAGTTAATAGGTTCTCCACTGTGTCATTTGTAGGTGACAGTGCTTGCGAAATGGCTCACCTTACTCCCTGTGATAAGTAAGGATTACATACACCATTCTTTTATACACAACAAGTTTTCAATAAGGAAAATTATCTTCAAGATTTTTACACGTAATAAGGTTTGCTGACAAGGGTTTACACTTTACTGCAGGTCCTCATGGAAGTGCAGCGTGTATAGAGATGAAATACTACCCTTGCAACAGTCGTGTCTCATGGATCCATTTCGGGTAAGCCCCATGGTTTTGAAGGATGGGTTCTCTCCCTAAATGCAGTTGGGGTGGTCGTTGGACTCACCCAGGGTTTGAATACCCTTTCTCGTCTTGCCACGAGTTATATTGTGTTGTTTTTAAGCTGTTATAGGTTATTATAAACATGTTTTTAAAATCAAACCCTCAACAGGGTGGATGCACTTTGTGAGTGTAGTATTTTTGGTTGAATCTTGGCTTCACAGTCCGTTTTGGATGTGTAATTACAAAGATGGCTTCGCTGCAACTTGTTTTTAATTGTTGGCTGTTGAGCTGTACTTTATAAAAATTAGGGTTTATACCCTTTTTAAAATTTAATGAAGTTAATTCTCTGTTTGAGTATTTATCAGGTTTTTATATGTTAAAAGTTGAAAGCTGTACTCACAGCCGTGATGAAATTTTTTGAGTATTTAATGAAATTCATCAGTTAGGGTTTAACCTGTAAAACCCTTGTTTGGTTTATTTTACTTTTAAGTTGATAATTATATTGTTTTCTCTATTTTAGTTTATTTGTCCTTAAAGGAATGAGAATGGATTATTTTAATTTTCTATGATGATTACACAGTTTACAAGAGAAATGATTATTATGTCGGTAGTGGCAATGTTTTAGTTTTAAGGGTTTGAAATCCCAATAATTAGATATATGTTGTTTTTAATGGACTCTGTTTTCTTTTATAATTATGATTGCACCTCTTAATAATAAAAAAATTTAAAAGAAATTTACCTCAGTAAAAACCTAGGTTACTATAGTACTAGAATTATTTATAATTTATATTTATCGTTTATGCTCAATACATGAGCTAGGGTTTTACTCCCTTTTATTTTTAATAAGATAGTGTTTCCTATGTTATTACCTTGTAATTATTATTACTGTATATAGTTTTTCTTTAAATTGTATTTATAAATTATTACCCTATAGTTGTCTCTCTTTAAGAATAACAATAATATTATTTACATTTATAATACTATTATTTACGTAGAACATACATTCTTATGGTTATGTTAAATCTTGTTTATATAGAGGTTATGACTGAAGGGAGTTTGAAATCTTTGTATTAGTTTAACTTAATTGGTAACTGTGGATTACTTAGAATACAAAGTTAAAGAACCTCCATACTTATCGATGTTCTTTATATTTACACAGTTCTACAAAAGTATAATATAGTTTACAGTATTTACTTAAAACTCTATGTTACTCTTGTCCTTTACCTATTAAAGCTCAGTAAGGTCTACTGTAATCTTTATCATATTAGTTAATTATAGTTCAAAATAGATACAGGAAATTAATTGTTACTAAAGGAAAAGCTATATGTAATATAATTATATCTATTCTTAACATAAACTATTAAATTCCAGAAGATAAGACTAATTCTTCTATTTCCAAGTAAAAGTATAGTTTATGTAAATAGAGACTCTATAGAAAATAATTGATAAAATTTACCTACTAATGTCAATCAGTACTATGAGTAAAATTTTGTATTAACATGCTATTTGCACAATCTATTTCTAAAGAGATGTCTGCAAACAATTAATAATCTTATAAAAAGCATCTATCTACTTAAAGGTAACATTTCATTACTCTGAACATGAATATTCAATTCATTATAATCCTATCATACTTTATTTACTTAAACAAACTACCTGTGTTAGAGTACGATCTGGATTACTCCAGATGGGGAAAAACACAGGTAGGATTTATCTTTCATCACAGTACAGATTTAGTCTAGAATAGCTAAGAGGTTTTAACACAACATATCATAACATAATTCATTTACTGATCATACATAGAGAATAAATATAAAAGAAGAATTTAAAAGATAATGAAATTTGTCTTTAAAGTTGGACGACAACAGCAATGGGAGGCCATTCCTCACTACCAAATCCTGGAGAGCGCTCAAACAACGAATTCTTAGGACCCTCGATCCTGTTCCGGTTTGCTTGGCTGGAACTTGGTGGAGCAAACAACAATGTACCAATCCTGAGACTCAATACCAACTCTGCACGCTGCAGTAATATCTTTCAACTGCAAAGCTGCACTAGATCAACTTCCTACATTTTAGCCCTCAAACACCTTCCTTCAATTTTCCCTTTCCTAATAAATTCCTTGAAGTGCATTCACGTGAATGATTCTTCTCCTGGAATGAGCAGCCTTAGCTCTCTACATTGGGCATTTTTAATAATATTGCCTAGGTCTTTTTGGGTTAGTTGTCATTAATTGAGCCACCTGCTCTGATCCCACTTTCTTGGGGGATCATGACCCCAAATGTAGGGAAGTTTCCACCTGCAACATAGGAAGTGTTTGAGGATGCTTCCACTTCTCTTTTTGCTCTCCACCTAGTTCCTTCCACCACTTGACTAGTAACACACTTTTTAACAGCTCTCCCAGGCTATTGTCTACACTTTTATTTACTAAAAATTAAATATTTAGAATTACATTCCACATCCTTGACACTACTGAGTCATCAGTTTCCACTTAGCATTAAATTTAACATAATGTTTGGGAATAATATAAAAATAAAATAACATTATTTTACAAAATTGGGGCACGTGACAATTCCCATGATTGTTAGCAAGAGAGTTTTCCATTAAGGCATGCACGCCTCTAGGTACTCAAAATGGACTCTAGTCTATATCCCAGATAAGGTGTTGAGGTCGATGGGGAAATACTTGTTGAAAGTTGGGCCTTAAGGAATCCCACATCAGTAAACTCAAGTTTTTATAAAAATATTGCTATGAATATAATAAAGATCTCAGTAGAAATAGGGTTTGTGGAAAGGAAATCAATGCAATCTAATCATGGAAAGGGAGGTGATTTGTTTTATTCAGAAGGAAAAATGAAATCGAAAAAGAATAAAATGATGTATGCAACTCATAAATATAGGTATGTGTGAAGTCACGATGGATAGGGTAATGAAAAGTGGACTTCAACATGGATGAATAATGTGGGTTGAAGGAAAAATGGGGGTAAAAATTCATGATACAAATGGGTTTATGAATGGTTTATGTGTAGCATCAAACGTCATGATGTTTATCGGCAAACGTTATGAGTAACAAATCCTTCAAGCTGTCTATCAAAGCCTGTTTCTCAAAATTTGTGTGATTCTTGAAAAATCACTTTAGCACCAAAATGCGATCATCTCTCACCGTGAAAAATCTTAGTAAAAATCATGCAATTGAACTTGTGAGATGATTGTAAAAAGAAAAAATAAGTACAAATGCATGTTATACAGAAAGAAGATAAAATGCAGTTTTACATGTTTCCGTGCTAGTTTCATTTGTGATTGCTATCAAAGTGACTTTAAGAAAAACAATTCAACATTAATCATAAAAGCATTTTTTTTATTATTGTTTCCAGGAATGATTAAAAATGTCCATTTGCAATTTGTACTTTTACCATGTCTAGAATTGTATAATTTGATAATTTTATGATTTTTATTGTTTTTGTTTTTCACCCAAAAGGAAACTAAAAAACGATGCAAAAGGAAAGATGTCAAACAAAATACTCAAAACGACGTCACATTCTCAAAACTTCTAACAACACTACTTGTCTCAGCATCATCAAATATTCTCATGTGCAACAGTTTGCTGATACTTGTCACTAAGGTTCTGGAATATTAAATATGTTTATTGTCCAATTTATCCTAGCAATTAGCTGCATTAATTTTGATTGTTATCTGTACATCATCAAACATATTGTATCTTGAGAGCATACAATTCTATGCAACAAATAGCCATCTGGATATCAAAAACAAATGTTGATCTTGACTAGAGAAAGGTGTTTCCTGCAAAAACACATCGATCATAATTTCCGAGAGCCTATATATGTTATGAAAATTTTATTGTCTCAGCCCTCCAAATTGGTCCATTCTGTCACAGAAAGTTGACACTTTTCAATTTTTGTGACCCAATGTCTATGCTTAATTTTCATCATTCTGCTTGAATGATGAAAACCTAGAATATAGTGAATATAGTTCCTAGATCCCTTGCCTGACCAACATGCGCCTCTTCTCGATGATCTTCCTCCAACTCATCTTAGTGGTTTAGTAACTTTCATGCCATTTGTCTTCCTCTTTGTGCTCTGATTCTTTCCCCTATTTGAATGGCTTCCTATAACTCCCAAATTCGACCTATTGGTGGCTAATTTTATCCTTGACATGTCATATTTGTCATATTTCAGCAATCAAGTATGAAGTTTTCATACTTGTCATAGAATCTTCCATCATTTTTTGTCATGGAGTGCATAGAATCTCCTTCCAAGTGGCACACCTTGTGTTCTAGTCTCTTCCCCTTCCATGGGATTTACCGTCGTTTATTGATTCAACTTCCTTAGCTCATTATATTATATTTGCACCAAATTACCATCCAGTAATGTTACATTACCCATGTGTTTGAATTTGGACTAGTATCATGCCAAGTGTGCGGGGAAACTAGTCACCCAAAGTACAAGAGGACAGTTATGTTCTCATGCAAATGAGTTGTGGGAGAAATCCTAGAAGGAGAATAGAGAAGTTCTCAAGGAAGGTTACAGAAAGAGGACCAGTACTTGCCAAAAGACCAAGCATAGATGAGGTTTGGTGATGTAAGTTGTAGCAGTGTGAAAGATAATTGTTATTGCAGAGGCTAGTGCAGCTCATAAAGAGTGAAAGAAAAATCAAGAAGATGACTATTGAGAGTCATAATAGAGGTTCAGGAGGGAGCCACAAAGGGAGGAAAGAAAACACGAAGGAAAATGGCATATGGAGGCAGTTGAGTGATGAAGAGTTTGAGAGAGAGAAGGATGAGATAGAATTACGTCTGGAAGTAATGATGGAGTTGTTATAGAAGAAGGTGGAAGACCAGAGATGTGGTTTTCTTGTCCAAGGAAAGTTGAAGTGGGATAAGCTACAAAGGAGAAGAGAGCAACTAATAAATGCTCAATGGACATAAGATATACTCAAAGCAAGGGAGTGCCTGGGAGAATTCTTGAAGTATGGAGCTTCAAGAGAGGCCAAGAGGTATGAATATTTTGAAACTGATATTTTGTGTGTGTTTGTAGGTACAATGAATGAGAAAAGACAATTTGCTAATATTTTCATAAAGGATGAAGGAAGGGGACAAATTCTAAATTCTGTTCGAGAAGAAAATGAGATAGTTGAGTCTCATGTAAATGGACATGCACAGCTGAATGAAAGCAATGGTTTCCAGCCTACTGTGAGCTAAAAACAAGGAAGAATTGGCATATGAAGATGAATAAGAGCTAAAAGAGACAAAGGAGGAAGTCAAGCAGAATCTTAATTCTGTTTTGGAAGAAGATGAGACAGCTAGGTCTCATGAAAATACATATGAACAGTCAAGAAAAAGTGTTTCTTTTTAGCATGCAACAAAAGCTGGAAGTAGAAAATATTTGGTTTATGATGATAACCAAGAGTGACATGAAGCAAAGGAGGATATCAAGCATTCAAATTTTATGCTTGGGGAAACTGAAAAGAAGGTTATTGAGGATTTTCTGAGTCTTGTAACAAACTTGGGACAACATGAAGATTCGATGATTGAATCATCAAATAAGACCATTGAGTCTTGTGGTTTTAAAGCTGATAATTTGAGTGTTTTTGCAGGTTGTGTAGAAGATAATACATTTCTTGGAGTTGTCTTGAGTGAAGTGGGAAGTGATCGATTGAGGCATGAGGAAAAGTGTCTTAGAAAAAAAGAAAGATAAATTGTGAGAGCAAAAGGAAATTGTAAATTCCTTGTCAAGTGATGAAAGTAACACTAATGATGATGAAGCAGTTATGAGTCCTGTGATGGAACTTGATACTAATAAAGATACAATACTTGAAGAAGCTGATAGGGAGATGTTATTGCTGGAGAACATGTTAGAGAAATATGATTCAAATTTGAACTTATAACCTTAGGTGAACAAGATATGTTTTAATAGTTTTGATGAAGAGATGAAGTACATTGAGGGGTGCATAGACAAAGATGAAGGTGTGAAATATTTCATCAGTATAGATGGACTGATGTTATTGTTGTCAAGAAATGATAAAGGCAAAGATGAGTTATTGTAGCAGAAGGAGTCTACAAAGTCCTTAATTAATGAAGGAAACAATCTTTTTAGGGAAGAGACAGTCATGTATTAATGCACCAATGAAAGTGAACAATCTCCGTAGGCATCTCTATTTCCTGAAGATGAGCCACACTTGGTTTGAAACGTCGACACTAAACTCTCTCACTGTAGATTCTCCACTAGATTCCATGAGAGGGAATTTGTTCCTGCTGAGGACAAAGAAGACTTGGTTTACTTAGAGATCCAAGTTAAGAATGATGGACAAGCCTTTGGGACTATCACAAGAATAGAGAGTTAGAATTATATTCTCATAGAGAGGGATGAGACAATATCACAAAGAATTTCGTTCAATGTCATGGAAGAAGGAAATCATAAGGATGAAGATGAGAATACTGTGTCTCGGATGGAAGAGGAAATAGTTTTAGGACTAAGGAGGACTAAGTTGATTGTCCGAAATAGTCAGAGAATTGAAAGAAAATTACTAAAGATTGTAAAGGTAGAGGTAGAGAAGAGTCATGTTGACATTGAAATACAACATACTGATGAAGTACTTCAATAAAATCAAATAGTAAATGAATGGTTGAGTTGCTTATTGAAATCATTTGAACAAGGAGGAAAAGTTGTAATTAATTATATGGAAGTGTCTCATGCTATAAAAGAGACAAGGGAAGATAATGGTTCATAGTTCTATGATGTGTTTACTAGTATACAAAGAGGAGTTATTGAGTATATGACTGCAATTAGGAAACTGAAGGATAAATTACTTTTTGAAAGATAATTTGCAGGTAGAGAGCATGGGAGGGATATTGCAAAGGGAGATTATTATAAAATCATAAAGGAAGTAAGGGTGGCAGCAATATCCAGGACATCATTCGGAGAAATGTTTGAGATAAAATCTATAGAAATCTCAAGAGTTGTAGAAGAAATTAAATTAAGAAAGATTGAAGAAGGTAACCAGCATCTTAAAGATGAAAGTACAAATCTAAAGCAAAGAAAATATCTCAAGCAATTTGATAAAGATGAGATAAACGAAGTCACATCTAAAGGATTTAAGAATGACAATAGTAAATAGGTTGTAGAGCAATGGAGAAGACAGTTTAATGTTTTAAATGTATTTTGGAAGATATGCAGTAATCAAGAATGGAGAGAGGATATTTATACCATCATGAGTGAAGGAACAAGGCAGTTGCAAGGTGAAAATTACAAGAGTTATTTTCCGCATGAAGCATAGCTTCAGAGTGAGATAGATGAGTTGTTGAAATTGATGCAATTTTCCAAGAAAGGTTACAACAGAGTCACACCCATACAAGGAAAGAGTAGATTCCAAAAGAAGAGAGACAATTTTCCTTAAGGAGAGTATAACAAGATGAAGATGAAGAAGATTGGACCCTGCAGGGTAGTCAGGAAATTTTCAGCAAATTCTTATGAGTTAGATATGCCTGCTGAAGTGGGTATTTCACCAATATTTAATGTTACAGATCTATACCCTTATGTAACAAGTGATACTGGAACCTTTACAAAAGGTGAAGATCCTACTGAAAACCTACAATGGGTGAGGCAGATGCTTGTGGCACAGCCATTGGAAGTTGAGGCCATTATGCACATTGAAGTGGTAAAGAGTACAAGGAGGAAGGACTATCTGGAGTATTTGGTCAAATGGAAGAAGCTACCAATAGAGGATTCTACTTGGATGAGCACTGTAGAGTTGGAAGCCAAGGTTTTCACTGTAGTTGATGAAATGAACATGGGTTCATAATTTTTCACCCTTGCGAGTCTTATGCATGAGCATCATGGCATGCTAGCAATGTGATGAGTTGGTCACATGTTGTAGCATCTTTTGTTTTTTTGATGAGTCATAGTCTATTAGCGACAGTAGGAAGGAGTGTGGATAATGATACCCTGCATGGAGATCAAGCCACCAATTGTTTATTTTTTACAGGGAAATTTTCATCATGCTTGGTAGTTGTTTGCTTTAGGTTACAGTACCACTCCATAGAGGAGGTCATAGTTTAGGTTAAATAGGAATATTAGAGGGGTATGAAGGGTTATGTTCTTCAAGGTTAGAATTCCAAATTCACAGAAGGGAAGATCAGACCTGCGTCTGGGTTCCACTTGTAAATATTTTGAAGACTGAAAAAGGAGATTCAAGATGTGTGTTTTGTGTGTTTGCTTAATAGGAAGAGTAGTTATGTGTTTGTATTGTTATTATCCTCAATGAATTTATTATTTGAATGACGAATCCATGAAGAGCCGACTTTGATGGTTTCCTGAACATTTGTGTATTTCTATCAAATTAGTGATTCAAGTATTAAATTGTTGCTTGAATAGATGAAATGGGTCATAGATGCTTGTGTTGAAGTGTTAGGATAATGAATATTAAGTATTGTAGGTTGGATTGATCGATTCTATGATTAATCACTGCACCACGCATATATTCTACCTTAACAAGTTTTTTGCAAAGAATGAATGGTGGGGATTGAGTCTACAGACAAAGATTAACAGTCCAAGAGAGATCTGCAATAGAAGTTCTGAGGGAAATAATGGATCTATAAATATATGAGAGATATGAGTTAAATAATAAATCAACGGCCGTGGAGAAGGGAGCAAATATCTGACGGTGGATAAATTGCGGAGGAAAAAGTTACGAGAGGAAAATTACGGGAAACAACTTTGGAAATTTGGTTGAGTATCCCACATGCAAAAAGATTGGTGCGGAAGGAAACTTACAGGGGAGTAACTTTGAAACATTTATCAGGCATCCTGCAAATCGTATCCCGCATGTGGAAATCCCGCTACGGAGATAAAATTGTGGAAAATCCTATGTTTAGAAAGAATTGCGGGAAGCTGATTTTTAGCACACAATTTGGCCGAGGGATAAATTTGGCAATCATGCTAAGTGTAGGAGCCACCAGATCCTAGAGGTGATGGTAATGTTGGTTGTGGTTGACCCCCTACACCAGTAAAGATATGTTGATTGTGCATATTGATATATCTTGTATTATCACCACTAACACTAAAAGGACTAATCAAATTTATGAAAACCAATTTTTTGCAAATAATCTTTACCTCCATATTTTGGAAACCTTTTCTGAACTTTCACCCCTTTTTTCTTCTGTTTAATTCTTTGAAGTTGGTGCTGAGTTACTAAAATTTGATTATCTTAATATTCCAAGAAAATTTTAGAGAGGAACCACCATGCTTGTTGCTACTATACTCTGATTACAATCATCTCCTCAAGTGGTGAATAAATATCCAATGCTGTTTATTTCTCCCACAATTGAAACCAATGAGACAAAAAGGGATCCGAGGGTCCCATATGATCCTGATACATGCATGGTGTGAAATGTCTATAATAAAATTCCATGAAAACCAAGCATGTGAAAATTGAATCCATCTCTCAAAGGGTCTCCCACATACGAAATTGGAAAACTTCTCTGCAAATATGAACTCAAATAATTGAAGGTTCGTTTGCTTTCTCAAACCAACAACCAAACTGCTACATCAAGTGAGATGAAACCAAGCAATTCCAGGATCCCATTGCTGGAATTACACCCTTCCAAACATCATGATTACATAATATAGATCATGAAAGTACATAACAACATCATACAAATGTACATCAAGAAGGTACATCATCAAATAATCATGAAATTGTTTGTACATCCATGTAAGTAGATCACCATGTGGCCCATACACACAAGAACCAAGTATTATATGAGATATTCCCCAATAACATAAGTGAGGATCCCATTTCCCATAATTCTTCTCCAGAAACATATAATGTGCATCACTATAATCAGCCATGTGTTCTTTCATCCAAGAAGTGAATGAAAAACCTCCACCAAAATCTGAACAAAATAAGGAGCAAAGAAAAAACGAAGACTTCAAGTGGCTCAAATAAGTCTCATCAATACACCCATTAATATGTATATCATCATGAAATAACAAACTATTTTTCTTCCAACATGTTGAGGCCTAGAAATTCGCAGGCAACAACAGCAAGGGATTCTCCCCAGTCAACGTTCCCAACTAGCCTGTGACTGTTTGGTATAGGGAATCCGTCCAGTTTACGGTTGGGCTACCGTAGGTCAAGTAACAAAAGGGTTTACCAGTTCCAACCCAGTCCACCATTTATTTTTTGTATTTTTTGCCTTAAAGTATGAAATGCACGTGCCTAATTAACAATGCAGGGTGATAAGGATGCAGGGAGTAGTCACAACGTGATGTGCAGGTTCTTACCTCTCGTCTTAGAACTCACAAGCATCTAAACCACATAAACAGTAACAAAGCAAATATTAACTACACTATCTCTGCAGAGCTAGATATTCACTTATGAGTAATGCACCACTATTCAGGTATTACGGCAAATTACAGATAGCTTCTCTTTTAACCAAAGATGTAAACAGGAATAAAATATACATGATAAGATAGCTCATCAATAATTAGAAACCCCATTACTCATGGTGGAAGACATCACAAAATATATTGAAGAAAATTCAGATAAGAACATAGTTTCAAGAAGTTAGAACATTCTCACAGCTAATGAAACATAGTTGAAAACGAAATAGTTCCCCTTTAACATCACTCATTTAATCACATTGATACATCCCACAATGCACTTTCTCCAACAGGAAAAAGTTGCAGTTTCTGATTATAAAACGAAATAGTTCCTCTTACAAGCAAATGAATTAAAAGTTTTTCCAGGGAAAAAGCCCTTGTAACTTCTCACTTTCAAGTATTTAAACAAACAGTAGATCACTTGGGTTCCCCTCGAACGTGTGACTTTTCCCTTCCCTCAAAGCACTTCATCTTCTCATCTTATTTTCTGTACGCATTCATGATCTGACTAGTAACTGATATATTTTTTGGGTCTATGCCTTTGTCTCCATTCATTTTGTCTTTTCCTTCGTTTGTCCTTCTTGTGATCCGGATGGCCACGGTTCGACCTTTTCTAAAACTGCCTAGCTATGCCTTCACGCCATAGTTGTTTGAACAGGCTCCAGAACCCACCTACAATCAAACGACATGCATCATTCATCGGAAATGCATTCAAATCATATCAAATAAAATGGCTAATCATCAAGAGCGTCCATGCACTGCATTACTGCCACAAGGATGAACAACGTCGGCACCACTGCTCCATCTACCTATGGGATCGAAAGATACCACCAACGACAGGAAAAGATATGACCTGAAGCACGGGAGGGAAAAGTTTCCAATCGAAAGTCGAAGGAATACCAACATCGGAAACCCAAACGCCTTGCACAGCCGCAACGACGAAAGAGAATGGACAACGGACAAGCGAAATGTGGGCGGGAAAAGTTTTAGTCAGAAGTCGAAAGACATCATATAGGAAGCCAAATGACTTTCTCAGTCGCAACGGTGGAAGAGAAAAGACTATGGGCAAGCAATTAAAAGACCAATACGCATTGGAAGTCAGAGCGCTTTACACTTTGGGCGCTAAGCCGCTTCGGGAGCCACAACGGCGGAAGGGAAAAGGTTATTAGCTGTCGATTTAACATATAAAATATTAAGTGTTTCGGTCAGCTCTAAAAATTCAACAATGAACAAAAACCTGTTTTACCTTCGCAACGGTGACCCACAACGATCGGCAAGAAAAACCAAACTTAAACTCTGTGACTCACCATAAATTTCAAACGCAGGCAACTTTTGAAAACCAGGACGAAATGTAATCTCCAGCAAATCATCCAAAATTAAAGCATGACCCAAAAAATTCAAGGACCCAAACGATTAAAACAACGCTAAATCATGAGGAGGGGACCAAAATTTAAGAAATTTGGGGAAAACAGTTGCGACGGCAACAATTGGCGATTACCTAGTGAACCTAGATCTCTGGGCGATTATTCTTTGAGGGACAGACTATTTAACAATAAATGCATCTATTGAATTCTTCCAGCTATCTGGATTTCTCAAATGACAGAAGTGTGTACCTTTAATCATTGATGATAGTCCAATTTGGGAGAGTGGAAACCAAGATTTTCAAGTCCAGATAACTCTGTTGAGGCCAGAGGATTAGTTTCATTATTAATTTGGTGTTCAAGTAGCTGACAGCTCGGACACCACAAGATTGTAGCATATGGTAAACAGAAATATTCATTTGTTCCTCATTCCCATTCCATTTTAGCACTTTTTGCGCTTCTGGACTTTTGTCCCTTTTCATATGAGTCCTCCTGCATGCCTTTCTTTTGAATTTTAATTCAGGCTCCTCTATCCCATAGTGTCCTTTTGTGTGAGCGGTGTACTTCATCTTTTAGCTCACGGACGGAGAGGAACTTTCCGCAATTTAGTACTTATGATTCAGCATTTGCTTTGATGTATGATGCTTTCATAGGAGTTTTTGACTCTTATTTTCCTGTTGGCATTCGTTTCTTGGCATGAGATCATTTATATTTAATATACTATTCACCTTGCTCCTTTCCATGGGTCCTCTACTGTCGCCCCTTAGAACATTTTAAGTGTGACATGGATTGAGCCTCAACATAGTATTCCAGACTCTTTGAATCCGGTCTATTTCACAGGGGTTAAGCATGACTTCAATGCACAGAGAGTTATTAGAGAAAACTGTTAAACTGGAAGAAGTTATTTTAGACAAACAACAACACATAGTTTGATACCAAAAATGTTTATCTTTCCCAAAAAATTTATGCTCCCCATGCAACCGCAGGTTCGTTCCCTTCATTGAAATCAAGAAAACTCAAACTAAAACAAACTGGAAAACATGACTCAAAAGATAGCCAAACAGATTATTTATATACAAGACAGAAGAACTCAAAGAAACTCAGGAAAAATAAGGCTTGAGAACCAAACCATTTACTGGTAAGTTCTCAAACCATCTCTTTAATACCTCCTGCTATTTCTTAAAGTGTTCTCTGGCTTTAGATCTAGCCTCTTCTACTTTCAGAAGATTGCATATCCTCATCTACAAAACTTCATTCTCCAACCCTCTGGACTCTTGAGCTATTATGGAAGATGGTAGCATGATATTAGGGGGGAGAATGGCTTCTTTACCATACACAAGGGTATATGGTGACACTCCTATCGTAGACTTGGGGGTGACTCTATCGGCCCAAAGGGCATTTGGTAGGGCTGAATGCCAGATCCTCTGGTTTTCTATCACAGTCTTCTTTAAAATTCTAATCATATTTTTGTTAGTGGATTCAGCAAGGCCATTTCCTTATGGATAGTAATTAGCAGAATAATGCAGTTTTATCCCTTTATCATGAGCAAAAGCAGTTAATTTAATTGATGAAAAGTATGTAGCATTATCAAAAACTAATGAAACTAGAACTCCAAACCTGGTCATGATGTGGTCCTGCAGGAAGCTGATGACATCGTCTTGATTTATTTTGTGCAGCGGGACTGCTTCGACCCAACGAGTGAAATAAGCGGTTGCGGTCAGAATGTACTTGTGTTGTAGGGAGGAATTTGGTTTTATTTCTCGAATGATATCCAACCCCCATTGCTCGAATGGTTCCGTGATCATCACAGGCTTTAGGGGTGCTGCTGCTTTAGGTTGTCTCCCACTACACCTTTGGCAAATATCACACTTCCTGACATGTGCATGTGCATCTTTGAAGAGTGTAGGCCAATAGTAGTTGGCTCGGAGGATTTTGTTGGCTGTAGTATCTTCTGAATAATGTCCCCCATCAGGCCCGTCATGCAAATCTGTCATTACTTTCTTGGCATCTTCTTTCTCTAAGCATCTCAGGAGAACTCCGTCATATTTTTTCCTGAACAATGTTCCTTCAACAATTTGGTAGGATGCTGATTTGAGACACAGCACTCTTCTTTGCTTAGAATTCCAATGTTCTGGCAACAATCCTGTCTGCAAGTAATTCACGAGGTCTCTATACCAAGACTCGGGAGCTATAAACAAAGGGCATACATCCATTGAATGTAATTAGGCCTCATCCTCCCAGGCGTGTTCTTCATTGTTCCCATTTTTAGTCATCAGTTTGCATAACCCTTGTCCTTTAACTATAGAGGATGGCTTGAATTCAAGGTCATACTCTTGAAGAGCTGTTACCCAGTTTCCCCTTCTTTCTCCTAACTTGTTCTGTATAAGAAGGGAAATTACAGTAGGGTAGGGGACGATCACCTTGGTTCGATTTTTTAAAATATATGGCCTGAATTGCTTCACTACTTTGAACACTACATAAGCTTGTTTATCAATGGATGGGTAATTTAATTCAGCCCCTTGTAAACCAGTGCTCATCAAAGAGATTGGGAATTCATTTCCCCCATCTTCCTTTTGCGTAAGCACAACTGCTAGCGAATCATCGGATGCAAATGTATACATGATAAAGTCTTTATCGAAATCTGGGATTTTCAAGGAGGGTGCGTGTGCAACAACAATTTTAATTTTGCTGAATGTGTTCTTCTCAATCTTAGTCCACTTGAACTGTGCATTTTGCTTCACCATCTGCTACAGCGGCTTGACGATCTGAGCGAAATTAGGCACAAATATTCACACAAAGTTTATAGTTCCCATAAATGATTGCATCCCCTTTTTTTTATGGGGCAATGGGATTTGTTCAATGGCCTTGATCCTTTCCGGATCTATAGATATTCCCTTCTTTGACACTATGTGACCCAGCAACTTGCCCTTCATGACAGCGAACACACACTTCTTGGGATTGAGTGAGATGCCATATTTCTGACATCGTTCAAAGATGTGCCTTAGGTGAAACGCGTGCTCTTCTCTTTTCTTTGAGAATATCGTAATATCGTCAAGGTATACTACAACACTTCGGCCAATCAATCCATGGAAAGCTATGTCCATAGCCCTCTAAAACGTTTCTCCAGCATTTATAAGCCCAAAGGGCATCCTTCTGTAGGCAAAGGTACCCCATTTGGTCCTGAACGTCGTCTTCAATCTATCTTCTTTGGCTACTAATACTTGATTGTATCCAGAGAAACCATCTAATAACGAAAACAATTCAGAACCTGAGACCATTTGCAGCAATTGCTCCATGGGTGGCACAAGATAGTTATCTTTATCTGAAGCGCGGTTTAAATTTTTGAAATCCACGCATAATATGATTTCTCCAGATTTTTTTCTCACTGGTACCAGATTTGATACCCACTCCGAGTGTCTGACCTTAAAAATGATTTTAGCATCCAATAATTTCTTCACTTCGCTCTGAATCAGCGGTTCCAATTTTGGATGCATTTTTCTTAAAGGTTGCTGATATGGCTTGACGCCGGCTTTGATGGGGACAACATGCTTGATGATGCTGGTGTTGTATGTTTTCAAATCTTCATATGTCCAGGCGAAAACATCTTTATACTGTTTAAACAGACTGACGAAATTATCTCTTTCTGTTGGTGAACAACATTTGCCAAGATTCACAAATTTAGGATTTTCCTCAGTCCCTAAATTTATCAAATCGAACTGTAGAGATGAGCCATGAGTCTTTACGTTAGCTGGTCTTCTGAACTTTTCATTTAAATCGAACATTATTTCTAACATTCTGACTCCTTTAGGGATTAAATTATCATACTTCACCTCGGCCTGATGTTCTTCATCATCTATAATTGCTCCTTTAAATACTTCCCCATTTGTTAAACATTCTATAATTTGTTGGTCATCATCGAACACTCGTAGGTTGGTGATCATATCCGTTACTGAGGGCCTGAAAAGTAATTCAACAAAGCATCGATTATTAGTAGGTACCAGCCTGGTGGCTGATGTGGCCAACAGGTCAGCTGCTACATTTTTAAGTCTGGTAATTGAAATAATATTGAATGCATTAAAACATTTAAGCAGGTCCCATACCTCATTTTGGTAAGCCTTTAAGTGAGGAGAAACACAATGTATTTGATTCCGGATCTGTTTTATGATTATTTCAGAATCTCCAAAAACTTTTAAATTACTTACCTTTGATTTGATTGCCTTCCTTAAGCCCTGTACCAGCGCTTCATAATCAATTGTATTATTCGTACATTCAAACTCTAATCTACATGAAAGAAAATGTTTATTCTTCTGGGGGTCGATCAGGACACAACCGGCCCCTGACCCTTCTAACATCTTAGAGCCATCAAAAAACAAAGTCCAAAAATCACTAACTACGTAATGTGAATCTATTCCTACTGCTAAATCTACTATTTTACAATCGATTTCATTATCCTGCGAGAATCGAAGGAGATCAGGATGGGTGTCTGATGTGTTGCTGGCTTCTTCTGCTTGGTAATTTCCTGGTTCCAACTCAATAAAATAATTTCCCGACATAGAATCCACTAGTTCATTCTTCTCGTCAAGTCGAGTAACGTTGTATTTCATGTGGGGCTCCCTCAAAATCTTAATTTGGTTCGGACTTCCTTTATACGGCAACCATAGATGTGACCAATCCGAGGAAAAATATCCATTCAGTTTCACTAACCAGTCTCTGCTCAAAACAAGACCGTAAGCGTCTGGTATATCTGCCACCACGATATTAATGACTTGGCACACTCTATCATTTGATGACAGGAGGATCAAGACATCCTCCATCTCACCCATTACCTTTACATCCGTCCTATCCGACTGGACAACTCTCCAAGTGGATGGCTTAGGCTTCCCATTTATCCTTTTACAGACTGATATTGGCATGACATTGACCGATGCCCCTGATTCTACCAAGCAATTATGTACGTTGTGATTAAAAATTTCAAACATGAGGAGGAAAGGTGGATGTTTGCTCTTAGACTTACCTCCAATGCTGGTTTCTCCGATTTCTTCTTCTTCTTCAGGCCGATTGTCAATGGGAAGCCTCTCATCCGATGCTTCAAGTGCTTTCAATAGTCTTTCTTTTTACTGCGGCACTTTACACATTTCAAATAGTGAAACATTCGCTTTTACCTTCTTTAAATCCTCCATGATGTCATAATCCATCTGCTGTTCAATGGGATGAGGTTTATCAGCATTCATATTTTCTTCATTTGGCTTGGCCAATGTATTAGTCTGCTTAGGATCTTGGCTGGTAATAGTGAATTCTGGAATTTTATCAGCTAAGGATTTATTTTGAAATTTCTTAACATTTCGCTGAAGCCTCTTAATCTTTGGGAGTATGAGACTGTCTTCTTTAACCGACCCTTGGCTTCTTGTTGCTACATTGGTTGCCGTGATGTCCTTGTACCCCTGATTCTTTTCCTCTTCAGCATCAAATAATGAAACAGAATCCCACAAAACCATTGTTTCCTCTTCTTCTTCTTTCGTTGAAGTAGTATTCTATTTTCTTTCTTTATCTCCCTCTTCTGTTAATCTAGAATCCAACAGTTGATTCATGAACAACGTCACCGAGTTTATCCATTGAGGACAATTCTTTTCAGAGTGTGGTTGTTGGTGAAAGGTGAAAAAATTGTCCATGCCTACCTCTGTTAAATTCATAGATGCAGAATTGTGTGGAGGAGGTTGAGACTGATTGTTATCCTCTCTTTTCTTATAATAGGGCTTATAGAACTTTTGTGCTTCCTTTTTTCTCCAAGTCAATGATTTTATTAGAAATCTTCTGCATCATTTTGGCCATACTTTCATAATCTGGTGATTTCTCTTCCTTAGGATTAGTAAACAATAATGCTTTCCTTCCCCCACTTTTCTCTCCTGACTGTTCGGGATAATCTTTGATACTTTCTCTTTCAGCTTCCACTATTTCTGCCTCTTCATAGGTTTCCATCAAAGTAGGCTTGGCCCTACCTTTGGAAAACATAGCCAAATCAGGGCCTAAAGTTGAGGTATAATATTCAATTAGGACCTTGTCCGAAGGTTTGTCAGCGTCAGAAAAATTCTTGAGGTATGCTGCAAATCTTTGAGTAAAACTGTGCACCTTCTCCTTTCTCTCTTTCTTCAAGGCACATAGTCCTTTCATGAGGGCTACATGATTCTTTTGAACCACATAATTACTTCTGAAAATTCTCTCGAAGGTATCCCAATCAGGGATAGAGTTAGCAAGAAACCCAAAATACCATGATGTTGCAGCTCCTTTAAGGGTATGCGGAAATAGTCTGCAAACTACATCCTCATACTCCCCAGCCCTTAACCCTTCTATCACCAAGTAAAATCTTTGCAGGTGATCATCTACTAGTATCTTCTCATTGGGGTCGAATTTGGGCAGCATCTTTTCAAAGGATTGAGGTAAATCATGTAACGGAGGTGCCAGGTTTAAAGGTGATCTGGCTCTCCATGTAGGTGGTGGATTCAGTGGGTTGGGTGGTTGATTTGCGTTTACGCCGGCCATGAGTGTGGGTGGAGAGTGGGGCGGTGAGCCAATAGGAGTGTGAGCAGGAGAACTATGAGGGGTATCTGGGCCTTCTTGATTGAAAGGTAGTACAACTTCCTGTAAGGCTGTTTCTACAAATTCTTCCCAGTCTCCAACCAGCACTGAGTCTTCTACTATAGGACGATCTTTCTTTTTATATTCTCTTCTGGGAAATTCAAGGATAATTGGCAATCCTCCAATATTCTTTACATATGCCCTGGTGTGTCTTATCAGGTCATTAACAACTTCGTTGCCGACAGAATATAGATGTTCTCTATTCCTCTCTTCTGGAATTGGATTATGAAGTCCACTGCTTTCAGAACTGTTACCGGTGGAATAATCTCGGGAAAATGGGTTTCCTCGGCTAGCCATGCACTGGCGGCCCTCCTTCTAGCACTAGAACTTGTTGAGGCCTGGAAATTCGCAGGTGACAACAACAAGGGATTCTCCCCAGTCAACATTCTGAACTAGCCCGTGATTGTTTGGTATAGGGAATCTGTCTAGTTTGCGGTCTGGCTACCGTAGGTCAAGTAACAAAAGGGTTTACCGGTTGCGGCCCGGTCCACTGTTTATTTTTTGTATTTTTTGACTTAAAGTATGAAATGCACGTGCGTAATTAACAATGCAGGGTGATAAGGATGCAGGGAGTAGTCACAACATGATGCGCAGGTTCTTACCTCTCGTCTTAGAACTCACAAGCATCTAAACCACATAAACAGTAACAAAGCAAATATTAACTACACTATCTCTGGAGAGCTGGATATTCATTTATGAGTAATCCACCACTGTTCAGGTGTTATGGAAAATTATAGATAGCTGCTCTTTTAACCAAACATGTAAACAGGAATAAAATATACATGATAAGATAGCTCATCAATAGTTAGAAACCCCATTACTCATGGTGGAAGACATCACAAAATATACTGAAGAACATTCAGACAAGAACATAGTTTCAAGAAGTTAGAACATTCTCACAACTAATGAAACACAGTTGAAAACGAAATAGTTCCCCTTTAACATCGCTCATTTAATCACATTGATACATCCCACAATGCACTTTCTCCGATAGGCAAAAGTTGGAGTTCTTGATTGTAAAACGAAATAGTTCCTCTTACAAGAAAATGAATTACAAGTTTTTCCAGGGAAAAATCCCTTGTAACTTCTCACTTTCAAGTATTTAAACAAATAGTAGATCGCTTGGGTTCCCCCCGAACGTGTGACTTTTCCCTTCCCTCAAAGTGCTTCATCTTCTCATCTTATTTTCTGTACGCATTCATGATCTGACTAGTAACTGATATATTTTTTGGGTCTATGCCTTTGTCACCATTCATTTTGTCTTTTCCTTCGTTTGTCCTTCTTCTGATTCGGATGGACACGGTTCGACCTTTTCTAAAACTGCCCAGCTATGCCTTCACGTCGTAGTGGTTTGAATAGGCTCTGGAACCCACCTACAATTAAACGATGTGCATCATTCATCGGAAACACATTCAAATCATATCAAATAAAATGGCTAATCATCAAGAGTGGCCATGCACTGCATTACTGCCACAAGGCTGAACAACGCCGGCACCACTGCTCCATCTACCTACGGGCTCGAAAGAAACCACCAACGATGGGAAAAGATATGACCTGAAGCATTGGCGGGAAAAGTTTCCAATTAGAAGTCGGAGGAATACCAACATTGAAAAACCCAAATGCCTTGCACAGCCACAACGGAGGAAGAGAACGGACAATGGACAATCGAAACGCGGGCGGGAAAAGTTCTAGTCGGAAGTTGGAAGACATCATATCGGAATCCAAATGGCTTTCTTAGCCGCAATGACGGAAGAGAAAATACTACGGGCAAGCGATTAAAAGACCAATACGCATCGGAAGTCGGAGCGCTTTACACTTCGGGTGCTAAGCCGCTTAGGGAGCCGCAACGGCGAAAGGGAAAAGGTTATCAACTGCCGATTTAACATATAAAATATTAAGTGTTTCGGTCAGCTCTAAAAATTCAACAACAGACAAAAACCTGTTTTACCTCTGCAACGGCGACCCACAATGATCGACAAGAAAAACCAAACTTAAACTCTGCGACTCACCATAAATTTCAAACGCAGGAAACTTTTGAAAACCAGGAGGAAATGTAATCTCCAGGAAATCATCCAAAATTAAAGCATGACCCAAAAAATTCAAGGACCCAAACGATTAAAACAATGCTAAATCATGAGGAGGGGACCAAAATTTAAGAAATTTGGGGAAAACAGTTGCAACGGCAACACGACAATAATTTCTTCAATAATATATGTCTTCACCCAAGTCTGGGATGAATTTCCTCCAACATCAAATGGACTAGGCAAGGAGCAAGGAAAATCATGAGTCTTCAAGTGACTCAAGTGAATACCATAGGTGCATCCATGTAGATGTGTATCATCATAATGTAAAAATGGATTTTGTTTCAAATATAAAGAATATGGTTCTCTAATAATTTCATCATCAAAATGAGATATATGAGTTTCATACTCCTCATGTGGCACCATTAAAAAGAAACCTCTCGCCCATACTTCGTTAGGATGATTGCTGCAAAATATGGAAGTGTAGGATGTAGGAGAAAGAACCAACTCAACCAAAGGATTATAATGTGCAAAATTTTCATCATGTGAAGGATCCATATAGGTAGGAACATGCCACACCCTCAAAAATTCAAAAAACTCCTGATACGTTGGTTCCAAGGTAGTGAAATCATGCACTTCTTCTAACGTGTGCAACCATTTTCAAGAGGAAATTCAAGTTCCTCTTCCACCAAAACAAGTGATTATCTATCATCAATTTCATCTTCAAAAACATCAATAATTTTCTATTTTCCATCTCTCTCATGATCCCTAATGTCATGAGAATCCTCGAAGCAATCTACCATATGGAAATCTGAAACATAGGAGGAAGAACAAGTATCTTACAACCTCTTAAGAAGTTGATCATTTTGATTTTTGAGCCTATGGATATCCTCATTATTATTCAAGTATGATTCATGTAACTATTCATTAAGGTCAACCAAATTGTTTCTATCAAAAATCAAAGACATGAAATTACCTTCGATTGTGCACATTGCTCTTTGAATCTTCTCCATGTCTTCAAGCATGGATGGCTCCTCCAATGACTAAAATCTCCAAAAAGAATTTGTTACCAATGATTTAGTTTCATTGAGTATGCTAAGGGCCTCATCGATATTCATTTCACTCATCTTCAAAGACCCTTCAATACAAATAGGTTCTTGTTCAGGAACCTCCTCTTCTTCTTTCTTCTTGATTTGCTCAACTTCTTAAAGTTCAAGTGGTGATGGGTAAGTTGACATCGGTTCTTCATTAGATTCTAAAAGGTCTTAATATTTATTCTCATAATAAATTTTTCTTGCAGAAACATTTTCAAATCTAATCTCTATGTCACCAACATAGAGTTGTGAGCACCCATCAATAGGTATCGCTTCACAATTCAAGCATCCATTAGTAGATGCCCTTTTGTCCATGTCCATAGTAGAATGTGTTTCAGAATTATATCAATAGTTTCAAGGTACTCTTATTCATTTTCATGTGATGTTTCCTGAGATTTTTCAAATTCATTTCGGAGTGACTTTTGATCCTCTTGATTTAATGCTTTTTCAGCTAAAACACCCACATAAATTGGTAGCTCCTTGGTCTCCTCCATACTTGTGCATTGTTGATTGTTCCTTACTGAGTTCTCAATTTCCTTCTTGTACAAAAATACATACTTGATAATATACTCTTGGAAATAATACCTTTCATGAATATCTCATGTCAAATTTTGATACCCTAGTAGCATTCTTTGATATCTTTGGTTGTAATTTCTTCTTCCCTTGGCAAGGGAGGAAGGAAAGTGGGCTTGGTGGGTAGATTATGAAACCAAGAAATCTATGCAAACTTTTAATCAATGGATGGTCTAAATTAACAGGTGCAAGGACCATTCACTGATACTACTGTAATTTCCATTTTTGGAATTTTGGAGAAATATACAAATTAGGAAAAATTCGAGCTTAACGAGTGATGACTCTAGAGGGTTCCAACTTTCACCAAATGGTCCCAAATTTGAAAGGAAATGGTATGATTAGTATTAAAATATACCAAGGTGTTTTATGGATTCTTTGTATCAGAATTTATACCTCTAAAACATTATTTGGGGATAATGACAAAAAGACCAAAATTACTAGGAAATTGTGTTCAAATCCCCCCAAGGGTGATGGCCAAACTAGCTCTCCAAATAAAGTACAACCCTCCCAAATTTTAGAGAATATTATAGGAATGAGTATCAGACATTAATGAATCCCATTAATAATGTTTATTAATTTCTTCAAGTGGATTATAATCTGCAACATTTCTAGGGTAACGTTTATAGAAATTGCCTAAGGGAAATTTGCATTACTAGCTAGAATTTGACATAGGAAAGGTAGAATATATAGTTCTGAGAGTGATATGAAACATGGTGTAAATATATGGAATAAAAATTTCTTCCCCAACAACATAAAACTCAAATGAAAACCCTCCCAAAAATATGATACAATACTCCTTCAAGATTGAAACCAAAGTCATGGAAACTAGTGATTTAATGGCATTGGAATGCAAGAGTTTCACATATGGATTTATTGGATTTCAACCCATAGAGAATAGGGACATGAAATTATTGAGTAACACATCATATATATATTTCACAACATCATCAAACTCATATAACATTCCTCATACAAATATGATACAAGACTCCTTCATTATCGAAGCCATAGTCATGGAAACTAATGATTCAATGGCATGGGAATCCAAGCTTTTGACACATGAGTTTCTTGTATTTCGACCCACAGAGGATATGGAAATTAAATTATGGAGTAATTTATGATATATTTATGTCACAACATCCTCAAACTCATAGAATATTTCTCATACAAATATGGTATAAAATTACTTCAAGATTGAAGCCAAAATCCATGAAGACTAGTGATACAAGGGCATTAGTATGCAAGTTTTTCATAGATATATTTTGGATATTTTGACTTATAGAGCATGTGGAAATAATATTTCTACCCCATAATCATAAAAATAATATAAATTTCTTCATACAAATATGATATAAAGCTACTTCAATATTGAAGACAAATCCATGAAAACTAGTTATTCAAGGGCACGGGGAATGTGAGCCTTTCATACATGTATTTATGATATTTCAACTTATAGAGAATATGGAGATGATATTATATATACACACATCATAAATCAACTCTTAGGCATCAACCATCCTCAACAAAGCACAAGAATCACTCCAACAAGTGTGTCATCAAATGAGGTTGTGTCGGAATGGATAAGAAGGAATCAAAGAATGGGGAGATAGATGAGAATTCAAATATATGAAAATTAAACCAACAAATAAAACTCCTTAATTAATATCCCATTAGAGGTATGAATGGAATCTTGATCAACCAACTTTTAAAGGAATCCAACTCCTACTCCTATACTAGTACCAACAAATAGGATGGAACAATTGAAATACTCCATGTTATGCTAAATGATGCCTATCAAACAGTCAACTAAGAGTAAAAATGTAGTTCATCATTTCCTCCAACAATGCACTATTTTAGCTTATCGAATGATGGATATCAAGTTTTTTTAAAAAGGGTTGCTAACCAATACAATATCTACCTTCAGATATGATCTTCTATGGAAGTACAGTATCTACCAATTTTGGGTAGTGTTCTTTTATTTTGGAAACAAATCATTAACATAGTTTCTCTCTTCATAAATAATTTAAGGAGATTGACATTATTGACATTTTTTTCTCAATATTTAGATTGAATGAAAGTGTAATCATCTTTAAAACATTTCATGTAATTTTTATTTTCATTTCATTTAAAACACATCGTTATTCATTTTAACAATGTAGCTTTTTATTTTCTAAAGGAAAACGAAAACAACCTTCTCTATATTTATATAGAATCAATGAAAACAATACTCATCATTACAAGAATTAAGGCCCTAAAAAATCCTTTCAAAAAACTCAACCTTAACTATATTTATATAGAATCAATAAAAACAGTACGCATCATTACAAGAATTAAAGTCCTCTACAAAAAGACACACCAATCTATGTAAACATATACTAAAAGATATTTATCTTTACCCACAAACAAAACAAAATAGTAAAGACAGATTTCCAAGGATTCATCTAAACAATGTAGTTCCAGATACAAACAACTCTCACAGTGAATATCTTCCCATACAAACAAAAGGGACAGAAGAATTAAAACAATGTATATCTTCCCATACAAACAACTATCACAATGTATATCTTCCGAGACACAGTACTCTCACAATGTTTCTACACAAACAAAACAGAACAATATAAAAGACAAATTTCCAAGGATTCATCCAAACAATGCAGCTCCAGTTACAAACAACTCTCACAATGTATATCTTCCCAAAGACAATGCTGCTACACACCTAAATAGAATCAATGAAAACAATACTCATCATTACAAGAATTAAATTCCTTAAAAAAGACACAACATTATATGTAAAAATATACTAAAATATATACATCTTTACCAACAAACAAACCAAAAGAATATAAAAAACAGATTTCCAAGGATTCCTCCAAACAATGCAATTCCAGATACAAACAACTCTCACAATGAATATCTTCCCATACAAACAAAAGGGACACAAGAATTAAAACAATGTATATCTTCCCATACAAATAACTCTAACAATGTATATCTGCTAGGACACAATACTCTCACAATGTAGATTTCCAAGGATTCATCTAAACAATGTAGTTCCAGTTTCAGATACAAACAACTCTCACACTGTATATCTTCAATACAAACAAAAGGAACACAAGAATTAAAACAATGTATGTCTTCCCATACAAACAAATCTCACAATGTATATCTTCCTAGACACAGTAGTCTCACAATGTATATCTTCCTAGACACAGTAGTCTCACAATGTTGCTACACAAAAAAACCAAAATAGTATAAAAGGAAAATTTCTAAAGATTCATCCAAACAATGCAGTTCTAGATACAAACAACTCTCACAATGTATATCTTTCCAGAAAAGTAGTCTAACAATGATGCTACACACCTAAAAGTTTGACTAACAAACTCAATTTTGATCTAATTCTAACAAAGGAAGGATTATAGCCCTAAATATGAACTGTCACCACAAACATATCAAGAGTGTGAACATAGTCCACATGAAAATGTTGAGGTTTCTCTATGGCATAGCACTTTTCGAAGGTCTCCCCTTTCACTTCTTCTTTACTTTGTATAGGAGGAGGCTTGCACATATAGAAAAGTTTCTCACCATCACGAACAACACCGCCCACAAAAATCATGTCACACTACACTACGCAAAAACTAATGGTTCCAATTGCAAGTCTTTCTGGAAAAGAGCACACTGCCCTCCAAACATTTTCTTTGGAATCATATTCCATCACTCTGTGCTCCTTGACCGAGAAGAAGTGTGGCCCATGGGTAGAATAAATCTTGCAGTTAAACTCTGGAGGGGGTTCTTCTTCCCATATCATGGTCCATGCCCCTCTTTTTTGATCGTAAACATCCCCACTCAGCCCCTCCGTGATTAGATCAAGATCTCTATACATCACATCATTAAAAACGAAAAGTTTTCCGTTGTTTAAAGTGCCAAAGAATTTGTCCATATATTGGCGCATATCAGGAAGAATCCTCCACTCATCTTCCTCTACTCTGTAAACTTCTGCTCTTCCTAGAGCATTTAGATCGTTGCCCTTTCCTTCGACAATGTAAACCCGTCCTTCCGGGGACATTGAGACAGCGCATTGCATTCGAACTATTGGAATATCTGAGTCATGGCTCCACTAAGCAATAGAGAAATTGAAAATGAAAACTGTGTTGATGACGCAGTCGTAGGAAAGGTCATTTCCCTCGGAGGAGACCCTTCTGCCAATCAGAAGCAGCTTTTGGTTGATATAAATGCAGGCACAATCAATTGGAATTCTACGATAATGAACACCGAGAAAGTGGAAAAAGGGAGGGAGTGCTTCCTAGGTTCCTTATAGAGAGTTATACATAGTAACCACATATTCTTCATCAAATTTTGTCTCGGAAGGACTGAGCTCGAACAAACCTAGACATTGTTGCGTGGTCCCAAGTTTCTTTCTATCTCGATAGAAGTGGGGGCCGTTCACCGTGGCCTCCTAGCTTTCGCAGATGGCTCTTAGGTTGGGATGGGATTCGTAAGGCACTCCTACCAGACACTTTCAACCTAAATCATTTGGAAGACCTGGGAAAATCTCCATAATTTCACTAGATACTACTGTTGGTGCACTTGCTGTGGGCGGATCAAGAAGACGAGTCTCTAAATACAATATCACGTATGATCAAAAAGATGATCTTGTTGATGTCGTATAATTAAGAAGATGATCTTGCTATTGATTTTTATGTTGCTACGGAGGATAAAAAAGATGATCTTGTTGGTGGTGTTGTTGGAGGATCAATAAGATGAGCACGCTTGGCGTTTAAATAGTCTACCCTTTTGGTAAAATTTCCGCTAAGGGGGAATTATTAATTGATTTAATTGCCATTTTGGGATTAACATGGATGAAAATTTAAAAATTTAAAATACAAATATAGTGTTTATGACTCATTCAATTAAGCATCCACTCAAGAGGAAAACTTGTATAATTGAATTAAATTGAGGGGCGTTTTGGTGGAGGGATATTTTGGTCCATCCGGTATTTATGGATTATATAGTTGGGTATTTGGTTCTCCTTTAATTAATCAAGGGAGATGGATTTGGTTCATTGGTTCATGATTAAGTAAATTTATTAACATAAATTAATCCTAAAATCAACTTCATAATTGGTTTACCTTAATTTTATTAATTAAGAGTAAGGGTTTTGGTAGTCAAAAGGGAGACTTAATAATCTTATTAATTAAGAGTAACGGTAGTTAACCCAAAGTGACAAAGGACTTATACTTACAAGAATATGAGAGGTTTAAAATCCTAATACATCAATATTGTGGGGACTATGTGGAATTTTTTATTTTAAAATTATGTTGGTCTTTCAAGTTGTACTATTACTAGTTGGAATAATAGCATAAACCTAAGGGGGGTTATTCATTCATTTAATTGCCATTTCAGATTAACATGGATGAAAATTTAAAAATTTAAAATACAAATGTAGTGTTTATGACTCATTCAATTAAGCATCTGCTCAGGAGGAAAGTTTGTATAATTGAATTAAATTGACGGGGTTTGGGCGGAGTGATATTTTGGTCTATTCCATTTTCTATATGGATTTATATAGTTGGGGTTTATGATCCTCCCTTAATTAATTGAGGGGGACTTTGGTTCATTGGTTTATGCTTAAGCAAAGGCATTAACATAAATTCAAGCAATAATATAAACTAGATCTCAAAATTGGTTTGTCTTTTAATAATTTTATTAATTAAGAGTAATGTTTTTGGTAGTCAACACAAATTAATTAAGAGTATGGTTTCCGTAGTTTACCCAAAAGGACAAAAGACTTACAGTTACAATAATATGAGAGGTTGAAAAGCCTAATATATTAATATTGTGGGGACTATGTGGAGGGGTAGTCTAGGGTACGTAGTCAAGGGTTGGAATTTTTTATTTTAAACTTATATTGGTCTTTCAAGTTGTATTATTACTAGTTAGAACAATAGAATGAACTTAATTGACTCATGTACTTATCCTTTAAGGTTTCTACAAAAAATTTTACAATAAAAGCTTGAGCTAGATTTTTATTGTGCTTAATGTCAATGGACCTAATGAAGATGAGAACGGATTTTGGCAAATAAGTATTAAGATGCAGATTGTAAAACAGGGTAGTGTTATAATTGCTCGAGACATAAACTGTGCCTTCAATACAGTTTGCTTAATGTCAATGGACCTTTAAATGAAGATGGGAAGGGAATTTGAAAAATGATTGTTAATATGTAGGCTGTAAAAGAGGGCAGTTTAATAATTGGTGGAGACATAAACTTTACCTTCAATAGACTCAAGGTTTAGTAGGATATTGCTAAGGAGGATAGACTAATAGACATTTTTTACATTAAATTCAATTGGATGGTTTAGTATATATACAACCTATCTCTCTTGAACCTACCTCATGGAACAATAGGGTTGATAAAAAAGTTGTGTCTAAAATACTTGATAGATTTTTAATCTGAGTGAATCTCTTGTAAAAAGTGGGAAAATATAGATTCAGGTTAAATAAGGGTAGGTTATTTGAACATTTCCCCATTTTTATTCACTTTCAAGGGAATGATCAAAATCATGGAACTCTCTAACTCTAGTTAGCTCTAAGTGGAAGATTGGCTTCCATTTTATGCCTAATCAATCCAAATATGATTCCATAATCCTTAAACACATGTGGAGGGTAGACTAATCCCTTAATATTGATTAATCGTTTCCTTAATTAACCCCTTAATCAATCCCAATGGTCAAATTCCTCTTTCAATGTCTAAGTTATCATTTACTGACTTTTTTTTACCTTTCTGAGTTTTCCAAAGTCCATACAATTGGGATTCAAAAATCGACACTTGCAACACCACCAAAACAAAAGGGCCATCGCAACATCCAATTTTTGTGATTTTCACTTTAGAAGTCTGGAATCAATGCCACATTGAAAACATAAACGTTTATGCTCTTGACTTCCGATTCACAATGTCAACATCTTGGAAGTCAAAATTCAAAATCAACCAACAAGCATGAAAATTTACATTCCCGACTTCTAATCCTCAGCACACGCATGTTGAAATTCAGAACCAACAAGTAAGCATAACAAAGTATGATCCCAAATTCTGATTCCCAATATCGACACATTAGAAGTCGAAAGTTGGAACTTGATCTGAATTTTAAAGGATCTTTTTAACCATTAATTGAATGTAAATAAATTGAACGCTTAACTTCTTAAAAAGAATTTAAATAAACAATTTTAAATGATTAATTGAAACACTTAAGAACATAAATAAGTATGCAAACCATAAAATTGCAAGCAACAAATGATAATAGAGTTCACCCCTCATGGGCTATGTCTCCAGGCCACTTCCAATGAGAAGGCCGATCTTATTAAGTATTCAAAAAAATTACATACATGAGTTCTGGAAATACTTCTCAGTTATGTTAGTCAAACATAGGACAAATCATACCACTATGTTCCTCTTGAAATTCTGAGAATAACGAGTATAAAATAAATCCCCTTTTCTTGAGACCTCCTCTGGAATGCACTTCGAGAAACAATAATTCTATGCATGTACATATCGTACAGACTATACCTACTGTGCTTCATTCCCACCTTGAGAAATATGAAAAAATTGCATTCTCCAATGCCTTGTGGCTTTGAAATGGGTGTTTTATAGTGTGTTTTAGGGGCCCGAAACCATGGCGACATGCCCCTTTTTGGGATTCCAAATGCAAACAAACTTAAAACAATATATTGTTAATCCTTATCAAATGATTGAGTCATGGAGCATTGGTACAATGTTGTTTTTGGGGAATGGAGGTCCCAGGGTAAAACACCTAGGCCTTAGCCTTATCCCTTTTGAATTGGAAACGATAGCATACGCCTTGGCTTACATTTGTGTTGGCTCATGGTTGTGTTGGCTAACGATTGTGTTGCCTCACATTTGTGTTGTCTCATAGTTTTGTTGGCTTATGGTTGTGTTGGTTTTAGGTTCCACCATTCCATGCATAATATATAGTGTGAACATTACACATGGGGTCTACGGACAATCCCTCACACCCACCCATTTTTCAAACTAGAACATGTATCAAGTTTAAATAGAAGAAGAAACCATAGAGGTTAAGAAACACTGATGGGAATCTTCAACAGGTGGATATTGTCAAGACTTTAGCTGAGGTAGAGTTCAAGGGTTGAATCCCCCTTGATCACAAATTTTTTTTTGTAAACAAATCCATATTGTGGCCAATCGGATGGATTGCCATGTGGCGACCTTTGATTGGTCCACCTAGACACCAAATGGATGCCATTTGGGGGATACATGGAAAATGGATTCCAAGTACGTAACATGTGGTGGTATCGGACTTTACCACGTCACCATTCCTTCTTACCATACATTCCATGTGACACGCTGTGGGTGTGCCATGTGGCCCCTTTTTTGCCAATTTTTACCAGTTTTTCAAAATTTCACAACTCAATAACTTTCTCATCCAGAGGTCATTTTTCGTGAAACAAATGCTACAAAAAATCTATTATTGAGCATTAAGCAACTATAATATTTTGATTGAATTTCTAATATTTTAATTTTTATCAATCTTAAAGATCCTCCCGGATCAAACCTTCCCACTGAGAAGCTTTTGGGCCACCAAAAGCATGGAATCATTCAGAAAATAGGTGAGGGTACATATTCCTCACTCTTCCAGCATCTAATTGTTGTACCTTGCTTCGATGCATTCATTAAGCCCCAACACAAACATATTCCACATCACCTCTTCACGAAGATCTGACCTTATTATTAAGTATGATATCTACTTGAAGTTCATTGAGGTATTTAGGAGAAACTCATCAACATAAGGCATTTGAACATGTACATCTTGGTCCACAACCATAGGAGGCTCATACAATTTTAAGTTTTAAACATTAAAAATAGAATACATTTGCGTGTGAGGAGGAAAATATAACCGAAAAGCATTGTTACCAACTTGATTCAAAATTGTGAAAGGGCCATACGTAATTGGTTTCAACTTTATACCTTTAGGATGAGTCGGTAATTGGTGGTATTAATCCAAACTTAATCACCAACTTGACAGTTATGATCCACCCGATTCTTGTCATGTCTTTTTTAATACTTGTCGTGAATTGATTCCAAATACTCCTACATTGTTTTATGAATCTACTGGATCTAGTGAATAAACTTCAAATCTTTATTGACATCATCTTGACCATATGTACTCAATCTTTCCCAAAAACAATGTCTAATGGAGACTTTCGAAAACATACAAAACATGTCTCAAATGGAGAATTATATGTTAAAGAGTGTATGAATATGTTGTAGGCATGCTGAACATAATGCAACTTCTCATCCCAAAGTTTAGGATACTTGGAACAATATCCCCAGAGAAGATGTACCATGGTCCGGTTAACCACTTTAGTTTGTCTGTCTGTTTGTGGATATAATGTTGTGCTCTTATTCAACTTTGTGTCCATAATTTTCCATATATATGACCAAAATTTCCTAAGAAAGAGGGAATCTCGATCAGATATTATAGAAGTAGGTAACCCAAAATTAACCCATACATGTTGGAAGAACAAATGAGCAGTTGCTTTAGTTGTGACCTGCTTATTACGAGGCCTTAGAATGCACATTTCTCTAAACCTATCCACAAGGACATTAAAGTAACCATGTCCCTTTATAGACATTAGTAACCCTCCTACAAAGTCCATTGACACACGTTTCTATGGACGAGAAGGAAGAGGAAGTGGAGTGTACAATCCTAAATTTATATTACTTTTCTTTCATTTTTCACACATGACACATCCTTTTACATACTTGGACAAAGTATCATTCATCCGATGCCAATAACAAAGATTTTTCATTTGTGCTACAGTTTTCCCTACACCAAACTGACTTTAAATGAGAGAAGTATGAGCTTCTCTTATCAAATGCCCTCTTTCACTTTTTGGAATACAAATTTTTCCAAGATTATTCAACAAGTTATCATGAACATGATAATTCAATTCTTCATTTTACATGCATGCACTAGTGATTCATATACTTATTTAAAGTGTTCATCCTTAGTGTATTGTTCAACATAACTTGAATGTACCAAAGGAATTCATTGAATGAGAATAGAAACATTTGTTGGTGGTCTAGATAACATATCTGCAACTTTGTTTTGAATCCCTTTCTTGTACTTAATGACTAAATCAAATTATTGTAGAAAACCCATCCACTTGAAATGCCTTAATTATTGTATATTAGTTTGCGATTGAATATATTGTAGTGGTTGATGATCAATATGATAATTGTTTCTTTACCCATTAGGTAATGTTTCCACTTATTCACAGTTTTTACTAATGTATACATTTTTTTGTCATAGATAGGATAGTTAATTACTGCTTTAGAGAAGGTTTCAGAGTGATACCTATTGGTTTTTTATGTTGCATTAAGACTTCCCTCATGGAATAGCCACTAGAATCCATTTATATATCAAATGGTTGTTGTATATCTGACAATGCAAGTATTGGAGCTATACTGATCTTTTCTTTCAAAGTGTCGAAAGATTTATGTGCTTTTCCTTCCCACTGAAAGACTTTGTTCACTACTATTAAAGCATGTAATGGAGAAGCTATGAAGGAGAAGTACACATTTAAATTCCACCAATATTGAGATGCTCCCAAGTATCTTTTTACATTTGTTACATTATTTGTCTTGGGACAATTCACAATGACCTCTACTTTAGAGGCCCTCATTTCTAAGTTCACCACCTGCTACAATGTAACCCAAATACACTAAATATGTTTTTCCAAACTCACATAAGGACATGTTTAAATACAAATTATCCCTTACAAGTACATCCAAAACTTATTTCACATGATTGACATGTTCTTCCCAAGTACAACTCAAAATCAAAAGATCATCTAAGTAGACTATGACAAAATCATAAAAAAGGACCTAAAACCATCATTCATCACCCTCAGAAATTTTGTGGGTGCATTATAAATCCCAAATGGAATTATCATCCATTCATACAATCCCTGCTTATTTTTGAAAGCGGTCTTCCACATGTCATTGAAATGGATTCGAATTTTATGATAGCCACTTTGCGAATCTAACTTAGTGAAGAAGGTTGCATTCTTGATATGATCCAAAAGATCATCGATTCGGGGAAGAGGATACTTTTTCTTGATTCTGATTTTGGTTAGTTCCTTGTAATCCACACACATACACCACGTGCAATCCTTCTTTTCTACCAAAAGAATCTTTGAACCACACAGACAGGAAATTGGCTGAATGTCACCTATTTCAAGCAATTCTTGAAGTTTCTTCTTTATCTCAGTGCATTTTTAATTACCAAAGACCTGTATATGTGAATGTTAGGAATATGTGCATCTTGTTGTAAGTGAATATCATTTTGGATTTCTCTTTTAGGAGGTAATCCTTTTGGTTCTTGAAATAAAATATCATCTCTAGATATAGGTTTAGCAAATTCTTTTTTAAGTTTTGGATCGCATTCCTTAAAATATTCATGTTTACCAACATCCTTTTCTTTAACTATCATAAAAAAAAATTCTTACCAACATTGGATAGCCACTTGATTTGACTTGCAAAAACCAAATAAATATTAGTTTTCATGCGGTGTACTACATGAACAATGTATTCAACACCATCTTTAGTGAGATGATACATGTATCTCCCCTGTAAAATGTGTTGGTCAGATTTATCATTGTTAAATAAGTCCCCAAGCATTTAATTTAACAATTGGAGCAGTTTGTAGACTTACGAACCACATGCAAAATATATGCAGGACTGAAGCGAATCCAATCTAATCTAACCCCCCTTTGAAGTTGAAACATACAACTGCTAATCTAATGCTAGAAGCTGAAACACATGACTGCTAATCTAATGCTGGAAGCTGAAACACGTGACTAAAAGTAAATTGGATGAAAATAAACTAACTAACTAAGAAAGCAGGAAATTTCGTAAAGGAAAAACAACATGTGAAGAGAAACAAAACAACACACATGAGCTCACACTAAAAATCAAGCAATCTTGCATTACAAAGATCAAATAAACCTTATGCAAAAAGTCATGAAAGTATGAAAATTACAACTATGAACCAAAGGTAAGAATCCCCTTCTCCAAATTACAAAGTCAAGACTAACTTCTACAATCTAAGACTAATCAATACTAATAAAAAACTACTCTCCGTAGAAAGAGAGAACACTCTCTTTTATACATGAGAGACTTAAAAATAAGATAGGCATCTCATAATTGCAGATCCACTATTCTATCAGCCAATTTCCCATTATTACAGATTATGATCCCTTAAAATTCTCACACATATCTCTCATAAATCTTGCATAATATATACTATCCAAATATCCATGATCTTCTCCTTAGAATAGGCTTTGAATAATTATTTCCTTGAAATGGCGGAGGAGATATTAGAGAAGTTCCTTGAATTAATCCTTCACATATTCCTACATAATACAAATCGCATTCATACTTGAGATATTAATGAAAAATAATGAGAGGTGAAACCCAAATATAAGAAAGGAAATGGTATAATGAAAGGTTAATGGGAAGATATAATGTGAAGAATAGCGAAAGGCAAAGTGGATGAAAATATGACATTCCTGAGTCACACCATCCTCCCCAACTGATCTTGTTGCATGTCCTCATGCAACCTTTCATGGATCTTCTTGAGAACTTTTGGAATCTAAACTATGGCTTTGATTGATAATGTCATTTTAACAATGAAAGTTTCTAGTATGTGAGATACATGAGTAACGATTGACATTTTCTTATGGTTGGTTCTTGTGTGACAACCATGAATACAAAGAATGTTGGTTCTCGTGTTAACAAGATTCATTTTGTTAACTGTTTTCTAGCTGCAATAATAATTTAACCATACACTCACTGGAAATGATAAGCTACCAATGCGCATAGAAAACATCGTTGTGCATAATAAAATCCTTTTCTTTATACTTATGAATCAAGACAATATGCATATCAATGCTTATGAATAAATGTGCGACAAAGTGTCACTGGAAAAGAAATGTTGATGAATGGTAAATGAGACGAAAAAGGGAATGATGGTAGTGAAAATAGTCCCCCGGCCCAACTAAATTGGTTGCATGTCCTCATGCAACTAAGTGTAGGTCATGGAAGTGAAAAGGAAATGGATCATGATGAGGTAATTTTCCAAATGATTCATTTCTAGCAGTTAATAAATTAAATCATTAAAGTTTAGAAAATAACATACCTCCACTTACCCAAAATGGTGATTAACTATGCAATAGGAATATGGTCGATGCGGCTACTGGAGCATGGAATATGTTACTGCTGCAGGATCATGTGAAAGGTTACTGTTGTTGTAATTACAAGTGTTGTTATTGCAACTATTGTAACTATTGAATTAGAGAATGTGAAGTGGAGGGATTGGAACCACTCCTGATGAATCATGGAAAAGAGGGAGTATGAAAGAGGAACTGTAGTACTCTCATATAGCTAACGTTGTGCTGTTGTAACTACTGAGGGAGTCAAGAAAAACTGTATAGTCTTCACCTGCTAAAAACTTGATGGTACAATTTTAATCATGCGAATAGATGTGTCTATGTCATGCATGAAGAGAAATCATTGGATTACCAAGCATTGATGAATGTCGTTAACCAATGCGAGGAAAATCATCATTGATTTTAATGAGTGCCAAGGTACCTGAGTACATCTTGCAATGTACGAATGGATGTGCTGATGTCGAGCCACTTGCAAGATATGAGGATCAAGGGACATTGATGTATTCCAATAATTGTCAGCAAGAGAGTTTTCCATTAAGGCATGCACACCTCTAGGTACTCAAAATGGACTCTAGTCTATATCCCAGATAAGGTGTTGAGGTCAATGGGGAAAGACTTGTTAAAAGGTGGGCCTTAAGGAATCCCAGATCAGTCAACTAAATTTTTATATAAATATGTTGGTATGACTATAATAAATATCTTAGTAGAAACAGGGTTTGTGGACAGGAAATCAGGGCAATGTAATCATGGAAATGGAGGTGATTGGTTTTATTCAGAAGGAAAAATGGAATGGAAAAAGAAGGAAATGATGTATGCAACTCAAAAAGATAGGTATGTGTGAAGCCATGATGGATAGGGTAATTACAAGTGGAATTCAACATGGATGACTAATGTGGGTTGAAGGAAAAATGGGGTTAAACATTCATGACACAAATGGATTTATAAATGGTTTATGTGTGTTACAGAGAGAAATTCCTATGGCTTGGGGTACCACAACAGATAGCTTGACTCAAGAAATCAATCCTTTCCAATATGCAAGAGAAACCAAATATATAATACTAAAGGATGTTGATTCATACCTTATTCTAGATGGTTGATGTAGATCCCCCTTGAGCTTTCCAACTCCAGCTTGTATTGATAAATTTCTTCCTCAACAATCAGCAAACAAGACAAGCATGCTATATATATTTGTGTTAGACATACTCTAGCATATATAAGCAATAACATATAAGCATTTAAAAGCATCCATGGATAAAATACTCATTTAAACACATTATTGGACAGGAAAAGATATTTCTTTTAATATAAAATAGAGATTACAAGAGTGACAACCTTTGTCGGCACATCTGTGAATTGGAGAAACTGAGTCCCCCAATTAGACCTCCACCACTTCAATCCTCCATCTCTCGATAGAAACCTCACAATAAAAATGAAAGCTTGGGAGGGACCCAAAAGTGCTCCAAGGGACAAAGGGATGTAGACTCAAGTATAAGCTCTGACAATAATGGAGTACAGTTTTCTTACTCTATAATTCCTCCTTCTTCAATGTATCCAAAGGGTTCCTTATCTAGCTCTTCAATGGGGTAGTGAAGGTTCAAATCCGAGCGATCTCAAGGCATATGGAAGGTCAAGAGACAAGTGAGTCGGATCCACATCAAGGAAAACTCCGAAAGAATTTGGCCTTTTGCACACATCCCAATGTACACGGTTTTAGGGGTCAAATATGTGTATATACACGAGAAAGGGATTAAAAGTCATGTATGGCAATTTTTGCATGTTTTTAGGGATGATATTGGAAACATCAAAGATACAAAAATGGTCCATGGGGTCTAAAGAGTCTGTAGAGTGATAGGGAAGGCCATAAAAGTGTGATTCACCATGTGTGGTAAAATCAGCTGTAACAGATGCCCCCTGATGTGTGAGGTCAGAGGGGTCATACGATGGATGAAATACATTATAAGTCCATCTAAGAAGTGGAGTGATGAAGAACCCAGTGGAAGAACTAACCACCCAATCAGCATAATACAATGATACAACTCTGCACATAACTGCAAGTAGATATAGCAATTCCGGATACATAAGAGTACAATGGCGATGAATAGGCATGATACAAAATATGACATGAGTGGTCATTGCCATGTACAATATAAATAGATCAGAATCTCCATGATGAAGATATACAAAGGATCATGATCTCCATGAAGGCTGAAGATAGAAAATGGATCAAGATCTCCATAATGGCTAGAAATGTTTGACATATACTCGAATCAAGTCACGAGAGCTGAAATCTCATGAACACTAGAACGATCAAGGAGGTAGAATATCAGATATGCCACCAAACTGGAAGGTATTCTACACAAAACACTACGACTACATGTCCTACTATGTGAATAGAGGTGTCGAGGTCGAACACAGTAGTCCATCGTCTGATTATTGGTCATTGATGTATACCGTTAACAGATGCGAGATCACCCACTGATAATGAAAATGGGAATCAAGTTACTAGAGTGCAAACTAACAAGTGTGAATAAATTTTTTGAGGTCGAACACTTCAGAGAATCCATCGATTAGGGGACATTGATGTATTCCCAAAAACTTTCGATGGTGAGAGAACCTGCCACTGATGACTGCAAGTCTCAAGGCACTCAAAAATGACTCTAGATTCCTATCCCAGAATAAATGATCTAAAGTAGATGGGATGAAATCCACTGGAAGGAGGGAATTAACGAATCCCTCATCATCTAACACGAGGCGCTCAGCAAAGCTGTATAATGTGGAAGGAATCGATCATAAGGTGCACAAACCAGTAACTTTATCGAGAATGGCCGACTCAGGTTTCAACTTCCTTCAAACAAGAGCATAAAGGCAAATTGTGACTGAATGTAGGCAACATAGACTCGATATACAAAATTGGGACATCTGTGCGACATAGGAGGCATCAACAGAGGCTCCATAGGGACTGGAAGCTTAACTAGTAAGTGGAGATAAACTGAGAGAAACGAGTACAGATCCTAAATTCAAACTACTAACCCAACCAATAGATGTGATATACAATGCTCTGTTCGAAGGTGACACGACTTGACAACTGCCAAAGATAACATCTTTCCTTGTCCAGCTTTTTGGTTTTTTAATTTTTTTGGACTTTTTCAAATATTTAAAAAGCTTGAAAAAGAATAAAATCGCTTTAAAGTTACAGACTAGGAGGAGGCGAGTGTCAAATGGGAAAACAAACTAGTTCCAAGTAGTGGAACATACCTATGTTCAATGCAAGGACACATGTGTAGGATAGCGACACTCGGGGGAAAGTCCCCTCCCGGTTGAAATAGGGAATCAAGCTGCAAAGGATATATAAAATGGCTCTGCATGGCTAGACATGAGACAAGATCGGGCTATATGGCTGATACTCAAAGTCATGGAAGCCAGCATAAGACTCAATAAGGCAGGAAAAGCTCATGATAATGCAATTACAACTTGAAATAAGGGAGTCTTGAGGAAACAGGCCAGCAAAAGATCAAGAGGAGTATGAGGCTCTTACGAAATGTCATGGTGGTATTATAAAATAGACTCCCACACCATAAAGGACAAACTATCGGCATGGGAACCAAATGCAAACAAGGAGCTAACTAGGGTACTCATGTAAGGTCAAGCTCTACCATTCACATCATGCAACTTCTAAAACAACAAGAAGGTTCTGTGACAGGATAGAATGGGTTCGTACCTATGGTTACAATGAAATGGTCATAAGTTCATGCAAAATTAAAATGGAGGTGAAAGCTAACCTATATGCCAATTTAAACATCATATGTGAAATCGGCATGAACCGGTCAAAACAATGGTCGAAACAATGCTCAAAACAGTCTCCTACATCATATATTAGTAAAAAATGGTCCAAAAGGGTCAGAAATGGTCCAAAACTATAGAAAGGGAGTAAAAATTTTCAAAAATTCGAAAAATTTCTATAAATAGTAAAACATTCAAAACATTATATAACATTTGAAATTTTTACCCAATTGAGCTCAAAACTTCAAACGCGAATTCCGTGAGTTTCAGCCGACGGATTCCGGCACCATTTTTTCTGGGTAACTTCCCATGCCCTGCTCTTTCATTGACATGTAAAATTTTCAATTTTCCATGGTTCAAATAGAATTCTAGGCCATCCTAAGTTATGCACCATGGCCCACATGGAAATCAAGGATTTTTTTGCATATAAGGCTGGCTATACATGGAAAAATGACTCAAAGTCACTTACGTACGTGGCTGTTTTGCAAATAGTCACATATGAAGCCACGTTCAAGGTTTTATAAGACATATAATGACCCAAACTTGAATTAAATGTGCATGATGGTTCTAGAATGGAGGAAATGAGAGCACAGGGATGTAGAAGAAGCAGTACGAGCTGATCTAATGGCTCGACAAGCTCCTTGTGCATGCAAGATCTACAAGTTTTGGTGTCTTGGTGACTTAAGGGCCAAACCAAGATTGCTGCAAATGCTAGTAGACTACTGGGATCCTAACTCAGAGTCTTTCCATATCAATGGGATGTCCCTCACCATAGAAGTGGAGTACATATACTTCATTACTGGATTGTCCTGACGGGGGGAAGTGGTGAACCTACGCTCTCATGGGATCGGAGGTGGCCTCGCCATAGATGAGTACATAGCAATGTACTATTATCCAGACACAGAGAAGGTTTGGATTTAGATCTCGAAAAACTCCATACAGGTGCTGGGCCTAAAGGAAATACTACTTACAATCAGTAGGATAGCATGGCTAACCTCACTCCACCAGGCCTCCCGACCCTTGATGTTCTATGCAGTGGAGTGCATGAGACCCATAGTTTACGATTGGAGTACTGCGGTGTTGAGCAACATGAAGCAACAACTCAGTGACTACAATATGGGAAGGGTACGAAACTTCAGTTTCAGCAGTATATTGAGCACGTTCTTCTTTGAGCGTGTTCCACGACTCAGCCCTAGAGTTGGCGTTCCTCTTCACGGGGTTTGAGATCCGACCCAATGACGTTGGGAAGATGCGATGTGCAGACTGGGTGGATGTAAGTTTTCCAACCCCTATCCAGTTGATTTCTTTCCATGGTGGTGGCGACAGATAGTTGCCATCGATGATTACCCCTATGCGACGATATATTTTCGAGGAGATCTTGACATGCCACTACCACCAGGATCAGCATACGGTGACATTGGTAACGAATCTCAGCCCTGTTTTTAAAGTTTTTTGAGTTATTTAATTTTTTTCTGTGTTTTTTGATATATGGAATCAAAAGACATGTTTTTGCGAGAAAACACATAGTGACATCCATCATATGTATGCAGATGTAGGACCATGGCGGCCTGACACTTTCCCTCATCATAGACGAAGGGGAAGTGGATATGAAATTATGGGTGTGGATGCAGAGCGGACGCTCCAAAGCATTCATACCAACTTCATGCAGCTGACACATAGGGTACGCATGGCACAAGTCGAAGACTTGCTTGAGGCCATGCAACGTCAGGTGGTGGGTGTACCACGAGCATGAGTGCGGTTATTTTGATGACTAGCTAAAGCCATGGTGACATTATGAGATTAGAACCCCCCTCCTCCTTCACAGGCTTAGATACCTGGGAGTGACACATTTTTGTACTACCATGTATTTATATTTTGGTGGCTCGAAAGGCCCATTTTTGTATTATGACACTTATGTATTATCACATTTTGGGTGTTTAATGAAAAACTTTTATGTTGATCGATTTATTGATTTACATGTGTAAAAATGTATGTTTGTTATGAGCTTATTGTCTGTGAAACAAATGCCAATCTAACACATAGTTAGCATATGAGTTAGCAACTTGATTATTAATTCTTGGAACATGTATGTATGTTATATTGTCAAATTGTTGTTCTAACAATCTCACACATAAGAATCTTTGTAATAATGTTGGATCCCTAACATGGTACAAGCTATTAGGCTATGACACTACTAACTATGAATCAATATGTACCTCAAGAGAGAGAACACCATGTGAAATGGAATCCCGTAGAAGCTCGATAATGGCACTATAATCAGCAACATTGTTTGAAGAGGGCCATAAACATACGCCTTCTGAAGACAATACCTGACTCGTAGGAGCGTAAATAACCTTAGCAACAAAGGCTGAGTGTTGAGTGTGATGGATCGCACCATCTGTAAATCCTATATATATGGAAGACTCCATTGACATCTACCATAAGAAACGGAAGCTAATCAACAAACCCGATCACCATAAGGAAAATCTAACTATGCAAAATACTGTACAATAATATACAATAGTCAGCCCTGGATGAAAATCATGCATAGTACTTTTTAAGATAGAACCCATTTCTAGGCTTCACCAAAGCTATCCCCTCATAATCTACTAGCTCATAAGTGCCCTTATCTAACACATGTTTAACAATGTAAGGACCATTGCACATGGGGTTAAACTTTCTTTCCCCGAAGGGTTCTTTAGCTTGATCCCACAAAAGGACCAAATATCCTTCACTAAACTTTCTTAGATGGATAGATTTATCATACTGGACCTTAACACAATGCTTATTCCCTTCTAGAGCCACCAAGGCATCTCGACGCTCCTCATCAAGCTGCTCTAAGTGGACCAAATGCTCCTCCAATGGGGAAGTGTCTGGTAAGAGCTCTATGGCTAGCTTCAAGGAAGGGATTTCACACTCAACCGACAATATATACTCCACTCCATGTACAAGATGATATGGAGACAAATCGGTGGTAGTCTTAACAACGGTCCTATAAGCCCACAAAGCAGGATATAACATGATATGCCATTGGTCTTTCTTTGTTCGATGGTTCGTTGGAGAATGGACTTAAGTGATTTGTTCACTGCTTCAACCTGTCCATTTTCTTAAGGGTAATAAGAAGAGGAATGCTCCTGCTTATACCCTAAATTTGAGGCCAACTCTTCCCTCATCTGATTTTGAAAGTGCCTACCATGATCAGTGACAAGCTCTTTCGGAATACTGAACTGAGTAATGATCTAGTTGAATATGAAATGTGTGGCTGTCTCACCCTCGGATTTAACTATAGGCATAGCCTCAGCCCATTTTGTGAAGTAGTCAAGAGCCACTATAATATGATGATTCCGCCCAGCTAAAGCTGGGTTGCAATCCATGAAATCAAGCCCCCACTTAGTGAAGGGATCGATGGTGATAATTGGATGTAATGGGGCAGGACATGAGTGCATATTATGTGCAAACACTTGGCAAGGGTGGCACTTTTTGACCGCATTAACACAATCCTTAAATATTGATGGCCAGAAATAACCCGCTCTCAAGATTTTTTGGGTTGTATAAATCCCAGATAAATGACCACCTCATGCCCCTCCATGGAAATCATTCAGCACAAGCTCAGCCTCCTCATGAGTTAAACAATGACATAAAATGGAATCTACCCCATGGCAGTATAATGTATTATCCGCTATGAGGTAATTCTTGGATACATGATGTAACCATCGTCATTGATCCCGTGAAAAGTGAGTAGGGACCTTCAATGTTTGTAAATATATGATAATATCCCCATACCATGGATCCAAAGTTGAGATCAAGAAGATGTGCTCATCGACAAACGTTCCTTCACAAACTTCCTCCTCCTCCTCTCTTGGGAAATCAGATATAAGCTCCGCAAAAATCAACGATTTCTTCGATTTTGCCGAAACAAACTCGAGATTGAATTCTTGCAAGATTACAATCCACTTATTATACTTTACCCCAATCATCCTTCTAGTAAGGATGAACTGAAATGGATTGACATGGGCTACCACAAAGGTCTGGTGAAGGAGAATATAGTGTCTCAATATTTGAATCGCATGAACGGTAGCTAAGGAAAGTTTCTCCACATGGGAATAACAGATCTTCGCATCTATAAGGTTTTGGCTCAGATCATATATGACATGCTCTTGGAGCTTGTCATCCTCTTGAACCAAAACCATACCAATCGCCTCCATGGATGCGGCCACATAAACTAGAAAGTCACAGCTATAGTCAGGTGGACTAATCACCAGGGCCGATGCTAAGGCTTTCTTAAGTGCATCAAAGGACTCATGGGCTCGCTCATCCCAACAAAAGGTAGTGTCCTTCTTCAAAAGACACATAAATCCTCTAGTCAAATTGACAAAGTTAACGACGAATCTCCACAAGAAGTTTGCCATACCTTGCAAACATTGAATATGTCTAATGTTTCTTGGGGGAGACAATTGAAGTATTACCTCAACCTTCAAAGGGTAGACTCTTATACCCTCCTTGGAGACAATGAACTCTAATAAGCGACCAGACTTCACGCAAAAGATGCACTTATGCGGATATAACATGACCAAGTAATGGCGACATCTTTCAAACACTAATCTCAAATTGTAGGAATGACGCATTCTCATACGAGAATGAGCAGCAAGGTCATCCGAAAAGACTTCAATAATCAATTTGAGATCATGGAAGATCAAGGTCATAGCTCGCTAAAAAGTGGCTCCAGCATTTTTAAGGCCAAAAGGCATCTTCTGATATGCAAAGGTACCCCAAGGACAAATAAATGCATTTTTATGTTGGTCCTTGGGTTTAATCTGTATCTGATTGTATCCAAAAAAGCCGTCCATAAAGGAAAATAACTCGCTTCCCACACGGTCATCCAAAATTTGATCAATAAATGGTGTGGGAAAATTATCCTTAGGACAGGCACGATTAATGTAACAGAAATTAGTGCATATGCATATCGTTCCTTGCTTCTTATCCACCGGAATGGGATTTGAAACCCACTCTGTCAAGGAAACAGGATAGATAAAACCAACATTCAACAGTTTTTCTATCTCAACCTTAATCATGGGTGCTTTCCTCGGATTCACCGCACGCAAGCGTTGTCGAACAGGCTTAGCATTGGTATAAGTTTTAATCTCATGTTCAACAATGCGAGGGTCAATGCCTAGCATTTCCTAATATGACCAAGAAAATATATCACGAAATTCCTTGAACAGCTTGGTATACTCTTGAATCTCAGCATGGAAACATTCTACCCGAATATAGACATTCTCAATCTTGCCACGATCGCAAGAGATATTGATAGGAATGGTAGGAGATATATTCACCATGTTTCCATCATCCATCAGACCAGGAGAGCTCAATGGAACCCTAGGACTACCAATTCTCTCACTAAGAACCTCCCTAAATTCCTCACACTCCAAACAGTCAAGCTGGGGAAGAAAATAAGATCTATGATGCAACTCTTCCCAAGGTGGCTCAACCCCAAACATGGCCTCAATAATAGCTTCATTTGAAGGAAAAACACTATCAAGGTAGTCATGTGCGTGAGAATATTGAACTTCCCATGTAGGCAGCACATATGGGTCCTTCTCCTCCATCCGCGAAGAGGAAGGACTAGGCTCTGCAACACATTTAATATTATCTTGATATGCTATCATAGTTGCAGGCAACGACATGTCTATTTCGATGGGCTCACTGGAAGGACTCAGTGTAGGAAGAATCCAAGGATCTTCTAGATGGGTTGTGTGAAAAGACACCGATCTCACTGACGATGAAGCCTCATAAGAACTAGACCCGTTCATAAGAACAAGTGCAGGACAACTAAAGCTTCCCATAAGGGATGGATACATGACAACACCCACACTCCCAGTTGCCAGCTAAGAGTGCTCAACAATCGGGATAGAAGCTCCCGAAAGTGTGGTAATAGGTGGATTCTTGAATGACGTTTGATCAATCGTAACTACATTCCCATTAAACATAAAGCATACAAATCGATATAGAGAAGAAGCTACGGCTTGCATACTATACATCCAATTCCTACCCAGTAACAAATTGTAGTCAAGGGGCACATCAACCACCTTGACCTCTATCGCAATGGTCTTCCCTCCTAAACAGACCTTAAGAGAAGGAAGAATCACATGTAGTTGAAATGATCTACCATCAAAATCATTCAACATGGTACCGGATATAGACAACTTGGGGGAACGCAAACCCTTCCCACATGCCAAATACATCACGAAAGCAACAACATCTTCATCTATCACAGTGCATTTGACGGTCATGTTAAGACATTCTACATGAATCGAGAGAGACACATAGTAAGGAAAGTGAGGCTATAGTCCTGCGGTTTCAAATTTGATGATGGAGGAAGAATTAGCATCATTAACACCAAGAGCAAAAATAAAATCCTTCCTTTTCCAAGCACAACTCTAAATTACTTCTAGTACAGACATCGCACAAGGAGTGTGGCCCAAATCATCGACAACAGAATAGTTCTGGGTGGCTGGGGAATTAGGATTGTGCCTTGAATGCTTAAGGACCCCCTTAGGAATGCGAGGTGCAACTTTAGGTTTATCTATAGGGTTTTCAATACACAAAGGACTCCCGAGTGGAGTAGGTTCCTTTCCAAGGTCGGGTTGTGACGAACCATAGTCCTTCGCACAAGTCACAATCTTAGTAGCACAAACCATGTTGATGCAACCATGACCACTAGCCTCCGATGGATCTTGATCCCCACCAAACTAATCATGGGTCCTTGAGTTCATGTTATGATTATGAGGTAAAGGGTTGGTTATCACAGCTGGGCCCTACCATATGAACCTCGAGGCTTCTTCAATACGAGGGCACAAGTGAGTGAGGTGGTCATCCTTACACAACTTACAAGTAAACTTAACCTTATGTTTAGACTGCTTGTCCCCCCCAGCATTTTAGGTGTCCTTTTCATTAGGATTGGAATTTTCATTTCTATTCCCACCCTTAATATTGTTCTTACCCTTCTTTTTATTCCTTCCGGGTTGCTGGTTACCCTTATGGTCCGACGATTGCACCGAAAGCACACTCGCCATTTGGGTAGGTTGAGACAAAGCTGTGGCTTGTCCCAAGGCAGATTGGTTGATAGACAATTGAATGACCTGTTGCACAACCAAATCCGTAGGTTTGGCACTCATACAACCAACAATGCCATCGGCATGTGGTCCAGGTTTGACCTTAGGGTCGAAACTAGAATGGGGAGCATTAGGAATGATCTCATATAACAAACTGGATTGAGCATAAATCAAATCCAATTCTTGCACCCTAAAAATGGCTTGTTCCTCGTTCTGAACTCTGGATGTTGAAACATCCTTCGCTATATAAGGAAGTAATGATTTAAGGAACCATTCAAGGAGAAACTCCAGTGGTATGAAGGATTTAATCAATCTCTTCCATCTACGCCACTCTTGGATATGGTTCGAGATATGCATGGCTTTGTCTTGCCTTAATGTCAACAAGAATTCTGTAACAACGTTGTAATGCTCTGGTAGCTCGAAGTGGTTGAGAAAATTCATGGCTAGGTCATCGAACAAAGCGAATGCCCCGCTGGGTAGGTCTATGTACCATTTCATGGAAAGCCTTGTAAGGGTGCATTGAAACAACCTTAAACGGATCGAATCTTCATGTAAGGAATTAGAAAAGCACCATAAGTGAAATGTAGTAACATGTTCACTTATATCTTCTCCTGGTTTGCCCTCAAATTTGGGGACGTCCAAGGGAAGCTTATTAGGGACAGCCGACCAAGCCAGGTCATGAGATATAAGATCGTTCGATAGTCTCAACAAGTCAGGAATATTTAGCATTGCGAGGAAAGGGATATTTAGGTTGATGAGGTCGATGCCATGCTCCCTAATAATTTTGGTTCACATAAGGTTGATTACTGTAACCACCATGGCCTTGGCCATAGTACCCTCCTCTGATTTGACCTGTGTAGGGTGGCATGGAAGCACCATAGTGTGGTGTACCTTGACTATGTGGGGCTACAAAGCCATAATCCGAAGAGTAAACAGGTTGTTGATACCCGCACTCATAAGGTGAATAAATCTATCCATACTACGATCCATAATAAAGTCCATAAGAAATCCCATGAGATGTCCCATGAGAAACCCCATAAGTAGGAATAGACATTCCAGAAGTAGGAATATGACCTCTAGAAGTAGGAATACGACCTCCCAAAACAACAAGAAGTACTTGACTCTGAGACACAACTATGCGAGTAGCAGCAGTACAAACATGACTCGTAGCAACATTCAGGCCCGAAGGACCACGTGAATGAGGGAAAGGAATAGCATTCAAGGAACTAGGAATAAAGGACGAAGGAACATGTGAAACTATGTAAGTGGTGTTCCCTACAGTCACTTGTCTAGGTTTTGGTATCCAAATAGGACTACTAGCACTAGGTCTAGGATGGACATATGATGTAACCTCCACCACTGGGATGGAAGGTGCAATGTGACTCGTGTTTCCAAATCTCTCCACATGGAAGTGACTAGGAATTCCCCTAGGCATAGTGTTAGGTTCAAACTCCAACTTGGCATGCTAAGCCTAATCATGTACAGGAATACCAGACATGTCATAACTAGTGCTCGCAGGTTCATGATGAGTCTCATTGCCTAGAAACCAATAATGGCAACCCCTGAATGAGGGATCATACCCAGATTGTGTAGGTATATGAGGTGAAGGATCATACATAGGAGTAAGATATTCTTCCCCAACCTTGTGAGGTGGATAAGGCAACTCAGGAATTTCATCTTCATGATCTCGCATTGTGTGTGAATCAATGTGAGAAGTAGTCTGCTTAGACCGCCTATTTCTCTCTCCCAAAGGAGGAGGAGATGTAGAGGGAGGAAGTCCTGCTAAATGATGAGAATAGTGGGGAGCCGCACCCGAATCCATAATGACTCAAAAAATTAAAAAGACTCTCTAATTATGGAAACCCTAATAAATCTAGCATGCATAGAGCATGCACCTATAAAATCTAAATCCAATCACAAGAAATCAAGGGTACGATATGTGGGCTCCCTAATGAAGTAGGTATGTCTCGCCTAGGAGAGGCTTGAGACTCCCATACACAATAAGCAGAAGTTCATAACCAATTATTGTGTCCCTCAGCTTCAATGCGTATAGCGACTGTACTATCCAACCCCAACCTAGCCGAGACACCTACAGAATAACCCCTGCAAAGTACGCCCTCGATAACCTAGGTAAGGAAACTAAGGTCACCTCAATATAGTCAATGCTCAGGTGGACAGTCACAGGTGGGGTTGACTATATGGGCAGGGTAGCAAAGCCCGAAACTATTGAAAGAGCCCCTAGATACAAATACAATCCTAGAAATATCTCTAGTGCTACTCAGTTATGACTAGGGGTCATCGCAATCAATAACTGCTCACACTGCCTTGTGCTTAACTCCCTTGTAAGAGAAGGATCCTGAGAAACACTAATTATACCAAGGAGTTTTACACTCTCACCTAGACAAACACATTCATGTTGTTGTTTAGTGGTCTTGGAGAATTTGCGCACAATGAACTATTCCAAGACCCTAAAACCTAATCTTATTGGTGTACCCTATCAAAGAAAATAGTGTAATCCATTTTAATTAAGCGTTGATTTTATTTGGCTTTATTACTCAAAAGAGGTAGATGGCCATGCAACCAATGGTGTTATGATGCAACATGAAGAAAAATGCACACCTAACAATCAATGCAAATGCATTGTGTCGAATGAAAAATAGGGCATGCTACTACGTGAAATGCAAAAATTTTCTTCAAATGACAAATGCAATCATTCCTATATGAAAGCCTGACTAATACTTCTCTAAGCAAACCTAGTGCAAGTACCATGCAAAATACAAAGTGCAATGCATAATGATGCAAAGAAGCAAATATTTTTGGATTTTTTGAATAAAAATGAGATAATAAAGCAAAAGAATGACTCTACCACCTCCAGACTCTACAAGCACAATCAAACAGCACTCACGCAACGTACTAAGGTAAAAGAGACCTAATGCACTAATCCCAAAACAAAAATTTGAAAATGCAATGACAAGAACATTCTTAAAAAAAATTACCCTAAAAGCATCTCTGGTCAGAAACAGAGGTGTATACAGACTCTAGTAGTATCAAAGGAGACTCAACAATCATCAAAATTCACCCAACAACAATCAATCTTCCTATAAAGGGAAAAACTCGGGTCATATGTGACTGTTCACATAAAAACCACATATGTACATGGCTATAGCAGTCAAAACCGTGTGTACATGCGACTGTGAGTTAAAAACTCATGTACAGGAAGAAAAATGTATAAAAATTAAGGAAAATAGATAAGCTGAGACAAAATGCACACCAATCAGACACTACCAGGAAAACATGCCCCCAGAACCAACACAGAAACAGAGAAATCAGAGCAATTCAAGAACATTGAATGTCTATAAAACCCCCAAAGGACAACTACTAGGAACTCCCCAACAGAGTTGCCAATTTTGTTACGGAGAGAAATTCCTATGGTGTGGGGTACCACAATAGATAACTTGACTCCAGAAATCAATCCTTTCCAATATGCAAGAGAAACCAAACATCTAGCACTAAAGGATCTCGATTCGTACCTTATTCTGGACGATTGATGTAGATCCCTCTTGAGCTTTCCAACTCCAGCTTGTATTGATAAATTGCTTCCTCAACAATCAACAAACAAGACAAGCATGCTATATATATTTGTGTTAGACCTACTCTAGCATATATAATCAATAACATATAAGCATTTAAAATCATCCATGGCTAAAATAATCATTTAAGCACATATTATTGGATAGGAAAATATATTTCTATTAATATAAATAAGAGATTACAAGAGTGACAACCTCTGTGGGCATGTCTGCAAATCAGAGAAACTGAGTCCCCCAGTTGGGCCTCCACCACTTCAATCCTCCATCTCTCGATAGTAAGCTCAAAAGAAAAAGGCAAGATTCAGAAGAACACAAAAGTGCTCCAAGGGACAAAGGGATGTAGACTCAAGTATAAGCTCCGACAACAATGGACTATAGGTTTCTTGCTCTATAATTCCTCCTTCTTCAATGTATCCAAAGGGTTCCTTATATAGCTCTTCAATGGGGTAGTGAAGGTTCAAATCCGAGCGATCTCAAGGAATATGGAAGGCCAGGAGACAAGTGAGTCAGATCCAAATCAAGGAAAACTCCAAAAGAAATTGGCCTTTTGCACACATCCTGATGTACGCGGTTTTAGGGGTCAAATCCATGTATATACGCGAGAAAGGGATTAAAAGTTGCGTATGGCAATTTTTGCATGTTTTTAGGGATGATCTTGGAAACATCAAAGGTACATAAATGGTCCATGGGGTCTAAAGAGTCTGCAGAGGGACAGGGAAGGCCATAAAAGTGTGATTCACCATGTGTGGTAAAATCAGCTGTAACAATGTGTAACATCAAACGTCATGATGTTTATCAACAAATGTCATGAGTAATAGCTCCTTCAAGTTGTCTATAAAAGCATGTTTCTCAAAAGTTTTGTGATTCTTGAAAAATAACTTTAGCAGCAAAATGCGATCGTCTATGACCATGAAAAATATTAGTACAAATACTGCAATTAAACTTGTGAGATCATTGTAAAAGGAAAGAATAAGTACAAATATACGTTATACAGAAATAATATAAAATGCAATTTTACCTGTTTCCATGCTAGTTTCGTTTGTGATTGCTATCAAAGTGACTTTAAGAAAAACAATTCAGTGTTAGTCATAAAAGCATTTTTTTTATTATTGTTTCCAGGAATGATTACAAATGTCCATTTGCAATTTGTACTTTTAGCACATCTGGAGTTCTATAATTTGATAATTTTATGATTTTTATTGTTTTTTCTTTTCACCCAAAAAGAAATTTAAAAATAATGCAAAAGGAAAGATGTCAAACAAAATACTCAAAATGGCATCACATCCTCAAAACTTCTAACAACACTACTTGTCTCAGCTTCATCAAATATTCCCATGTGCAACATTTTGCTGATACTTGTCACTAAGGTTCTGGAATATTAAATATGTTTATTGTCCAATTTGTCCCAACAATTAGCTGCATTAATTTTGATTGTTATCTGTACATCATCAAACATATTGGATCTTGAGAGCATACAATTATATGCAACAAATAACCACCTGGAAATAAAAACAAATGTCGATCCTGAATAGAGAGACATGCTTCCTGCAAAAACAGATCGATCATAATTGATGAGAGCATATATATGTTATGAAAATTTTATTGTCTCATCCTGTTGATTGCATGGGCAGACCCGGGTTTACTATAGTCAACCAACAACACCCCTAGCTCACTGGCCCTTTCGGCGACAGACCGCACAGCGGCCTGAAGTCTCATCCGAAGTGATTCTAATGGGTTGGCCAAGGACTCAAGCATCTTGGACCAGGTTCTGTCGCAATCCTACTTGCGGCTCGCAGCTCTTCTGGCTGCAAGATCTCCCTCTGTGTCTGTGCGTCGCGCGACCTCTTGCTCGCGTCGCGCGATCCCGTCGTCGCGCAGCTCTTCTAGCTGCGAGATGTTCCTTTACACCACTGTGTGTTCCTTCTCTGTGATGTGCACTTCCCCTGACTTGCGATATCTCCAGCCTTACCGCAACACTGCGCACCGTGCGACACGCAGATCCTGCCCAATGCGAAGTCCTCAACCTGCGGTATCGAGCACCGCAGCTTCTCTGCCGGTGCGGTATCACCTCTCTGTGATATCCTACCTCCGTGGTTTAGCGCACTTAGCTTTGCTCATGTCGACATGCAAGACTTAACATACAAAGCTATTCAATACTGCAACCAGTAGCTGTTTACGCAAACATAAATGAAACACATACAACATGCCAAAGGCTTTTAACTTATGATTATCCTTTTGTGCTGTGGTGAACTGATTAATACATTCATCCATTAAACTGCAAACAAAGTCCATGAAATAACTGAGCAATGCATAAGTAAACATAACACATAAACCAGTCGCATAACACAGATTTTAACGTGGTTCACCTCCAGGATGGAAGTTACGTCCACAGAACTGTGTTTTCTCTATTATAGCTTAAGGGAAGCCAAACACAGTTCTGCTGCACCTCACATGCAGCTCAAGATCCTCTCTCTTAAATCTTCTTCTCTACCTTTATGTTGTCGCTCTTACAACATACTCTTCCCTCTCAGTCGATCCCTGCGGATCGTTACATGCATACTCTATAAGCCAGCTGCTGGTTTCTGTAAGATTGCTACAGCTAAGTCTAGAACCAGAGCTCGGATTTTACAACAGTCTACTTATCCTTATTGCCTATTTCAACCACGACTGTCTAACTGTCTACCCAACCAACTAGCTAACCTTTTTCAATACAAAATTACATTCTTTTATAAGCATCCCGAAGGTCTTGCATTTACAACACTGTGGCCCTGTCCCAACAGTAACCCAAACCCTAATTAGTTATAGTCGGTCCTCTCTGTCCTTGAGGTAGCTGCTTCCCATCACACCACAGCTCTCTGCAGTCTTCCATGCTTCCCGGCACTGACCATCGGTACTATGCACCGCTTCTCTTTTCGGTTCTTCATCTTCAATGCTTGAGCCTCGTTGCTCCTTCTTCTTTATGAGGGTTGCTAAGCCCTCCTATCTTCCGTCGCTGCCTTCAATGCAGTGGGTGAGCTCTCCCTTCTCAGCCGCTCAGGTACAGTTGCCTTTCTTTGACTTTCGTATCTCAAAAAGTCATGGTTTCCGGCTCTTCTCTGCAGCTGGAACCGTGCTACGGCGTCGTAGCTCCGTCTTATCTTATTTCCTCCAAAACTTATCTCTCCGCCAAAACTAGCAGCTTCTTCTGTATCTGCGGGACCCTACTCCAACAGTCCCCTAACACTTACTTGTGGCTCGTCCTCGAGCCACCTGCAGCAGGCTTCTCCTGCTGTAGCTTCTCCTTCCCCTCCTGTGAAGTCTTCTGCAACTTCTGCCGAAGTCCTTTGACTTCGTTCTTCATTACCTCGACACATTCTCTTGGAATTTTGGTAACTTAGTTCGCTGGGCTCTCTTATCCTTTCTACCCATAGTCACGGTTTCGCTCTCTTCGCTCTTTCTCCTTTATGAATGCTCTAGTGTTTGAGAAGTGCGCCACATATATCCTTTCCTTTTTATCTGGGTTAGAACTTTTATCACAAGGAAAATATGTATCTTCCAGCCTTCTCAAACATTTCATTTAGTCTGGATCCTTGTGCACGGAAGAGAAGCAAACCATGAGCTCCGGTCCGAGAACAAGCCTTTGTCCTCGTTCTGGAAGTCTCCCCTCCACTGGGTTTGCAGTTCTCTTCCACTTCTCTTCTCTTCGAGGTGCTCCAGGTCCAAATGCTGCCTCTGAACCTCAGGTTTCAGTTTCAGTACCTCTACAATCTTTCGTGTTTCTCTTAGCTGATCAGATAGGTCAGCGACTTTCTCCCGTTGCTTTCTTTTTCTGATTTTTACTTTCTTTCTGACGGGAGATTTCTTCTCATTCTTCTGCTCTCCTTTCTTATCTTCAGTGATCGGCTCGACGTTCTTCTTCTCCTTAGCATAGACTTTGGTGACAACTTCTACTTCTGGTGCTTGACTCCTCATCCTTAGCGGCTGTCTGCCCTGTGATGTCTCTAATTCCACAACCTTGGGTGGCATCGCCATGGAGAACGCACAGTCAGTACATTCTTTCCAAACTTCGCTTCTATAGGTTCGTCCTCAGTCAGAATCTGCTTGGCTGAATACTCTGGGCGTGCAGTGGCTTCGAACTCTGGAAGTCACTGTACTCTGCAACTTAATTGGCTCTACACAGGGGACACTTAGCACTGCCCTGTATAAATCTCAATATTTGGCAACTGTATGCTTCCTACCTGAGGGATGTCTGCTTTTATGCCGAAGGCATACTACCGAACGGAACGGTCAACCTGGGTCAAACCCATTGGTCATCATAATTATTTGGACGAGACCCTACCCGTCATTCTGATCCACCATAATTGCTGAGATCTGATCACGTGTCCCTCAAAGCGTGCTATCCAGGCACCGGTGTCGTCAGAGATTTACCAAATCTGGAAAAATTTATTATACTATTGCCAAATCTACGGTAGGGGATACCGGTCATTTCTTCATTAACTACCTGTCAGACAGTGACTTGACTAGCCCACTGTCGGTTGCAAATTGAGTATGTGGCAGGGGGAAACATCTTACTGCTACGATGCAACTCCGCATCACCTGCGCGAACAAACAGTGTCAATTTTTTTTATTTTTTTTTCGCGACTTCTCATTCTTAGAAAATTTCTACCGGTGTAGACTCATTCCCGGTGCGATGCCTCCTTTCAACTACACTGGACATCTGCACCATTATAAACTGGTTTAAGCTAGGGCTGAGAGGCGAGGTGGCTATCACTATAGAGCTTAAGCCTACTGCCATTGATCCATGTGGGAAGAAGCTCCCCGTTCAACTGGCTAAGCTGAACGGCACCTTCCTCTGTAACTTGCTGTATTTTGTATGGCCCCAGCCAATGTGTCTTGAACTTCCCTGGAAACTTAATGAATCTATTGTCATAGAGGAGTACTAGGTCTCTGATCTGGAAAGTCTTACTCTTAATGTGTCTGTCATGCCAAGCTTTTTCTCGTGCTTTCTGCACTTTCTGATGGAATCCGGCGATGAACCTGTCTTCTTCTAAGGAAAGCAGCTGTGCTAGCCTTACTTCGATTGTGTCTGTATCAGTCATCCCGGTAATCTGAGTGATTCTTAAACTGGGAAGAATATACTCCATAGGAATAACAGCCTCCTGTCCATATACTGAGCTGAAAGGTGTGTGTCCCGTGAGTTTCTTACATGTGGTCCTGTACGCCCATAAAACAGCGTTAACTCTGAGGTCCCAATCATTCCTATGGCTATTGCAAATCTTAGTAAGAGCATTTTCTAGAATCTTATTGAAGGCCTCCACCGTACCATTAGCATGTGGATGGTAGGGAGTGCTCTTATAGTGCTGAATCTAGAATTCTTCTGTCAATGCCTCAATAGTGCTGTTCAAGAAATGTGTGCCTTGATCACTCATCAAAATTACTGGGCATCCAAATCTACTGATGATGTTTTCAAACAGGAACTGTGCAGCTGTGGCAGCATCGCAATTTTTTACTGCTTTGGCTTCTGCCCATCTGGTGAGGTACTCTGTTCCGGTAATAATATATCTCGCACCAGTGCGCTTTCCTGGTGGGTTGATAGGACCCACAAAATCTATAGCCCATTTGTCAAATGCGCGCAACATGACCTGCGGTCGTAGCGGCATTTCATCGCGTCGCGAGGGTTTTCCTACCCTTTGGAAAATATCGTAGCATCTGCAAAAGTCCTTGGTGTCTTTATGCAATGTAGGCCACCATAATCCTGCCTCCAGGATTTTCTGCACAGTCAGTTTTCCTACGAAATGTCCTCCTGCGGTTCCTGAATGAGCCTCTTTGATAATAACGTCTTTTTCGTGCGGCATCACGCATCTGCACAGAACTTCATCCGGACCTAACTTGTATAGGTGTCCTGCGATGAGGGTGAAGTCTCCTGCTTTAACAACCAACTGCTTCTTTTGCTGCTTAGTGAACTCATCAGGTGCTACTCCTGTAGTGAGGAATTGAATAATGTCGGTATAGTACTCATCTGCGATCTGTATGGAGAACAACGGTGCATCTGGCATATTGTCTTCTAGGTTACTGGGCTCTTCTCCTGAGTCTAACTGCGACAAATGATCCAGTCCTGCATTCAGTCTTCCTGGTTTCATAATGATTTCAAAATCATACTCCTGAAAGAGGAGTAACCATCTGCAAATTCGCCCCCCTAACACTGGATTATTGACCAAGTATTTTAGAGCGGAATGGTCAGTGAACATTTTAAACGAGGTGCCCAATAGATAGTGCCTGAACTTCTGCAGCACATACACCATAGCTAAGCCCTCTCTTTCTGTTGTGGTGTAGTTTTTTTCTGCTGTTGATAGCTTTCTGCTAGAATATGCAATGGGATAGTCAAGATCCCCTTCTCCTGGCTGTGTCAAGACGACTCCTAATGCGATGCCGGATGCATCCACATGTACATGAAATGGCTTGGTCCAGTCGGGAAATACTAGGATGGGTGCTGCAAACATCTTCTCCTTAAGTATGTCTAGACTCTGCTGGCATTCCTCATTCCATAGGAATTTTACATATTTCTTTAGCAACTTCTCCATCAGCGCTGTAATCTTTGCGTAGCCCTTGATGAACTTTCTGTAGTACCCGGTATGACCAAGTACTGTCCTCACTTGTTTGACTGATTTGGGTGCTGGAAGATTTACAATGATGGCGATCTTCGTGGGATCTACCATCAAGCCTTGTCTGCACACAATATGACCCAACAAGATACCGAATGGTGCACAAAATATACATTTCTTCAAGTTTAGAGAAATTTGGTACTGCCTACATTTCTCTAACATTAGTCTTAGATATCCTATGTGCTTATCGATTAGCCCAAATACAGTCCAGTCATCAAAATATACTTCTAAGAACTTATGAATGTATTCTTTAAAGACAGCAACTACTACTCTAGAAAATATAGCTGGTGCATTCTTAAGACCAAAGGGCATTACCGTATACTGGAATGAGCCCCATTCTGTTGCAAAAGTGGTCTTGGACCGATCTTCTGGATGTATTCTGATCTGATGGTAGCTTGAAAACCCATCGGTGAAGGAGTAGACCTCCTGTCCTCCCACGTTGTCTAATACTTCATCAGTGAACGGTGTTGGAAATGGATCATGAAGTGATGCATCATTGAGTTTTCACAGATCAACACAGATCCTGATGTCCCCTTTTGTTTTCTTCTCTTGCACTACCATAGGGATAACCCATTCTCTTTCTTCTACTGGTTCAATGATGCCTGCTGCTAGCATTTTATCAATTTCATCCTTTACTTTTTCTTTGTTGCGCGGATTCAATCTATATGGGCGCTGCTTAACTGGTCTAGCATCCTCCTTTAATGGTATCCTCATGACTCCCAGCTCTCCAACTATTCCCTTCATCTCTGTGAACTTGGTGGGAAATAGGTCCTGGTAGTCATGTAGCAGATCTGCAATCTGTCCGACTGTTTCATCGTTCCAGTAGTCTCCAATAGAGGCAAACTTGGGTTCTGCGTCTGTGCCAATATTGATCTTTTTAATCTTGATGGGCTCAGTGATTGCTGGAATCTCTAACTGTGGTCCCTCAACATCGCGAGTCCCTTCTGACTCCGGAATGTTGGTGTTGCGAGGGTCCTCATCCTCCTCCTCATTGTCTGGCCTTGTTGCGAAGTTATAGCATTCTAGCGCGTCTTGCAACTGGGTGGCCCACTCAGGTTGAGCCTACACTGAGATGGTACAATCCTCAAATATCTTGATCTTGATTATGTCTAGGGCCTGAGCAACACTTGGATGTTCCGATTCAAACGCAAAGGTGAGTAGGAAGCTGTCTGTCATAAGTGACCATGTGGTCGTCCCCTTGTGCAGCTCGGTCTCTATATACCAATTCCTTGGAACTGTGTCCAATGTGTGAATGAATCTGTGAACCCATTCATCCTCTTGAATGTCTGACCAGTTCTATTCACATGTCTGAATGTGTACTCTGGGGTCAGTTTCTCCTGTGTACTTCTGCTGGACATACTCTCTGTCGTCAGAAAATCTGATCGCCATCAGTCTTTTTATATTATCCCATCATGCGATATTCTCTTTATGTGCATACCACCATCTTGCAGGTGTAGCTCGAACTGCAAGGTCCATAGCTGCGATCCTCTATTCATGAGGAATTTGTTGCTCAAACTGTTCAAAAAAATCCTGGATATCCGTCAGAGCATGATATGATGGAGCCTCAGCGATCTCTGCGCCAATCCATCGTAGTGACTTACTGTTAAATGCACATCTGCGCGTTGAGACTTCGTAAAGTCTGTTTTGCCAGTTTTCTATACCAACATCAGAATCCGATGCGCATGAGCTGTCGCATCGCCAACTAATGTTCCCTTCTACGGTTGGATTGATGTAGTCACTCTGGTTCGCAGTCATTTGGTAGAGACTATCGATGTTATGTGCCTCCTCCTCTGCTCGGATAGGTTCGATATATCTACGACCTTGGTAAGGATCCAGCGGTGCGATGACCCGGATCTGCGCATATTCAAAGGTCATTTGTCTTCTCTTTAGGTCAATGACAGCTTTGCTACCAATCGCCCAATCAATACTTAATAGTGCTGGATATGGTCGACTGTCACCAATGATTTCTATAACCTTGAAGTCCGCAAAAGTACGAACTCCGTCGATATCAACTGGCACCTGCGGTAGTTGACCCAATGGTGATACTCGCTGCTGATTAGCTAATCTCAGGTGGATAGGCGATAGGGCTAACTGAGGACTACCCATCTGTTCCCATGTCTGCTTAGTTAGAACATTCACCTCTGAGCCCATATCTAAGACGACTTCATCCATTTCAAACTCGCCAATCTGCACTATGAATTTCATCTCTCTTCCAGTCCTTGTATGTCTTGTAATATTATGGACAGCGCGGTGTGCACTGCCCGATAGAGAGGGTTGCTGACACTGATCTATCCTGCGCTGTAGCTCACCGATAGCTTTGTCATTTCTCAGGAGTTTCAAGCAGCTGTACAGGAAGGATTGTACACTTCCTGTCAATTCCTCCTCGTCGCATCTCCCAGATGTGGTAGCCTGCGGTGCTTGCTTAGGGCTATCGCCACAAGGTGCTTGCTGCGGTACACCCCTAGACAGCGGTACCTGCGATCCTGATAGTGTAGGTTCATCAAAGGAAGCCTTGGCTTCATTAAAGGTCTCTTTATTCTGTTGTAGGTCGAGTGCTGTTGCTTTACTAGGAGCTCTACGCACCCACTCCTGACTTGTGTTCTTTCCGATCTGCTGCGATGTGCCACTGGTGGAAGCACCACTCCAAGTCACAATATTGACTCTTGGTTCTTGTTCTGCCTGCTCAGCAATGATAAGTTGGATGTTCTGGTGTATGGCTGGTTTAGGGTCTTTGATCTTAGCTATCAAGATAGGACACTCCTCTATAGTATGATCATAAGATTTGCAGTAGTTACAAGTAGTAGTGGGGTTCTGACAGTCCCTAGCATAGTGTCCTACAACTCCGCAATTATAAAAAGTGATTGGCCCATGACCTTGGCCAAAACCTCCTCCTCGGCCAAAGCCTTCTCCACGTGCAAAGCCTCCTCCATGGCCTCGTCCTCTGAATCCTCCTGCACGGCCTCCGTAAGCCTGATCCAGCTGTGGTCCTGCTGCTGGACCCGGTGTTTCTGATTGGACTCTGTACACATCATGTTTTCTATCTATCATGAGATCATAGGCTCGGCAGTCCTGTTCATCATGCCCGACGGATTTACAGAAGACACAGTATAGGTTCTTAGGTGTCTGTACATACTTCTGAAGCAAAGGGCATTGCTGAGGTGGGTGTCCTTGTGTTTTACATATTTCACACCATGGCCCTTGTGTTCATGGTAAGGGGTTAGGAGCCCCTGATGCTAAATATTCTGCAAAGACTGGACAGTTTTCTTCGGTATGACCCTGTGCTCTACACTTTATGCACCATATGTCTTGAATAACCTCTTTCCCTTTCTTAAGTTCGTGTATCTGTAACGTGAGGTTGGCCAACTAGTTCTGTAGAGTTGTCATGCCTGTACTGGTTTCTGCTAGAGGTGAAGCCTCTAGTTTCATTTCCATCTCCAGCGCTTCATCTTGAGTAGTGAGTTTCTGCTGCATTAGTGGCACTCTGATGTGAGGGAGCAGCGCTGCAATAAACCATTCCTTATGCTGCTCCGACGCAAACTCAAAACTTACTTGGTCTATAAGAGCTTTGAATTTCTGGTCAAAGTCCCATACTGACTCTGATGGTAGCTGCTTAATATCCTTAAGCTCTGTAATGCACTGAGACTCAGACTTAGGTTTCTTAAACTCTTTGATCATGGCGTTCTTGACCTGGGCAAGTGTCTTGGGTAGTGTAGTATACTTTATGTACCATGTCAAGGCTCTGTCTCTGAGTGTGGTGACAAACTGTACAAGTTTAAGGTTATCATCGTTGATTGTTTTAATGGTCGACATGGCTTCGCATAGGAACCAATGTTGTTCCGAGTCTTCTGCTCCTGTACCTTTAAAAATAGGTAGCTTCATGTCATCTCCCATTCTATTTCTTTGTGGTGGGTTCTGACTGACTGGGTTACTACCACTCAGCGGTGTAGGTGAAGGTGATGTAGCGGGAGTAGGTATTGTATGTGAACTACTAGATAGAGTACCTACGGGGTTATTCTGAGTCCCTGTCTGTTTCTGTGGGGTATAGGGGTGGTGAGGAATACCCCCCTCTGGTTCTTCGGTGGTGCTAGGGCTCTGCTGTCTAATACTATCTGAACTGTCTTCAAATACAGGAGAGCTAAAATCTACTTTATATTTCTTTCCACTACGTGTTCGTCCAATGTCATCAAAATCACTTTCAAACTCTTGTGACATTACTATCTTTACTTATTCATCTGAGACTAGATCCATTGTTCCTTTTTCATATAGCAGCATCTTAAGGGACAAGTTTAGAGATCTTAGGTACTTACCATGATATCCTCTGAAGAAGTATCGTTCAGCTTCGCTGAAGCTCTTTCTCTGGTCAACTACAAATTCTGTAACAAAGCCTTCTAGCACACTGGTAAGCCAGAAGTCCACTGCTCTCGTAATCAGATTGTCAAGGTTCTGCAAGGTCTGAATCAGCTCCGGTGTCTAGACAATGTTTCTTTTCTTCTTGAATGTGTTCCTATCTATCAACTTGGATAACCAGTCGAAAAGCTCGTTTCCATAGGTTGCAAAAAATATAGCATGTATATCTGAAGCGATATGCTTTTCTAACCAGGCCTCTGTGCTCAGTTTAGGGCTTCGATTTTCTTTCTTGGCAAACTCCCTTAAGTCTGAATCCAGCCACTGGTTAAACTCTTCTCTGGTAGGATGCCAACAGAACATTAACTCCCAGTTGTTTAAACCGGGAACGGAACCATTTTTTGATTGCATGGGCAGACCCGGGTTTACTATAGTCAGCCAACAACACCCCTACCTCACTGGCCCTTTCGGCAACAGACCACACAGCGGCCTGAAGTCTCACCCGAAGTGATTCTAATGGGTTGGCCAAGGACTCAAGCGTCTTGGACCAGGTTCTGTCGCAATCCTACTTGCGGCTCGCAGCTCTTCTGGCTGCAAGATCTCCCTCTGTGTCTGTGCGTCGCGCGGCCTCTTTCTCGCGTCGCGTGATCCCGTCGTCGCACAACTCTTCTAGCCGCGAGATGTTCCTTTACACCACCGTGCGGTCCTTCTCTGTGATGCGCACTTCCCATGACTTGCGATATCTCCATCCTTACCGCAACGCCGCGCACCGTGCGACACGCAGCTCCTGCCCAACGCGAAGTCCTCAACCTATGGTATCGAGCACTGCAGATTTTCTGCCGGTGCGGTATCACCTCTCTGTGATATCCTACCTCCGCGGTTTAGCGCACTTAGCATTGCTCATGTCGACATGCAAGACTTAACATACAAAGCTATTCAATACTGCAACTAGTAGCTGTGTACGCAAACATAAATGAAACACATACAACATGCCAAAGGCTTTTAACTTATGATTATCCTTCTGTGCTGTGGTGAACTGATTAATACATTCATCCATTAAACTGCAAACAAATTCCATGAAATAACTGAGCAATGCATAAGTAAACATAACACATAAACCAGTCGCATAACACAGATTTTAACGTGGTTCACCCCCAGGATGGAAGTTACGTCCACAGAACTGTGTTTTCTCTATTATAGCTTAAGGGAAGGCAAACACAATTCTGCTGCACCTCACATGCAGCTCAAGATCCTCTCTCTTAGATCTTCTTCTCTACCTTTATGTTGTCGCTCTTACAACATACTCTTCCCTCTCAGTCGATCCCTGCGGATCGTTACATGCATACTCTATAAGCCAGCTGCTGGTTTCTGTAATATTGCTACAGCTAAGTCCAGAACCAGAGCTCAGATTTTACAATAGTCTACTTATCCTTATTGCCTATTTCAACCACAACTGTCTAACTGTCTACCCAACCAACTAGCTAACCTTTTTCAATACAAAATTACATTCTTTTATAAGCAGCCTGAAGGACTTGCATTTACAACACTGTGGGCCTATCCCAACAATAACCCAAACCCTAATTAGTGAAAGTCGATCCTCTCTATCCTTGAGGTAGCCGCTTCCCGTCACACCACAGCTCTCTGCAGTCTTCCATGCTTCCCGGCACTAACCATGGGTACTATGCACCGCTTCTCTTTTCTGTCCTTCATCTTCAATGCTTGAGCCTCGTTGCTCCTTCTTCTTTATGAGGGTCGCTGAGCCCTCCTGTCTTCCGCCGCTGCCTTCAATGCAGTGGGTGAACTCTCCCTTCTCGGTCGCTCAGGTACCGTTTCCTTTCTTTGACTTTCGTATCTCAAAAAGTCATGGTTTCTGGTTCTGCTCTGCAGCTGGAACCGTGCTACGGCGTCATAGCTCCGTCTTATCTTCTTTCCGCCAAAACTTATCTCTCCTCCAAAACTAGCAACTTCTTCTGTAGCTACGGGACCCTACTCCAACACATCCCTCCAAATGGGTCCATTCTGTCACAGAAATTTGACACTTTTCAATTTCTGTGACCCAGTGTCTATGCTTAATTTTCATCATTTTGCTTGAATGATGAAAACCGAGAATATAGTGAATATAGTTCCTGGTTCCGCTTCCTGACCAACATGCGGCTATAACTGGATTTTTGCAGATCAAAATAATGAAGCAACTACATCGAAAATATGATCAATCAGGTTGGAGCACTCATAAATATTCACATCTCAATTTTTCCCGCGGTCACATCTCGATTTTTAGAAGTGGGCTTGGATGAGGTGGAATGTATGTGCCAGTGTTTAGTTAGGGATCGATGCATAGAGCAGGAATACGTGCACTAGAATAATTTCATTGAGCTAATGATGTGGCTATTATATAAGATGTGCCCGCCAGCTTATAAAACATCGAATAATAGTTCTATAAAGGTTCTCACAACACACTAAAACTCCATGCATTTGTCATAGGTAAATTTTCAAAATTAAAGCAGTTAGGTGATAGAGTGCAATCAATGATTCACCATTTCTGCAATCGTACCTATGACCATACCACAAATGTTACATTCTTTCCCACATGATCTATCATCATATAGAATGCTAGTGTCAGACGTAAAGTGAAGATAACTATCTATAATTTCAGAACTTGTAAGCTAGTGGACAAGATTATCAACAATGCGTGCCATTGACCTTTGAAATATTTCTACACATACCACCAGAACATTCATCGTTCTCATAACCGCTGGCTCTATCACGACCATATATCCACCATATGGAAGACATTGTTTATTTCTTATATCATCACAGAGTTCAAATCAAAAAAAAATTTCATGCATGTGGGATAGGCATCATTCAACCTTTCATTTAAGTTGTAATCGACAGGATTTTCTCCTATATGTTAACGTTGGATTATGTATCCACAATGGAAAAAAGCACCAGTCACTTTTTATCTATAGTGGATATTTGACTATCATGATTCAAGAAGACCATTTGCTTGATTGATTAGGGTTGATTATAGATAATTTCCACCACTTGCTCCCTCTAGAATGAATTGAAACCAGAATAGTGAAGCCTAAAATACATAGGCTTGACTACTTAAAAAAATCTTCTCGCGGATGTAGACTGAAAATATCATAGATCAACTCTTACTGCGATTGGTCACAGCCTTCTATATTTTGTTTGGAGACCTGATATACCATTTGTTGATGGAAATGGAGGATCTATAAATTGCATATATGGAACTAGGGATTATGCAGGCTGTTGACTAATCTATGGTAGCAGAATGCTTCTAATTTTCTAGGAATAACAAGGAACATTGAATATCAATTTTTTGTGTGATTACGACAAGTGTTTCCCATATCTTCTTTTTCCGTTGCCGAAGAATCTATGATGATTCCATCAATGTTGGCCAATTGTACATTGAAGTTGATTTCCAATGTTAGATCTAAGAGATAATCAAAGGATTAAAGAGAAAAATTCATTTTTGAGAAAATAGATAAAACCTGACATGTTATGAAGGTGCATTTGTTGGACAAGGGTGGGGATGTTTAATCTTGAGCCATTGGGGAAAATCCATGTGTTAAAATAAAACACCCAAAAAAAGTATTCCCATTCCCTCATGCATTCATGTTTTCATCTTCCCTCACGTTTTGGGGAGCGCGGGATGTTTTGATCATCCATCCTTCATTCACCCATGTTTTTTTTATTTTTCCTTCCTCATGCATCTCAACCTTCTTGAGTTTTTATCCTTCATGTTTTCAATTTTTCCTCAATTGTGCATGTCTGGTCCATCATCTGGCTCTCACCAAAACGTTGTGGTCTATTCTGATTATTCTCTATTCCATTCTTTTCATGCACGTTGTCTGTTCGTCCTGCTTGCAGAACCGTGTTTTGTTCTGGGTTGTTCACCTTTTGTTACCATCGTTAGTTGCACAAAGGTCCAGGGTATCCTTTGTTTGATGAATGAATGAGCAGTGGAGATCACTCGATTTTATGAGAAAGAGTGGTCATCAATGGTTTCCTTAGTATTGTTGTGCAATGGTATCCTCTATCACAGAGTGAGTGGAAGCCTATTTTTTTATGTTGACTTTGTGGTTTCTTGTGTGTGCATATGTTTCCTTCGTATGAAATGGTTTGGAGTAGAAATGAGTCTAAACTAGATTGATAAACCTAGTGTAGAAAGGAACACCACAAATAGATCTAGAGGGGCCAGTTTTCTTCATTGCACACCCTGAACAACAATGGAAGGAAAGGCATAGCCTAAGGGACTGTGTAGAAGAGAAGGAGATGCTTCCTTTTGTTGGGTGTGTAGGTATTTTAGGATCCAAGCTCGATCTAGTGCATGTCTCCATAGCTCGGTGATTGAGCTCACTAGATTAACAGTTCAAGTTTTCTAACTCCTTTGCAGCCTGATAAACCCATCTATTAGTCAGCTTGGATAAGTAGCTTGATAAACCCAACTATTAGTTGTCTTTGCTGAATAGCCTGATAAACCCAACAATATATTGACTTGGCTGAGTTTTGTTGTATCCTTGGCTATGTGTGAGCCGACTAGTGTTCCTTATTCCTTGTGGGAATCATTCCTAGCTCGGGGGTGACAGTGCTGCTGAGAGACTGATGAGCGCACTAGCCTATGGTTGGGTGGAACATTGTAGCGACGTAGCCAATTGCGGGACAAAATTATTTCAAGATAAGTATTCTTTTCTATGTCAATCTCTGCAAATGTATTTTCTTAATGAAATATGATGAACATGCCTAATGTTGATGAATTGCTTCCGCTGTATAATTGCAATTGTATGCATCTGTGTATGTTTTATTTCAATGCATTTTAAAATTACGTTATGGGTCTTAGATTTCCAGATTGGTGATGGCCGAAATGATCAAATATATCCAAGAATTCTATTAACAAGTTGAATTTCCTTCCAGAAACTTCCTTTTCGCAACTTGCGGGATGTGGTATGTGGCTTTACAGACTCTATATGCCGTAAATCTCCTTCCACAACATCCTTTTCGCAACTTGTGGGATGCGGGATACGGCTTCCCAAACTCTATTTTTCACAAATCTCCTTCCACAGCTTCCTTTTCGTAACTTACGAGATGCAGGATGAGGCTTCACAATCTCTTACTTATGCAAATCACCTTCCACAACTTCCTTTCCACACGAGGGATGCGGTATACAGGATGCAGCTTCACAATCTCTATTTCCACAAATATACTTCCACAACTCTCCTTTCTGCAAGAGGGATTCAGGATGTGGGTTGTGGGATGTGGAATGCAGGATGCAGGATGTTGGGTTGCAATTTCCATATTTTCACCATTTCTACCACTCAATATTTCAGCACCGTTGATTCTTGTGGGTTGTTTCTTTGTTGTTCGATCTCCTTTGAGATCTTTCTTCGCGAATAGTCGAATTGATCTCTAACAAGATCAATTTCTCAGTTGTTGGGAAGTTGGAGAATTTATCTGCAAACTTGAATAGATGGAACACAAGATGAGTTCATGCCTCTATATATCTCTGCAAAAAAGGGAAATCCATCAAAATACATACAGAATTCAATGAACTTTGATCTGGACGATCCTACAACAATCAAAGAGTTATGGTCACGATCTCTCTCTAGTGAACGGGAGGGGATGTGACAGTGTGGTATCAAAGATGCGGGTTGGAGCATTGGGCCTGGATGGGCCAAAATGAGTAGTTAAAGAAGATAAGAGTACCCTTAGATACCAACATTGTAGTACACTACAGTGTGGTATCAGAGTTGTGGGTTGCAGCATTGGGCCTTGATGGGCCAAGTTGAATAGTTAACAGAGTTGTTGGTAAATGGTTTTTACTTCTAATTTTATTATGCAGCTAACAATTTTTTTTATTAACATATTTTGTAGAAGTATAGTCACCTTCAAAGGGAAGGATTCCAAATAGTGCATTTTGGTAAAGTTTGTTTGGATAAGCCATGAGAACTGACATGTGTGATGATGCACAGAACACCAATGAATACGAGGAATATGTTATGGGGGAAAATGTTCGAATTGGAAATATTTAGATAGAGTCTAATGGGAGGAGGTTTCAAGATACTCCCCCATATTTTGAAGTCACCATGAGAAGCCTAAGAGTGGAGATGCAAAGTCACAGGGAAGATAATGAAATATTGGTTAAGGCTCTGGAGGAGCAGAATCAGCGGAATGCATCCATGCTACAAAGTTTGATAGACATTCAGAGGAGGATGAACTCTGGGGACCGGACAGTGAGACCAAAAGGAAGTAAGAGCATTGCTATAAGAAGAAATAGATCTCCTAGTGGGTCATCTAATTCTAAAGGATCCACTGGTGGTTCAGGTTCTTCTTCTCATGAGAATAAGAAAAAGAGGCTCTACCAGAACCATTCATGTGATGAATTTAAGAAGGCAAGGCCTCCTACCTTCAATGGTGAGATAAAAAATGGTCAAGAAGCTAAAGCTTGGCTTTTTGGGATGAGGAAATATTTTCAAGTCCAAGAATACTCGGGAAATATGAAGGCTAGGGTAGCCATATTCAATTTGATTGGAAGAGAATCCATATGGTGGGAGCACTTTAGGGAAGTGAAAAATATTAACTAAAGGAATATTGTCTGGAAGCAGTTCCAGAAGTATTTCAAGCAGAAGTACCTCTCTGACAAGTACTATGATGATAAGATCAAATAATTCCATGAGCTAAGATTGCGGCAGTAGACCATGGAAGAGTATGCAAACAGGTTCTTAGAGCTGTTGAGGTCAGTAATGTACATCAAAGATGAAAAATTAAAAATGTAGGATGCTTTGGTGCACGGTGGTACCAATTTGTGTGAGTTATGGAAGAGGTGGTTTTGAAACTTGTAATATGGAGTACTTCCTCTCCTAAAGAACATAGTGAGAAGATAGTTTGAATTCCATACAAATAAGGAAAGTGTATGCTATTGATGGTTTTTCCTAGGAATGAGCTCACATCAAGAGGGAAGGTTCAATATTACATAGGTTTCGGTTAAGTGAGATATGAAATGAAGGATACAAAATATCCATAAGTAAAAAAGGAAGAAAGGTAAAAAGTTTATGAAACTCTAGAAAAATAAATTTTTTCGTAGACCTTGGTTAAGATACTAAGATGAATTAAGTGGTTGAAATGGAACACAAAGAATCAATAGGTAATTTATTTGACATATAATTTTCAAAATGTAATGTTTGTAAATGGAATGGAATCATGTGATTGCTAGGATAGATTCCCAAATTCCACACACTAGTAAGATGTTAGATTTCTTTTTACATTTTCATATGAATAATATTCTCCTAGAATCTTAAGCATATTAAGGTGTATGTGGGTTTTTATACCTTTAACATTGAAATAATGGATTCTCTATAGTGATATTCAAACATATAGGTCCATACAATGGTCTATATGGGAAAAAGTTCCCAAGTCTCCCACTTGAACATCGTCATACTACGCATTCCCAAGGTAATATGAACTATGCCTTGATTACCGGATTTATATCCTTTTATCACATATCTGATATAGATTCATTTTCTGATATATAAGAATAATAAATATCAGTGTCTTTATTGGATAAATCACCTATCAGTCTCCTAGATTTGTCTCCCAATGATTTTGTTTTTCACTAGATCCTAACTTGTCTTTAACCAACTCTATCTCACTCCAGTCAAATGATTATGAATATTATTTAGAATGAAATTTTTGAGATGATATTCAGGTTATCACATCATCTATATCATTTAGTCGTCCTATGAATACTCCTAAGACTATACAAACCCCAAGTTCACTAGTTGACTCCTTATTGTATTTCTATGTAGTGATACTTATATCTAATGGTTTCAAGTCTTGTCTATTTTTCACTCGTTGGTTATCCATGAAATTAGTAATATTTGGACTTATGTTACACATATTTGTATCTGATTGAAACATCTATGTTTCATATCTCAAGTCCATCCATCATTTAGACTTACACATCCATCAATTTTCCCCAGTTGCTAATCCTTTTCCTACTCTACCCCCATATCCTCATGGAGAAACTATGCCTTTGGTATTTGATGCTCGATATGATAATATTTCTGATATTTCATAGTCATTTCAGCCTCATTTCATAATTTCGAAGGTTCTACAACAATTTGAAAACAAGATACATGGTCTATTTCACCAGTTTGCAATTATACAAGGAACTGATTGTATTGAATTTTTTACCCTTTGGGGAAGAGTATGCACAGATCTCTTTTCCTTCATATATTGTGTTTGAAGGTTATAATATGTTAAGAAAAAAAATCATTCATATAATTATCATCCTTCATTAGATGATGATATACAAGGAGTCTCTCCTCTTTTTTCTTGTAGATACTACACTCTAGCACATGGTCACGACATTAAGAACTTCTTCACCAAGTTCCTCAACAAGAAGCATTTCATTCAACTCATTAAATTAAAGAAGAAGATATAATGAATACATCTTTTTCATTTTTTTCCTTGTCCTTTCTTGATCAAGGATTTTACCCATGTCGTTTTGCCTCTTTCCCCACTTTCCTTTAAAAAAGTAATTGTAAAGAGTTACGATAGCCTTGTTGTTGGGCCCTATATGCATCTATATTTATGATTATATCAGATAATCCATCATAAATTTAGCATTAAATGGGATTGTTAGAATATCATAAACCGACTCAATTCTTAGGATTACAATATTTAATCATTTCTGGTTAATTTCCTATCCACTAGCCTAGATAGTTAGCATCCACTTGCACCACATGGTCAATACTTGCCATATATACCCATGGAGTTCTGTTTTTGTAATTTTGGATTGATCCTGCCTACTTTATTTACTTCCTATATTATTAGTTGCATCTTGTTGCAGATCATGTCTTTATACTTCTTTATTCCTACGTTTTCAGTGGATACGGTAAAGCTAGTCAACTAGGAAACTGCTTTTTTTTGCCAACCCATCCTCCATGATTTTTTGTCCATATTCCATGATTAACATGTTTTTCAATCACTCATGAGAACTCACTCATGCTTTATCCAATTCGTGAGCTCCTTTATTGATTTGGAAGGTGCTTTAGTCACCTATGGGGGTTTATCATATTTAGTAATCCTGATTTATGAGCTAGCATGAGTTACCTTATAGAAACTCTATTTTCCATTATAAGGATCTATTACTAATGTAATAATTATAAATTAATTTGATCAATATTTAATTACTATTCTCCTCTTCTCTTGTATTCAATCTCATTGTTCTTCTCTCTATTTTCCTTGTCCATGCTTGTGAGAAATATATTTGTAGCTATATTTTCATCATGTGATTCATTAAGCCACTATTTATTCGCAGTATCAAAGCTTCCATTTCTACACCAACATATGAACAATATATATTTTAGAGGAATTATAAATCAAAGAATGTTTTTCTATGTGGATTGTAGCAAATTTACTTGAATGCATTTGAACATATGCAAAATTCAAAGTCGTTTTTTTATAGATGTAAAAAATATGGGATCTCATTTGATCTAAGAAGAAAATTTTCATCATTGGAGTATCAAAATTACTTGGGAATTCCATTCAAACAACTAGAAGTTGGTGTATCTATAGAGGATGAAATCTATAATGTGTATCCCATTACCACACAACCCTAAGAGTTAGCAAAAGTGATCATGAGCCAAACATGATATCTATGTATCAAAAAGTTAGAGAGGTCATATGTTCAAATATATTGATCCACTCAAGCTTAGTTTCCATATTCTGGGCCAAGATTTTACCCAATTTAACATCCATGAATCATGGGGAAGTACATTGAGTTTTTTCCATGAGGTTGTTCCAAGGAGAAAACAAATATCCCTCTACCATGCAATAAGAAATCAATTTAACCATTTTTTTGGAAGAATAATTCTCTAAGGTGATTCATCATTGACTTTGTTGAAATTATCACTCCCATACAAATGGTGATTAACAAGGATACAATATTTTTATGGATCAGGGTTGTTAAAGATTTTTTTGAAAAAAATCAAGGAAATCATTTGTCACTACAACCTTGAGCAATCTTGACTTTAACAAAGAATTGTTCGTCTATATGTTTTATTATTATCGCTTCCTGATCCTCACTCTCACTCAAAAGGATGAGGAAGTAAATTTCCAATATCATTTATGAGCACATAATTACAATGTTTTAAGGTAAATTATCCAAATTTTTGAAAGGAAGCGTACATTATCATTGAAGATTTGAAATGATTCAAACCTTATATAATGAAGAGCCACATAAAGGTCATTATTTAGCATTTAAATTTTAAATTTATTGTAATCTACAAGGAACTTGGAGAAATGCATGAAAACCATATAAATTATATCCATGAATATGATTTAGATATTGAAATTACAATCATAGTTCATGTAAAAGGACCATGGAAACTATCACCTAAGTTCAAGATCAAGTGGATGTTAATGAAACTAATTAGGTGAATGAAGAGTCATTGTATGTGACCAATTTTCTCTCGATACATAGCAATATAGATTCATGGTACTATGATATGAGGAAAAAATATTATGAATCCAATCATGGATATAGTTATCCCATGGATCCAATGTCTTAAGAATAAAAAAGGGAAGGGTAATAAAGTTGCAATAGGTACAATAGAATGAGTAGATGAGGGATCATCTTAGTTTGATATTTCATTATGCATGTCATTTTTTATCTTCTAGCACCATGCCAAGTGTTGAATTGTATGTGATTAGTGGGTAACCAAGACACGTGGCTTACATGAAACTCTTAAGTATTATTCAAGAGAGTAAGAGTGAGGTATATGTGTAGAGTTTTGTATAGATTCTATAGATATCATGTGAAAGGATTGGACACCTTTCCTTCTAGATGTTATTGAGTGATGTTCTTTAGTTGAACGGTTGCTTGCTTGTTTGTGGGTTAAAAAAAATTCTTCTTAGTATTGTGTATGTTATATATTCATTGCATTGCCATCATTTACACTCAAAAGTACATCAACATATATCAAGAACATGTTGTGGAAAAGGGAGGTCTAAGCGATATGTCTCTATAGATTGCAATAACATACAATGAATAATGGTGCTTTGGTGCATGGTGGTACGAATTTGTGTGAGTTGTGCAAGAGGTGGTTTCGAAACTTGTAATATGGAGTACTTCCTCTCCGAGAGTATAGTTTGACTTCAAGATAAATAAGGAAGGCATATGCTAGTGATGGTTTTTCTTAGGAATGAGCTCAGATTAAGAGGGACGGTTCAGCATTACATAGGGTTTGGTTAAGTAAGATATGATATGAAGGATACCAAATATCCATATGTAAATACAAGGAAGAAAGGTAAAACGTTTTTGAAACTCTAGAAGAATAAATTTTTCATAGATCTTGGTAAGAATACTAAGATGAATTAAGTGGTTGAAATGACCACAAATAATTTATAGGTAATTTATTTGAAATATAATTTTCAAAAAGTAATGTTTGTAAATAGAATGGAAACATGTGATTGCTAGGATAGATTCCGAAATTCCACATACTAGTAAGACGTTGGATTTATTTTTATATTTACATATGAATAATATGCTCCTAGAATCTTAAGAATATTAAGTTGTATGTGGTTTTTTATACATTTAACATTGACATAATGGATTCTCTATTTTTATATTCAAACATATAGGTCCATACAACAGTCTATATGGGAAAACATTCCAAGGTCTCCCACCTTAACATTGTCATAGTGCGCAGTCCCAAGGTAATATGAGCTATTCCTTGAGTGCCATAGTTAAATATTCTTATCACATCTTTGATATATCAGCATAAAAAATATCAGTATCTTTCTTCGATAAATCACCTATTAGTCTCCTAGATCCATCTCCCAATGATTTTGTTTTTCACTAGATCCTAACTTGTATTTATCCATCTCTATCTCACTCCATTCAAATGGTTATGAATATGATTTAGAAGGAAATTTTCAACATGATATTTAGGTTATCACATCATCCATACCATTTAACCATCCTATGAATACTCCTAAGACTATACAAGCCCCAAGTTCACTAGTTGAATTCTTATTGGATTTCCATGTAGGTTGCTTATATCTAATGGTTTCGAGTATTGTCTATTTTTAATTGGTTGGTTATGCATGGAATTAGTAATATTTTTACTTATGTTATACATATTTGTAGTTGATCGAAACATCTATGTTTCAGATATCAAGTACATCCATCATTTAGATTTACACATCCATATGTTTTCCCCAGTTACTCATCCTTTTCCTACTATACCCCCATATCCTCATGGAGACTCTATACATTTGGGATTTGATGCTTGATATGATAATATTTCTGATACTTCATAGTCATTTCAGCCTCATTTCATTATTGGGTAGCTGCTCCAGCTGTTTGAAAACAAGATACATGTTCCATTTCACCATTTTCCAGCTATAGAAGGAATTGATTGTATTGAATTTTTTAATCTTTGGGGAAGAGTATGCACAGATATATTTTCCTTTATAGATTTTGTTTGAAGTTTAGAATATGTTAGAAGCAATAATCATTCATATAATGTTCCTCCTTCATCGAATGATGATCTACAAGGAGTCTCTCCTCTTCTTTCTTGGAGATACTACACTCTACCACATGTTCATGGAGTTAAGAACTTATTCATCAAGTTCTTCCACCAGAAGCAGTTCAGTAACATCATTCAATTGAAGAATAGCATATAATGAAGACATGTTGTTCATTTTTTTCCTTTTCCTTTCTTGAGGGAGGATTTTCCCCATGTAGGTTTTCCTCTTTCCTCACTTTTCTAGACAAAAATAATTGTAAAGGGTGACCATATCCTTCTTGTTGGGCCCTATATGCATCTATATTTATGATTATTTCAGATACTCCATCATAAATTCAGCATTAAATATGGGTTTTAGAATACCATAAACCCACTCAATAATTAGGATTACAATATTTAATCATTGATGGTTAATTTCCTTTCCACTGGCCTAGATAGTTGGCATCCACTTGCACCACATGGTCAATACTTTCCATATATACCCATGGAGTGAATTTATTATGATTCTGGATAAATAATTCCTACTTTATAGACTTCCCATATTAGTAACCGCATCTTCTTGCATATCATGTCTTTATACTGCTTTATTCCTATTTTTTTAGTGAATAAGGTAAAGCTAGTCAACTAGAAATATGCTATGTTTTGTGGCCAACCAATCCTTCATGATTTTATTTCCAGATTCCATGATTAGCATTTTTTTCCATCACTCATGACAACTCACTCATGCTTTAGCCAATTCGTGAGCTCCTTGACTTATTTGGAAATTGCTTTAGTCTCCTATGGGAGTTTATCATATTTAATAAGCCTGATTTATGAGCTAGCATGAGTTGTCTTCTAGAAACTCTATTTTCCTTTATAATGATGTATTACTAATCAAATAATTATGAATTGATTTGATCAATAGTCAATTACTATTCTTCGCCTCTCTTGTATTCAGCCTCATTATTCTTTTCTCTATTTTCCTTGTGCATTCTTGTGAGAAATATCTTTGTAGCTAGATTTTCATCATGTGCTTATTCATAGAATCAAGCCACTATTTCTACACCAACATGTTAACAATATATATTTTAGAGGAATTATTAATCAAAGAATGGTTGTCTATAAGGATTGTATCAAAATTACTTGAATGCGTTTGATCATATGCAACATTGAAAGTCATTTTTTTATAGATGTAAGAAATATGTATTTTCTTGAACATAATAATACTTCAATGTGTATGATACATGTATTATTCAACATGTTATTCCATTGAAATGAAATATTTAACCATCTCAATTGAAAGTTGTGAAATATTCATCTATCACAGGAACCATTGGTACAAAAGAATTGAAAATTTTTCTTTATACAATGCTATATTTCCATTGCACAACTAATAATATATTACAAACTTTATCCTGATTAGGAATAAGAGAGGTTAATTAAGTTAAGAATATATTTTATAAATTTTAACCAAGCCTCATATAAATATAACTATCATGATCCACCTATGTAGTTGATTTCTTATCTTGTGACAGGTTCTAAAATGGTCTCACTTTTGAATGAGGCTTTCAAGGTACTCTTGATTTATTGTCTCAATTTCAAATATATTAAGAACATATTAAATGTCAATAGCCAATTTATGCATATGAGGTAATTTTGATTGGATTAATCTCTTTCAGTGCCACCCTCCAACATGTGAACAATATAGATTTTAGAGGACTTATTAATCAAAAAATTGTTGTCTATGTGGATGATATGAAAACTACTTGAAGGCGTTTGATAATATGAAACATTTGAAGCTACTTTTTTTATATATGTAGCAAATATGTGATCTCATTGAATCCCAAGAAGAAACTTTTCATCAATGAAAATTACTTGGTCATGCCATTGAAAAGGCTATATGTTGGTGGATCTATAAAGGTTGAAATTCCGAATGTACATATTAATACCACACAATGCTAAGGGTTAGCTCAAGTGGCCATGAGTTACACATGATATATATGTACCCAAAATTTATAGAGTTCATATGTTAGAATCTCTTGATCCCCTCAAGGTTAATTTCCACATTTAGGGTCAAAATCAGGGATGATTTTAAGGAACCATAGTTATTTAAAAGTGTATAAATGTTCACGAATATTACCAATTCTTAAAACTCCAACTATAAAATGATTGGCGATATTTTTAAAAAAATATTTTAATTTCCAAGGATTTTATATCATTTATATAATAATTTGGCGATTTTTAGGGTGAAAAAATTTTACCCCATCAAAATTGGGCGAAACATGGCTTCAAAAAATGCAAAATGGCGAATCTTTTTTGGGAGAAAAACATGGAAAAATAGCCCACTGGGCTAAAATTCGCCCCTAAAATTATCCCTGGTCAACATTTTGCCCAAATTAACATCCATGAATCATGAGGAAGTGCATTCAATATTTCCATGAGATTATTCCAAGGAGAAAAATATCCCACTACCACACAACAAGAAATCAACGTAATCATTTTTTTGCAAGAAAACATTTCTAAAGTGATTCATCACTAACTTTATTGAAACCATTAAGCCCCTATGAAATCCGATTAAGAAGGATAGACTATTTTGATGGAACAATGTTGATAAAGAAACATTTGAAACAACGAAACCATTTTTGTCATTACAACCTTGATCAATGCCAAATTCAACAAATAATTTTTCCTCTATATGTTATATTATTATCACTTCCTCATCCTCACACTCACTCAAAAGGATAAGGAAGTAAATTCCAAATATAATTTATGAGCACAAAATTATGTTTTTTTAAAATAGATTATCCAAATTTTTGAAAGGAAGAATACATTATCATGAAAGTTGTGAAACAATTCAAAAATAATATACTAAAGAGCCACATAAAGGTCACTATTTAGAATTCAATTGTTAAATTTATAGTTATCTAGAAGGAACCTAGAGAAATACAAGAAAACCATATGAATTATGTCAATGATTATGATCTAGATATTAAAATTACAATCATAGTCAATGGAAAAGGACTATGTAAACTAGCACTTAATTTCAACATCAAGTGGATTTTGATGAATATAGCTGGGTGAATGAATAGAATGTCGCTTTTCAGAATTTTGGAGAAAATTACAAATTGGGAAAAATTCGAGCTTAACTAGTGATGACTCTAGAGGGTTCCAACTTTCACCAAATGGTACCAAATTTCAAATTAAATGGTATGATGAGTCTTAATACATCCCAAGTTGGTTTATGTATACTTTTTATCAGACTTTATACCTCTGCAAATGTGTTTGGGGCTAATGAAAAAAATACCAAAATTACTAGAAAATTGTGTTCAAATCCCCCCAAGGGTGATGGCCAAACTAGCTCTCCAAATCAAATACTACAGTAATTTCAGAACAGAGTATGGGAATTAGTATAAGACATCAACGAATTCCCTTAATCATGTTTATTAATTTCATCAAGTGGATTATGATCTGCAACATTTGTAGGGTAATTTTCATAGAAATTTCCTAAGGGAAATTTGCGTTACTAGCTACACTTTGACATAGGAAAGCTAGATAATATGGTTTTGAGAGTAATCTAAAACATAATGTAAATATATGGAATAAAATATTCTTCCCCAACAGCATAAAACTCAAAGGAAAAACCTCTCACAAATATGATACAATACTCCTTCAAGATTGAAGCCAAAGTCATGGAAACTAGTGATTCAATGGCATGGGAATGCAAGAGTTTCACATATGTATTTATTGGATTTAGACCCACAGAGAATAGGGGAAAGAAATTAAAGAGTAACACATCATATATGGATTTCTAAACGTCATCAAACTCATATAACATTCCTCATACAAATATGATACAAGACTCCTTCAATATTGAATCCATAGTCATGGAAACTAGTCATTCAATGGCATGGGAATGCAAGGTTTTCACACATGAGTTTCTTGGATTTAGACCCACATAGTATATTGAAATTAAATTACAGAGTAATACATGATATATTTATTTCACAAAATCCTCAAAATAATATAATATCTCTCTTACAAATATAGTATAAAACTACTTCAAGATTGAAGCCAAAATCCATGAAGACTAGTGATACAAGAGCATTAGTATGCAAGCTTTTCATACATATATCCCTGATATTTAGACTTATAAAGAATATGGAAATAATAATTTAGAAACAGACATCATATATTTATTCCCAATCATCATAAAACTCATATAAATGTACTCATACAAATATGATATAATGCTACTTCAATATTGAAGCCAAATCCATGAAAACTAGTTATTCAAGACCATGGGGAATGCGATCCTTTCATACATGTAATTATGATATATTGAATTACATAGACTATGGATATGATATTACATATCCATACATCATAAATCAAATCTTGGGCATCAACCATCCTCAACAAGGAGCAAGAATCACTCTGATAAGTGCGCCATCAAATGAGAGTGTCGGGGAATGTAGAAGAAGGAATGAGAGAATGGGCAAATGGATGAAAATTAGACTGTATGGACCTTAAACCTGAAACTAAAAATCATGAATTAAGATCCCATTAGAGGTATTAAATTCCTTTCTATAAAACAAGCTGGAAAAGAATCCAACTCCCTCGAAATTGGTTCACAAACAAGGAGAATTTACTCATTGTGCAATGGACAAGCAAAAGCTCTCCAAAATGACAAAGTCCAATTAAAAAATGATCAAAAGCTATTCTCCTTCCTCATGGAATAATTTTATTAAATTCATGATGCCTCCTAATGTCGAATTTCCCTCCATGAGCTTCCTCCAACTCATCTTAGTGGTTTAGTAACTCTCATGACACTCGCCTTCCTCTTCATGCTCTGATTCTTTCCCCAATTTGAATGGCTTCCTATAACTCCCAAGTTCAAAATTTTGGTGGATAATTTTGTCCCTGACATGTCAGATTTGTCATATGTCAGCGATCAAGTCTGAATTTGTCATACTTGTCATAGAATCTTCCATCATTTTTTGTCATGGAGTGCATAGAATCTCCTTCGAAGTGGCACACCTTGTATTCTAGTCTCTTCCTCTTCCATGGGAGTTACCCTCCTTTATCAATTCGACTTCCTTGGCTCATTATATGATATTTGACACCACATTACCATCTAGTAATTTTACATTACCCATGTGTTTGAATTTGGACGAATATCATGCCAAGTATGTAGGGAATCTAGTCACCCAAAGTCTTCACAAGCTTCCAAGTATCTTCATTAACCCGTGCCACATTATTTTATTAGAATTTATCATTTATGTGGCCCATTAAAATGTGAATATTGTAAAATTATGTCCCTTTGGGTCCCATATCCCCTTATTACAAAATTTATGTCTCTATCTCAACCTATGGAACTAGTAGGTTGTTGAAACATTATTTGCAAATAGTCTTATTTGGAAAATATTTAATTGGAGACATGACAAATCCTCCCTGCTCAAGCTTGCTTGTCCTCAAGAAATTCCAAGTTTGTATGCTGATTTTTTTATTATTATTCCCAAGTGGCATCCTGATGTGGTACTCCTTCCCTTGCACCAAGTGCTCTCTTATGTTTCTCCTCATTGATTTTCTTTAGCTGAAACTTGAGTAGCGGCACTCATGTAATGCAATTTTATGTTCCCAAAAGTAAATGATGCAGGAGCATCGCAACATGCCGGTAATGTGATGAGTTGGTCAGATGTTGTTGAATATTTTGTTGTTTTGATAAGTCATAGTCTGTTAGCGGCAGTAGGAAGGAGTGTGGATCATGACTCCCTGCATGGAGATCAAGGCGTCGATTGTTTGTTTTGGACAGCGACGTTTTCATCATGCTTGGTAGTTTTTTTTTAGGTTACAGGACCAATCCGTAGAGAAGGTCATAGTTTAGGTTAAATAGACAGATTAGAGGAGTATCAAGGGTTCTGTTCTTCAGGGTTAGAATTCCAAATTCGTAGAAGGGAATATCAGACCTGCATATGGGTTCCACTTGTAAATATTTTGAATACTAAAGAAGGAGAGCTCAGCTATGCGTTTTGTGTGTTTTCTTAATAAGAAGAGTAGCCATGTGTTTGCAGTGTTATTAGCCTAGATGCATTTATAGTTTGAATGATGAATCCATGAAGAGCCGACTTCGGCGGTTTCCTGTACATTTGTGTATTTCTATGAAATTAGTGACTCAAGTATTAAATTATTTCTTGAATAGATGAAATGGGTCATAGATGCATGTGTTGAAGTGTTAGGATAAGGAATATTAAGGATTGCAAGATGGATTTATCGATTTTATGATCAATCAGCGTAGCACACAAATTTTCTGCCTTAACAAGTTTTTTGCAGAGAATGAACAGTGGGGATTTAGTCCACAGATGAAGATCGGATGGTCCAAGAGAGGTCCATGACAAAAGTTGTGAGGGAGATAACAGAACTATAAAGATCTATGAGATCTGCATTAAAGAATAGATTGATGGTCGTGGAGAAGGCTGCAAAGATCTAACGGCAGAAAAATTACCGAAGAAAAAGTTGCGAGAGGAAAATTACAGGAAGCAACTTTGGAAAGTTGGTCAAGCATCCCACATCCTGCATACTGCAAGCCGCATGTAGAAATCCTGTTGTAAAAGGAAATTTGCAGGGGAGCACCTTTGAAACATTGATTGGGAATCATGCATGCAGAAATCCCACTACAGAAATAAAATTGTTGAAAATCCTGTGTGGAGATAATTGTGGGAAGGTGATTTTTAGCTCAAAATTTGGCCAAGGGATAAATTTGGAAATCCTGCTAAGCGTAGGAGCCACTGGATCCTATAGCTGCTAGAAAGGTTGGTTTTGGTTGACCCCCTGCACCAATTTTGGTATCAGACTGGGAAAAAATTTCCCGCGATTTGGAAAATAGACGCAACTTCTAGGTATGATTGGATAGAATTTGTTTAGAAATTCCATAGTTGTAATTGTGGGTAGAATTTATGAAAGAGTGAGGTGATGTAGAACCTAAAGCTGTAAAGGATAAAGGAGTTCTTGAAAGGTTCAGAGGAGGTGAACCTATGACACCAACAGTTTGAGTTAGAGGAATAAAGTCGATCAGGTGTTAGTAGAAGCTTGATTGCAGCTCATTGACTGGGAATGAGGAGAATCTTAGTGATGCATGCAAGAAGAGAGTAAGTTTACTCTGGTGAAGAGAGAAAGAACACAAGAACAAGAGAGTGAGTAAAGGTTTTTTGGGAAGAACAAAGGATAACTCTAAAAATATTATTTGTAAATAGTGGCTTGTGAAGAGTTCACAACAATGAAGATATTGCAAATAGCAAGAAGGGTTTTAGCAAGCAAGGTTGAGGAAGTTTGGTAAGTGATTATGTCTTGTCATTTGATTGTATAAGATAATATTCATGTGTTCTTGATAGGAAATATTTGAAGGGAAAAGCATCATAGTAAATCATAGCCTAGAAATATGTAAAGGGATACAAGACAGTGTTCTGTGAAGGAGAGAAGACAGACCGGTTCTGTGAAGGTGAGAAGGCAGACTAGTTCTATGAAGGTGAGAAGACAGACCAAAAATAGTCTGAAAAGAACAAGAGTTTACATGCAAGTGGATAAGAGGCTTGTATCGTGAGCAGTGAGTTATAGGCATAGATATCTACTTTGGGAGGAGTGTATGCATGCAATTGATAGTAGAAAGAGTGAATACATCTCAGAAAAGAAGAGAGGCTTAGTGAAAGAGGATGACTGCATGCGTAGGTAGAGCAAGAGGTCGTGACAGAGGTCGACCAGCAGTGAACACAAAAGTGATGAAGGAAACTAGTGAGGGTTTCTGAGAGAAAGTGAAGTGTGGTGAAGGACCTAGTATTTCAACAAAGTGTTAAAGTACAAGAGGGCAGTTATGTTCTCATGCATATGAGTTGTGGAAGAAAGCCTAGAATGAGCATAGAGAATTTCTCAAGGAAGGTTCTAGAAAGAGGACCAGTACTTTCCAAAACACCAAGAACGAAGGAGGTTTGGTGATGTAAGTTGTAGCAGTGTCAAAGAGAACTGTTATTGCAGAGGCTGGTGCAGCTCATAAAGAGTGAAAGAAAACTCAAGAAGATGACTATTGAGAGTCATAGTAGCAGTTCAAGAAGAAGCCACAAAGGGAGGAAAGAAAATGTCGAGGAAAATGGCATATGGAGGAAGTTGAGTGATGAAGAGTATGAGAGAGAGGAGGCTAAGATAGAAGTCCGTATGGAAGTAATGATGGAGTTGTTACAAAAGAAGGTGGAAGACCAAAGATGTGGTTTTCTTGTGAAAATAAATTTGAAGTGGGATAAGCTACAAAGGAGAAGAGAAACTGATAAATGCTGAGTGGACGAAACATATACTCAAAGCAAGGGACTGTCAGGGAGAAGTCTTGAAGACTAGAGCTTCAAGAGAGGCCAAGAGGTCTCAATGTTTTGAAACTGATATTTTGTGTGTGTTTGCAGGTACAATGAACGAGAAAGACAATTTTCTAATATTTTCATAAAGGATGAAGGAAGGGGACAAAATTTGAATTCTATTCATGAAGAAAATGAGACAATTGAGTCTCATGTACATGGGCATGCACAGTTGAATGAAAGCAATGGTTTCCAGTCTACCGTGAAAGATGAAAACAAGGAATACTTGGCATATGATGATGAACAAGAGCTCAAAAAGAGAAAGGAGGAAGTCAAGCAGAATCTTAATTCTATTTTGGAAGAAGATGAGACAGTTGGGTCTCATGCAAATACATATGAACAGTCAAGTGAAAGTGTTTCTTTTCAGCATGCAACAAAAGATGAAAGTAGAAAAGATTTGGTTTATGATGATAACCAAGAGTGAGATGAAGCAGAGGAGGATATCAAGCATTCATATGTTATGCTTGGGGAAACTGAAAAGAATGCTATTGAGGATTTTCTGAGTCTTGTAGAAAACTTGGGACACCATGAAGATTTCATGATTGAATCATCAAATAAGACCATCAAGTCTTGTGGTTTTAAAGCTGATAATTTGAGTGTTTTTGCAAGTTGTGCAGAAGACAGTCCATTTCTTGGAGTTGTCTTGAGTGAAGTGGGAAGTTATTGATCTAGGCATGAGGAAAAGTGTCCTAGAAAAAGACAAAGATAAATTGTTAGAGTAGAAGGAAATTGTAAATTCCTTGTCAAGTAATGAAAGTAACTCTAATGAAGATGAAGCAGTTATGTTTCCTGTGATGGAACTTGATACTAATGAAGTTACAATACTTGAAGAAGCTGACAGGGAGATGATATTGCTGGAGAACCTATTAGAGAAATATGATTCAAATTGGAAATTAGAACCTTAGGTAAACAAGCTATGTTTTAATAGTTTTGATGAAGAGATGAAGTACCTTGAGAGGTGCATATACAAAGACGAAGGTGTGAAAGATTTAGTCAGTATAGATGGACATATGGAATTGTTGTCAAGTAATTCTAAAGGAGAATATGAGTTATTGCAGCAGAAGGAGTCTACAGAGTCCTTAAGTAATGAAGGAAACAATCTTATTGGGGAAGAGATAGTAATGCCTTATGAGAGGGAATTTGTTCTTGCTGAGGAGAAATAAGACTTGGTTTACTTAGAGAACCAAGGTAAGATAGATGGAAAATCCTTTGGTACTGTCACAAGAACAGAGAATCATAATTCTATTCTGACAGAGAGGGATGAGACAATGTCACAAAGAATTTTGTTCAGTGACATGGAAGAAGGAAATCATAAGGATGAAGATGACAATACTATGCCTCGGATGGAAGAGGAAATAGTATTAGGAATGAGGAGGACTGAGTTGGCTGTCCGAAATAGTCATAGAATTGAAAGAAACTTACTGAATATTGTCAAGACAGAGGTAGAGAAGATTCATGCTGACATTGAAATACAACATAGTGATGAAGTACTTGAAGAGAATCAAATAGTAAATGAATGGTTGAATTTCTTGTTGAAATCCTTTGAACAAGGAAAAGTTGTAATTAATGATATGGAAGTGTCTCATGCTATAAAAGAAACAAGGGAAGAGTTATTTTCAGTAGGAAGCAAAGCTTCAGAGTGAGATAGATGAGTTGTTGAAATTGATGCAAATTTCCAAGAAAGGTTACAGCAGAGTAACACCAGTACAAGGAAAGAGTAGATTCCAAAAGAAGAGAGACAAATTTCCAGAAGGAGAGTGATGAAGATGAAGAAGATTGGACCCTACAAGATACTGAACAAATTTTCAACAAATGCTTATGAGTTAACCGATTGTTTGTTTTTTACAGGGATGTTTTCATTATGCTTGGTAGTTGTTTGTTTTAGGTTACACGACCACTCCATAGACGAGGTCATACTTTAGGTTAAATAGGCATATTAGAGCGGTATGAAGGGTCCTGTTCTTCAGGGTTAGAATTCCAAATTCGTAGAAGAGAAGATTAGACTTACGTCTCGGTTCCACGTGTAAATATTTTGAAAAGTAAAGAAGGAGATTTGAGCTGTGTGTTTTGTGTATTTTCTTAATAGGAAGAGTAGTTGTGTGTTTGCGGTGTTATTAGCCTAGAAGCATTTACTGTTTGAATGATGAATCCGTGAAGAGAGGACTTCGACAACTTCTTGAACATCTATGTATTTATGTGAAATTAATGATTCAAGTATTAAATTGTTGCTTGAATAGATGAAATGGGTCATAGATGCATGTGTTAAAGTGTTAGGCTAATGAATCTTGGATTGCAGGCTAGATTGATTGATTCTATGATTAATGGGAGTGGGGAATCTAGACACCCAAAGTCTCCACAAGATTCCAAGTGTCTTCATTAACCCATGCCATGTTATTTTCTCATAATTTATCATTTATGTGACACATTTTAATGTGAATATGGTAAACTAATGTCTTTTTGGGTCCCATAGACCCTTATTGCAAAATTTATGTCTCCATATCAACCTATGGAACTAGTAGGTTGATGAAACATTATTTGCAAAGTCTTATTTGGAAATTATTTAATTGGGGACATGACAATGAAGAATCATTGTATGCAAGAAATTCTCTATATACCTGCCAATATAGATTCATCGTACTATTATTTGGGGAAAAAACAATGGATCCACTCCTAGTCACTTGTACTTAAGGAGAATAAGAGTATTGGTTTTGAAATATTCCAATATTAACTCATTGTAGAAATTAGTTCTAGTAAGAATATGATGGTGTATTATTGATATGAATGGAGAATATGGATGGCGAGGAAGTGTTAAAAAATTTACATGATGTTCCTATAAGTACGCATTCTCTATAGACAACTCCACTTACAAGGTTTCACGAGCTATATTAGTAGTCAACTCTATTAAAGACACAAATGAGTAGGTGAGAAGATGTCGAATTTGCCAAATATGCACATGAAAGGAGAAGAAAGAAGTGGTACCTTGGAAACCTATTGCCATTGAAATAAATTTCAATCAATGAGGATTGGATGTGATAATCGATATTAACCCTAATTCCTCCAATCAATGCATGCCATGTTTTATTAACAAAAGAAAGGCATGCCATGTTTTATTAACAAAAGAAAGAAGTATGAAAATCTAGTTCTTAGAACATCATTTCTAGGTTTTGTATAGTGTCTTTGATAATGCTTAATAATTCATCATGTTTCCAATCTATGAATATAACTAGATATTATTTCGAGAAAGAGTTTATCTTGTATTATTTGGCTAACAACTATCCCTAAGGGAATTGTGTCACTAAATCAACAAACAAGAACTTGATTTGGATTGTTAAGAACATGATGGTTCACCATCACTACAATTGGTGTAATGGAATTTCCATGCATCATAGGATAACCAATTTATTCCTAAAGGAGAATTGGGAACATCTCCTTACTTTATTTTATATGGAAAAGAGGCAATTGTTCTATATAACATTTATTTTCCTTCTCCAATTATTGCAAGCAAAAAAAAAGTTGAAACTTATTAGAAATACCAAATAAAATTGGCACTCTAAGTTAGAAAAAAGGTGAAAAAGATAAGAGAAAGTTTGCAGCTGGCAATAATATTTCTAAGTGCTACTTTGATAATATGTATTGACCAAAAGTGCAACAAAATAATGGGGTAAAAAGGAAAACAAAATTTTTTCATAGGATCCTATCTTACTACTTTAGATAGGATCTTACTAGGTGGTAGGGAAAATTGGTAGATATTGTACTTCCATAGAAGATCATGTTAATGATTTGTTCCAGGACAGACGACTCTACAGGTTGTGTTTTAAATCTAAAATTATAGATATTGTACCCTTTGTGCAGCATCAAAATGCCATACCCAGGGGGTGATGTGCCATACCCAACATTTCTTGGGCACGCTACAGTTACTATTAGCCAGCACAAAACACTCCTTGCATGCGTGATCAGGGGCTCCTACCCAGCCAACATGGGAATGATAGATCACTAGTTCCTTAAACTCCATCATAGAAAGAAGATTGTTAAATATGTCAGTTAAATCCTAAAAATGGCTTCTAAGGAAATTATTTGGAAAAAATCGTTTTAGATCTAGATCTGGTTTAACCCTTACAATTACGATAGTAATTATGGATTGAACTCTGTTTAGAGTGTCAACTACTGTCTGCATCAACCCGAACCTTAGGTCATATGTCTATTTATTATAGCCTGCCGGATGATGAAAACATCGCCCAGAGTTACCTGCAGCAGATCTTGATTCTATACAGGTCTGATCAGTAATTTTTTTTTACCTGGGAGTGATACTATGAAACACAGTTCATAGGCTCATGATTTAAACCATTCTGTAACAAAACTATAGCCTTCCAGTTGGAAACAATGTACAACGCCCCTTCAAGGAATTGTTAGATGACCTGGGATCCACCGTGATATATCTTGACTGCTAAGAATGATGTGATATATCTTGACTGCATAAAGTGTCACGGTGGACGAATCAGTCCTGAAATCCCTCCAATCAACACATAGGATGGAACAATTGAAATCCCTGTACTCGTACCAACACATAGGACGGAACAATTGAAATCCTCAGTGTTATCCTAAATGATGCGTATCAAACAGTCAACTAAGAGTAAAACTGTAGTTCATCATTGCCTCCAACATTGCAGTGTCTTAGCTGATCGAATGATGGATATCATTTTTTTTTTTAAAGAGCTGCTAACCAATACAATATCTACCTTTAGATATGATCTTCCTATGGAAGTACAATATCTCCCAATTTTGGGTAGTGTTCTTTTATTTTTGGAGCAAATCATTAACATAGTTGCAAACTACCCTTGTTCTCTTCATAAAGAATTTATGAAGATTGACATTATTGACAATTTTTTTCCCAACTAGATATAGTATCTGGAATATTTGAATTGATTGAAAGTGTAATCATCTTTAAAACATTTCATGTAACTTTCATTTTCAGTTTATGTAAAACACATTGTTATTCATTTTAGCAATATAGCTTTTTGTTTTCTATTTGAAAAAAAACACAACCTTCTCTCTATTTATATAGAATTAATGAAAACAATACTCATCATTACAAGAATTAATGTCCTAAAAAAACTTTCCAAAAAACTCAACCTTAATTATATTTATATAGAATCAATAAAAACAATACTCATCATTACAAGAATTAAAGTCCTTAAAAAAGACACAGCAATCTATGTAAACATATTATAAAATATATTTATCTTTACCACAAACAAAACAAAATAGTAAAGACAGATTTCCAAGGATTCATCTAAACAATGCAGTTCCAGATACAAACAACTCTCACAGTGAATATCTTCCCATACAAACAACTCTCACAATGTATATCTTCGGAGGCACAGTACTCTCACAATGTTGCTACACAAACAAAACAAAACTGTATAAAAGACAAATTTCCAAGGATTCATCTAAACAATGCAGTTCCAGATACAAAGAGCTCTCACAATGTATATCTTCCCAGAGACAATGCTGCTACACACCTAAATAGAATCAATAAAAACAATACTCATCATTACAAGAATTAAAGTCCTTAAAAAAGACAGGACAATATATGTAAACATATACTAAAATATATACATCTTTACCCACAAACAAACCAAAAAAGTATAAAAAACAGATTTCCATGGATTCGTCCAAACAATGTAGTTCCAGATACAAACAACTCTCACAATGAATATCTTCCCATACAAACAAAAGGGACACACAAGAATTAAAACAATGTATATCTTCCCAGACAGAGTAGTCTCACAAAGACAAATTTCCAAAGATTCATCCAAACAATGAAAATGTTGAGGTTTCTCTATGGCATACCACTTTCCGAAGGTCTCCCCTTGCGCTCCTTCTTCACTCTGTATAGGAGGAGGCTTCCACATATAGAAAAGTGTCTCACCATCAGGAACAACACCGCCCACAAAAATCATGTCACGCCACACTACGCAAAAACTAATGGTTCCAATTGTAATTGCAAGTCTTTCTGGAATAGAGCACACTGCCTTCCAAACATTTTCTTTGGAATCATATTCCATCACTCTGCGCTCCTCGACGGAGAAGAAGCGTGGCCCGTGAGTAGAAGCAATCTCGCAGTTAAACACTAGAGGGGGTTCCTCTTCCCGGATCGTGGTCCATGCCCCTCTTTTTGGATCGTAAACTTTCGCACTCAGCCCCACTGCGAGTAGATGAAGATCTCTGTACGGCTCATCATTAAAAACAGAAAACTTAAAAACGAAAAGTTTTCCGTCATTGAAAGCGCCAAAGCAATGGTTCATATCTTGGCCCATATCAGGAAGAATCTTCCACTCGTCTTCCTCTACACTGTAAACTTCTGCTCTTCGCAGAGCGTTTAGATCGCTGCCATTTCCTCCGGCAACGTAAACCAGTCCTTCCGGGGACACTGAGACAGCGCCTCCCATTCGAACCGTTGGCATATCCGCGCCGCGGCTCCACTGAGCAGTTAAGAAATTGTAAATGAAAACTGTGTTGACGACGCGGCCGTAGGAAAAGACATTTCCGTCGGAGGGGAAGGGGGAGAGGAGTCGGGACCCTTCCGCCAATCAAAAGCAGCTTTTAATTGAGAGAAATGCAGGCACAATCGATTGGAATTCCACCATAATGAACACCGGGAAAGTGGGGAAAGGGAGTGTGTGGTGTCCACGTGCCTTGCAGAGGGTCGTACACAGTAACCACATATTCTTCCCCAAATTCTGTCTCGGACGGACGGAGCTCGAACAAACATATATGGCTGGTCCCATGTTTCTTTCTGTCTTGATAGAAGTGGGGGCCGTTCAGCGTGGCCTCCCAGCCAGGGTTGGAATTTCAAATGACAGACACCGGTCAAAATTGCCGGTAACAATCAAAATCTTAAACGTTTTCTGTATTCTAAGCCAGATTTTAACGGTTTCCTTAAAATCTTAGCTGTATCTTAAAATCTTAGCTGTATTTGACGGGTAAATTGACCAATGACGATCATTTACCCGTCAAATTCGATCCCTGCTCCCAGCTTCTGCAGAAGGCTCTCTCAGGTTGGGATGGGATTCGTACGGCACTCCTAGTAGACACTTTCGACCTAAATCATTTGAAAGACCGGGGAAAATCTCCATAATCTCACTAGGTACTACTGTTGGTACACTTGCTGCGGGCGGATCAAAAAGACGAGTCTCTGAATACAATATCACGTATGATCAAGAAGATGATCTTGCTGTTGATGTTGGTGTTGCTGCGGAGGATTAAAAAATGATCAAGAAGATGATCACGCTTGGCGTTGGTGTTGGCGTTGGTGTTGGTGTTGCTGGAGGATCACGCTTTGCTTTTAAATAGTTTACCCTTTTGGTAAATACCAAAATTGCCTCTAAGGAGGAATTATTAATTCATTAATTGTCATTTCCGGATTAACATTGATGAAAATTTAAAAATTTAAAATGAGGGGTTTTCTCGAGAGATATTTTGGTCCATCCTGTTTTATGGATTATATAGTTGGGGTATTTGGTTCTATCTTAATTAATAGAGGGAGGGAGTTTTGGTTCATTGGTTCATGATAAAGTAAAAGTATTAACATAAATTAATTTCAAAATTAACTTTATAATTAGTTTGCTTTAATTTTATTAATTAAGAGTAAGGGTTTTGGTACTCAACAAGAAGGCTTAATAATCTTATTAATTAAGAATAACAGTAGTCAACTCAAAAGACAAAAGACTTAAACTTACAAGAATGGACAAAGGACTTATACTTAGAAGAATATGAGAGGTTGAAAAGCCTAATATATTAATATTGTGGGGGACTATGTGGAGAGGTTGTCTAGAGTAGGTGCTCAAGGGTCAAGAAATACAAATGTAGTGTTTATGACTAGCATCTAGGGAAAATTTGTATAATTGGATTAAATTGAGGGGTTTTGACGGAGTGATATTTTGGTCTAGATTTGGTTTTCTTTATGGATTTATATAGTTGGGGTTTATGGTTCTTCCTTAATTAATTGACGGGGACTTTGGTTCATTGGTTTATGCTTATGCAAAGGCATTAACATAAATTCAAGTCAATAATATAAACTAGATCTCAAAATTGGTTTGTCTTTTAATAATTTTATTATTTAAGAGTAAAGGTTTCTATAGTCAATACAAATTAATTAAGAGCACAAATTAATTAAGAGTAATGGTTTCCGTAGTTTACCCGAAGGGACAAAGAACTTCCACTTACAAGAATATGAGAGGCTAAAAAGCCTAATATATTAATATTGTGGGGACTATGTGAGGGGTAGTCTAGGGTACGTAGTCAAGGGTTGGAATTCTTAATTTTAAAATTATGTTGGTCTTTCAAGTTGTATTATTACTTGTTAGAACAATAGCATGAACTTAATTGACTCATGTTGTCGTTATAGGTTTTTACACAAAATTTTACAACAAAAGCTTAAGCTAGAGTTTTATTGTGCTTAATGTCAATGGACCTAATGAAGATGAGAAGGGATTTTGGCAAATAATTATTAAGATACAGGTTGTAAAACAGGGTAGTGTTATAATTGCTCGAGGCATAAAATTTACCTTCAATGTGCTTAATGTCAATGGACCTTTAAATGAAGATGAGAAGGGATTTTGGAAAATGATTGTTAAGATGTAGGTTGTAAAAGAAAGCAGTTTAATAATTGCTTGAGACATAAAATTTACCTCTAATAGATTCAAGGTTTAGTAGGATACTACTAAGGAGGATAGACAAATAGACTTTTTTTACATTAAATTCAATTGGATGGTTTAGTAGATCCACAACCCATCTCTCTTGAACCTACCTCGTGGAACAATAGGGTTGATAAGAAAGTTGTGTCTAATATACTTGATAGATTTTTAATATGAGTGAATCTCTTGTAAAAAGTGGGAAAATATAGATTTGGGATAAAGAAGGGTAGGGTATTTGAACATTGTCCCATTTCTCTTCACTTTCAAGGAAATGATCAAAATCATGGAAATCCCTAACTCTAGTTAGCTCTAAGAGGAAGAGTTCCAATTCATTTTGAAATAGAACCAAAGAAGTGAGAATTTGATTTATGGGATCTATACCAAAGAACAATTTTGCAACTCATTAAAGGCTATAAATGAGAAGGTTGCCATATGTATAGAGAGAAAACACAAGAATAAAGATAAATCATCCAAGGAACATGATTACAAAATTGGTGGCATTTTAGTAGGAATATTTATGTTGTCTTCAATGAGGAGGATTTGTTAATACTGAAGAAATTGAGAATTTAAAAGTAGAAATGACTTTATGAGAGGGAGGTTGAATGAAGATTGAAGGTAAGGGCTACATAGTTGGAGCTTAGGGATGAAAATATTGACTAATTTAGGGCTGATGCACAATCATGGACTCCTTTAAGGACACTTTAGATGCCACATAATACTAGAATAAACAAAAAACTCTGATTTTAGGTGACAATTAGGGGTACTTCCCTAACTTATTTGAAGATGAAGTAAAAAAAGAAAATATAAGTAATTGAATCAGCTTTCATAATATATAGGGTTTATGCAGAGAAAGTGTGTGCAAATGATTATAAAATTAGTTTCCGTGAAAGTGGGTTTTCAAATTTTCAGCACATCTTAACATATATGTTTGTGCGGGTGCAGCAATATATGAGGTAAATGATGTCCATTTGAGATAAAATCTTGCAGACATATAAAGGACATATGGGCCTAGTGCAACACTATTTATTCGGAAATTTTCATGAATTATTTTTTTATTATTAATTATTGAAGTCAGAAAAGCTTGAAATTAAAACCTTATGTGAGGGTGCAACACTTTAGGGGCAAAAATTAATGAAATCATTGATTTCTTAATATAAGATCACAGAGCTTGATCTCGTCTAGTGCACCATATAGTTTTTATGGGAAATGGTGATGGAAATCGAAAGTTATATAAGAAACAATCGATGTATGTATTCTCGAAAACTAACGTGTGTCATTTAGAAAAATAATTATAAATAAATACAACATAGTTTTGTAGGAAAAAATTATATATTCAGAATCGTCATTTCTTACTCTACAATATCGTACATTTTCATAAAAAATATTGTGTATGTCATATCAAAATAG